>CM065693.1:794629-854053 GCA_017654935.2 Phymorhynchus buccinoides
CACACACACACACACACACACACACACAGAGGCACACACACACACACACACACATTAAAATCCCATTTATTTATTTCACGCCCATACAATCAGCCCAAGGCAACAAGGGCACAAGAGGGGGGGGGGGGGGAGAGAGAGAGAGAGAGAGAGAGAGAGAGAGAGAGAGAGAGAGAGAGAGAGAGGGGGGGGGGGGGGGAATAATAAGATAACAAAAAGAAAATGTGATAAAAAGAAAAATCTTTGCCTGGAAGGCATTCATAAATAATGCACCACACAACTTATCTTCATCATCATCATCTTCATCAAGTGACCTTGACATTTGACCTATGACCTTCATTTTCGAACTTGACCTAGGTATTCTTAGTACCTATCCACATGAAAAATGTGAGCGTCCTAGTTTATTTTTATTCTTTTTTAGTGCGAGTAATTGTAAGCATAGATCATCATCTTGTGTGGTTTTGTCATGATAGACAGAAATTTTGATGATGATCTATGCTTACAATTACTCGCACTAAAAAAGAATAAAAATAAACTAGGACGCTCACATTTTTCATGCGGATAGGTACTAAGAATACCTAGGTAAAGTTCGAAAATGAAGGTCATAGGTCAAATGTCAAGGTCACTGGCGCCAAAAATATTGCCGAACACGTTGCACGATAACAGAGGGACCTAGGAGTAGGACACTCATTTTGCATGCGGATAGGTACTAAAGATATGTAGGTCAAGTTCAAAAATAAAGATCATACTTATAGGTCAAAGGTCAAGGTCACTGGCGCCGAAAATGCTGCTGTACACCTGGCACAAAAACGATTGAATGGAGGGACCTAGGATGCTCAAATTGTGCATGCGGATAGGTACTAAGAATATCTCGGCCAAATTAAAAAATGAAGGTCATAGGTCAAAGGTCAAGGTCACTGGAGTCGAAAATGCTGCGGAGCACCGGTTACGATAACGTTTGAACGGAGGTACCTAGGACGCTCAATTGTTGCATGTGGATAGGTACTAAGGATATCTAGACCAAGTTCGAAATTGAAGGTCATAGGTTAAAGGTCAAGGTCACTGGAGCCAAAAATGCTGTCGAGCACCTGACACGATAACATTTGAACGGAGGGATATCTAGACCACGTGGCACGATAACGTTTGAATGGAAGAACTTAGGATGCTCAAATTTTGCATGCGGGTAGGTACTAAAGGCATAAATGAAGGCCATAGCCAAAGGTCAAGGTCACTGCAGCCAAAAATGCTTCCAAGCACCTGGCATAATAATGTTTGAATGGAGGAACTCAGGATGTTCAAATGTGGCATGAGGATAAGTACTTAGGATATCAAGGCTAGTTCGAAAATGAAGATCATTGCCGGGGTCAAATGTCTGGGTCAGGTTCGTTACCATCCGCGAGGTGAAGCCTTGCAGCCGAAAATACCGCCGCGCAGCTAGTGATCTAGCGTCTTAACGCTCTATTTCTCTTTTTTTACATTTTTAACATTAATGAAAGAAAAGACATCCCATCAGAGGCGAGGGGTTTTTCGGTCCTGGACCGACTCATACCCAGAGTGAGTGGCTGTGGGCTCAATGGGAAGACTGAAACCACACAGTCGAGTTTCATCCGCTTAACGGACGCGATTATGAGTGTGTTGCTCTAATTGCAAGACCAACACTGCAGGTGTCTGTAGTTCTCTGGCCTGGTTAACGCCGGGATATCATTATGAAAGGAAGCGTAGAATACAGCCCTGCCATGCAGTCTCAGACCGATACGGAACTCCATAGCATCATCATCATCGTTATCATCGGCCTCATTTTCCATCAATCATAACAATTAAAAAATGTCTCAAATTCTGTGGCTTTGCATGCCCTGCTCTCATGGTGACCTCAGTTTCGGTTTCCAATCCAGTCTATGCCTTGGTGCGTTCAGGTCAAAGTCATGGGGTTCAGTGTGTTCTTGGGGAGCTGTCGGTGGACGGTTGTGGTGGCGCCCTCGGAGGAGGACCTCACTCACGCTGGCTCCGCGACTAAGAGAATAGTGTCATCAGTAGGGGGCTTAGTAGGTGGTGTCCTGAACAGGCTCCACTGAACTCCACCGAAGTGACTCAGCAGAAGTGCAGTGTCTCCTCAGTTGGTTGCCTCCTGACGGCCTAACATAGATTCACTCCCCTTGGACTGCTGGTCTCTGTTTCTGCGACTTGAACAAACCCGGGTGTAGCTGCGAATTGGGATTCGGAACGAGCGGCGTGGGAGCAGCGCCACTGTACAGCCCAGAAGATGGGACAGCAAACAAAAACCAAAAACCAAAAATTGGAATAAAACTAGGAAATGGGCACACCATAAAACGTGTAAATGGAAGGGGAAACATTAATGATGAAGGATGACACATGGAGTACGCTTAAAGGGAAAAGAGAGAAATAAAGGGGGGGGGGGGGGGGTGTAAATGGAAGGGGAAACATTAATGATGAAGGATGACACATGGAGTACGCTTAAAGGGAAAAGAGAGAAATAAAGGGGGGGGGGGGTGTAAATGGCAGGGGAAACATTAATGATGAAGGATGACACATGGAGTACGCTTAAAGGGAAAAGAGAGAAATAAAGGGGGGGGGGGGGGTGTAAATGGCAGGGGAAACATTAATGATGAAGGATGACACATGGAGTACGCTTAAAGGGAAAAGAGAGAAATAAAGGGGGGGGGGGGGGGGTGTAAATGGCAGGAGGGGAAACATTAATGATGAAGGATGACACATAGAGTACGCTTAAAGGGAAAAGAGAGAAATAAAGGGGGGGGGGGGGGGTGTAAATGGCAGGGGAAACATTAATGATGAAGGATGTACACATGGAGTACGCTTAAAGGGAAAAGAGAGAAATAAAAAGGGGGGGGGGGTGTAAATGGCAGGGGAAACATTAATGATGAAGGATGACACATGGAGTACGCTTAAAGGGAAAAGAGAGAAATAAAGGGGGGGGGGGGGGGTGTAAATGGCAGGGGAAACATTAATGATGAAGGATGACACATGGAGTACGCTTAAAGGGAAAAGAGAGAAATAAAGGAGGGGGGGGGGGGGTGTAAATGGCAGGGGAAACATTAATGATGAAGGATGACACATGGAGTACGCTTAAAGGGAAAAGAGAGAAATAAAGGGGGGGGGGGGGGGGGGGGGGGGGGGGGGTAAATGGCAGGGGAAACATTAATGATGAAGGATGACACATGGAGTACGCTTAAAGGGAAAAGAGAGAAAATAAAGGGGGGGGGGGGGGGGGGGGGGGGTGTAAATGGCAGGGGAAACATTAATGATGAAGGATGACACATAGAGTACGCTTAAAGGGAAAAGAGAGAAATAAAGGAGGGGGGGGGGGGTGTAAATGGCAGGGGAAACATTAATGATGAAGGATGACACATGGAGTACGCTTAAAGGGAAAAGAGAGAAATAAAGGGGGGGGGGGGGGGGGGGTGTAAAATGGCAGGGGAAACATTAATGATGAAGGATGACACATGGAGTACGCTTAAAGGGAAAAGACAGAGAAATAAAGGGGGGGGGGGGGGGGGGGGGTGTAAATGGCAGGGGAAACATTAATGATGAAGGATGACACATGGAGTACGCTTAAAGGGAAAAGACAGAAATAAAAGGGGGGGGGGGGGGGGTTGTAAATGGCAGGGGAAAACATTAATGATGAAGGATTACACCAAAAGAAGTGTAAATGGCAGGGGAAACATTAATGATGAAGGATGACACATGGAGTACGCTTAAAGGGAAAAGACAGAAATAAAGGGGGGGGGGGGGGGGGGTGTAAAATGGCAAAAAAAAACATTAAAATGGCAGGGGAAACATTAATGATGAAGGATGACACATGGAGTACGCTTAAAGGGAAAAGAGAGAAATAAAGGGGGGGGGGGGGGGGGGGGGTAAATGGCAGGGGAAACATTAATGATGAAGGATGACACATGGAGTACGCTTAAAGGGAAAAGAGAGAAATAAAAAGGGGGGGGGGGGGGGGTGTAAATGGCAGGGGAAACATTAATGATGAAGGATGACACATGGAGTACGCTTAAAGGGAAAAGAGAGAAATAAAGGGGGGGGGGGGGGGGTGTAAATGGCAGGGGAAACATTAATGATGAAGGATGACACATGGAGTACGCTTAAAGGGAAAAGAGAGAAATAAAGGGGGGGGGGGGTAAATGGCAGGGGAAACATTAATGATGAAGGATGACACATGGAGTACGCTTAAAGGGAAAAGAGAGAAATAAAGGGGGGGGGGGGGTGTAAATGGCAGGGGAAACATTAATGATGAAGGATGACACATGGAGTACGCTTAAAGGGAAAAGAGAGAAATAAAGGGGGGGGGGGGGGGGGGGGGGGGAAACATTAATGATATATGCTCAAAATCTCCCACCCTCTATAGAGCTTTGTTCCACCGAAATTACGTTTATGTCATGCGTTCGTGATCTCGGCCTTCATATTGACTCTGAGCTATCTTTGAAACAACACATTACCAAAATCTGTCAAGCCTGCTTTCTTGAAATCCGTCGCATTAGTTCAATTAGACCCTTCCTGACTGAAGATGCCACAAAGACACTTGTCACTTCCTGTATTCTGTCTAGATTAGATTATTGCAATGCCCTCCTCCTAGGCCTTCCTACAACCTCTCTCCAACCTCTTCAACGTGTTCAAAATTCTGCTGCGCGCCTTGTATTCAGAGTACCAAAATGGCACCATACATCAGATCTTTTAATGAAACTACACTGGCTCAAAATCGAATACCGAATCAAATACAAATCTGCCTGCCTCTGCTACAAAATCGCTACAAAAGACGCACCAGCCTATCTTTGCAACCTTTTCCAGATCTACGTTCCTGCCCGTAGCCTTCGTTCTTCCTCTGATGACCGTATTTTTCAAATTCCCTCTTACCATCGGAAACAACACGGCTCCAGAGCATTTTTCGTTTCAGCTGCTACACTCTAGAACTCACTCCCTTTCAGCCTTCGTCATGCCAAATGCTATGTAACGTTTAAGTCTGCTCTGAAAACACACTACTTCAAACTGCAGCTGCAGAGTACATACAACTTAGAAATATTGCCAGCCACTCTATCTGTCCATCTTGTTATATGTATGTGTGTCATCACGTGTTCTGTGTGTGTGTGTGCGCCCGCTCGCGCGTGCGTGTGTGTGTCTGTGTGTGTGTGTGTATGTGTGCGTGCATGCGTGCATGCGTGTGTGTGTGTGTGGTGTATGTGTGCATGTGCATGTTTGTGTTGTGTGTGTGCATGTGATGCGTTCATGTAGGCCCCTATATGAGTGTATGTATGCATGGTGTGTGTGTGTGTGTGCGTGTGCGCGTGCATGCGTGTGTATGTGTGTGTGTGTGTGTGTGTGTGTGTGTGTGTGTGTGTGTGTGTGTGTGTGTGTGTGTGTGTGTGCTTGTGCTGTGTGTGCGTGTTGTTTTTGTGAATATTATGCTGTTATTTCATGCTTGTGAATTGTGTGAAAATGCATACGTGCATTAGTCCTAGTAGTAGTAGTAGTAGTAGTAGTAGTAGTAGTAGTAGTAGTAGTAGTAGTAGTAGTAGTAGTAGTCACAGCAGTTGTTGTTGCTGATTGATATGTGTACTGTTTTTGTCTGCTGATGTTATTGGATTTTTGTTTCATGTTTTTATTCCATTTCAATTTTGTGTAAAGCGCCCTGTAGCCTACATAGTAGGATGGGCGCTATATACATTTTCCTCATTATTATTATTATTAAATGGAAGGGGAAACATTAGAGTACCTTAAAGGGAAAAGAGAGAAATAAAAAGGGGAGGGAGGAGGTGTAAAGCGAAGGAGAAACATTAATGATGAAGGATGACACATAGAGTACCTTAAAGGGAAAAGAGAGAAATAAAGGGGGGGGGGGGGGGTGTAAATGGCAGGGGAAACATTAATGATGAAGGATGACACATAGAGTACCTTAAAGGGAAAAGAGAGAAATAAAAGGGGGGGGGGGGAGGTGTAAATGGCAGGGGAAACATTAATGATGAAGGATGACACATAGAGTACCTTAAAGGGAAAAGAGAGAAATAAAGGGGGGGGGGGGGTGTGTAAATGGCAGGGGAAACATTAATAATGAAGGATGACACATAGAGTACCTTAAAGGGAAAAGAGAGAAATAAAAAGGGGAGGGAGGAGGTGTAAAGCGAAGGAGAAACATTAATGATGAAGGATGACACATAGAGTACCTTAAAGGGAAAAGAGAGAAATAAAGGGGGGGGGGGGGTGTAAATGGCAGGGGAAACATTAATGATGAAGGATGACACATAGAGTACCTTAAAGGGAAAAGAGAGAAATAAAAAGGGGGGGGGGGGGTGTAAATGGCAGGGGAAACATTAATGATGAAGGATGACACATAGAGTACCTTAAAGGGAAAAGAGAGAAATAAAGGGGGGGGAGGGAGGGGTGTAAATGGAAGGGGGCATGATAATCCAATATAAACGGACAAACTAAGCAAAGAAGAAAATACCATGTAAAATATGTATAATCGAAAGGTAAGGTCAGCTATTAACAGTAATACTAAATAGTGAACATGTGTAATTAATGTAAAATATGTATAATCGAAAGGTAAGGTCAGCTATTAACAGCAATACTAAATAGTGAACATGTGTAATTAATGTAAAATATGTATAATCGAAAGGTAAGGTCAGCTATTAACAGCAATACTAAATAGTGAACATGTGTAATTAATGTAAAATATGTATAATCGAAAGGTAAGGTCAGCTATTAACAGCAATACTAAATAGTGAACATGTGTAATTAATGTAAAATATGTATAATCGAAAGGCAAGGTCAGCTATTAACAGTAATACTAAATAGTGAACATGTGTAATTAATGTAACATCCAATATGAATGGTAAGGTCAGCTATTAACAGTAATACTAAATAGTGAATATGTGTAATTAATGTAAAATATGTAACAGTAATACTAAATAGTGAACATGTGTAATTAATGTAACATCCAATATGAAAGGTAAGGTCAGCTATTAACAGTAATACTAAATAGTGAACATGTGTAATTAATGTAACATCCAATATGAATGGTAAGGTCAGCTATTAACAGTAATACTAAATAGTGAACATGTGTAATTAATGTAAAATATGTATAATGAAAGGCAAGGTCAGCTAGCTATTAACAGTAATACTAAATAGTGAACATGTGTAATTAATGTAACATCCAATATGAATGGTAAGGTCAGCTATTAACAGTAATACTAAATGGTGAACATGTGTAATTAATGTAACATCCAATATGAATGGTAAGGTCAGCTATTAACAGTAGTACTAAATGGTGAACATGTGTAATTAATGTAACATATGCATACTGAATAGTGAAGGTCAGCTATTAACAGTAATACTAAATGGTGAACATGTGTAATTAATGTAACATCCAATATGATTATGAATGGTAAGGTCAGCTATTAACAGTAATACTAAATAGTGAACATGTGTAATTAATGTAACATCCAATATGAATGGCAAGGTCAGCTATTAACAGTAATACTAAATAGTGAACATGTGTAATTAATGTAACATCCAATATGATTATGAATGGTAAGGTCAGCTATTAACAGTAATACTAAATAGTGAACATGTGTAATTAATGTAACATATGTATACTAAATGGTGAACATGTGTAATTAATGTAACATATGTATACTAAATGGTGAACATGTGTAATTAATGTAACATCCAATATGAATGGTAAGGTCAGCTATTAACAGTAATACTAAATAGTGAACATGTGTAATTAATGTAACATATGTATACTAAATGGTGAACATGTGTAATGAATGTAACATCCAATATGAATGGTAAGGTCAGCTATTAACAGTAACATGTGTAACGAATGTAACATCCAATATGAATGGTAAGGTCAGCTATTAACAGTAACATGTGTAACGAATGTAACATCCAATATGAATGGCAAGGTCAGCTATTAACAGTAACATGTGTAACGAATGTAACATCCAATATGAATGGTAAGGTCAGCTATTAACAGTAACATGTGTAACGAATGTAACATCCAATATGAATGGTAACATATGATTGAAGAAAGGGGTGAAACAGGGAAAGTAAAAGAAGGGATACATGACAAAATAAAAATGAATTAGAAACAAGAACAAATCCACAGTTATCATGTGCTGTGGGGAGACAGAAAACTCAGTGACATACTCATAGAATAAGAGGCCCAGATCTCCCTCTCACCCCTTCCCCCACCCCGCCCCCTCTGTTTCTCTGTCTCTGTCTTTCTATTGATATTTGGGCCTATACTTGGGTTATACCATATGTATTCACGTATAGTGCATTTAACCCCTTCCCCCCCCCCCCCCCCCCCCCCGCCCCCTGTTTCTCTGTCTCTCTGTCTTTCTATTGATATTTGGGCCTATACTTGGGTTATACCATGATATGTATTCACGTTTAGTGCATTTAAAGGGTCAATGCCCCCCCCCCCACCCCGCCCCCTCTGTTTCTCTGTCTCTCTGTCTTTCTATTGATATTTGGGCCTATACTTGGGTTATACCATGATATGTATTCCCGTTTAGTGCATTTAAAGGGTCAATGCAAGTTGCAACCTCAAAGTCCTTATCTTGATATTTGGGCCTATACTTGGGTTATACAATTATATGTATTCACGTTTAGTGCATTTAAAGGGTCCCCCATGCAACCCCGCCCAAAGTCCTTATTTTGATATTTGGGCCTATACTTGGGTTATACAATTATATGTATTCACGTTTAGTGCATTTAAAGGGTCCCCCCCAACCTCAAAGTCCTTATTTTCTTTCTATTGATATTTGGGCCTATACTTGGGTTATACAATTATATGTATTCACGTATAGTGCATTTAAAGGGTCAATGCAACCTCAAAGTCCTTATTTTGATATTTGGGCCTGGCCTATACTTGGGTTATACAATTATATGTATTCACGTTTAGTGCATTTAAAGGGTCAATGCAACCTCAAAGTCCTTATTTTGATATTTGGGCCTATACTTGGGTTATACAATTATATGTATTCACGTTTAGTGCATTTAAAGGGTCAATGCAACCTCAAAGTCCTTATTTTGATATTTGGGCCTATACTTGGGTTATACAATTATATGTATTCATATTAGTGCATTTAAAGGGTCAATGCAACCTCAAAGTCCTTATTTTGATATTTGGGCCTATACTTGGGTTATACCCTTATATGTATTCACGTTTAGTGCATTTAAAGGGTCAATGCAACCTCAAAGTCCTTATTTTGATCCTTGGGCCTATACTTGGGTTATACAATTATATGTATTCACGTTTAGTGCATCTAAAGGGTCAAAACTTTGAAAGTCCTTATTTTGGGGGGGGGGCCTAAAGTGTAAGATAGCCAATTTTGTAACATCATTAAAATGATTTAGAGCAATAAAGGTGACTTATAATATGCCCTGGTGGTTAACATGTACACTTAGCATTCTACGAGGAAAACCAAGATTTGAACGTGTGAAGGTTTGTCCATAAAAGTCAACGACTAATTGGATGTTAAACTCACCATCACGCGCTTCACGTGTGTGAAGGTTTGTCCATAAAAGTCAACGACTAATTGCATGTTAACTTCCCTCACCATACTACCCACTTCATCAAAGTGTGTGAAGGTTTGTCAGATAAAAGTCAACGACTAATTGGATGTTAAACTCACCAAGAATGGCAGAATATTGCTTCACATATGTGAAGGCTGGAGTATCCACGAAGCGGGTAAGGCTAGTTGCACGCTTTTTGCGCGCTTGATCCCCACTCTAAAGTCTGACTTGATATGCCCCCACGAGACTGTAGAATTAGCATCTATGAGGGGATCAAGACAGTGAAGATGAAAGGTGGGTCGGTGGGGTGGGTAATGTGTACTTTCCCCACTCTAGTCTCTGGATATGATGCAGGAGACTAAGAATGTGCATCACGAGGGGATCACACAGTGAAGATGAAAGGTGGGTGGGGTGGGTAAGGTGCACTTTTCCCCACTCTAGTCTCTGGATATGACGCAGGAGACACGTGCTTCACATAATGTGAAGGCTGGAGTGAAGATGAAAGCGGGTGGGGCTGGGGTGGGTAATGTGCGCTTTTCCCCACTCTAGTCTCTTGGATATGACGCAGGAGACTAAGAATGTGTCATGAGGGGATCACACAGTGAAGATGAAAGGTGGGTGGGTGAGGTGGGGTGGGGTAATGTGTAATGTGCCCCACTCTAGTCTCTGGATATGACGCAGGAGACTAAGAATGTGCATCACGAGGGGATCACACAGTGAAGATGAAAGGTGGGTGGGGTGGGTGGGTAAGGTGTACTTTTCCCCACTCTAGTCTCTGGATATGATGCAGGAGACTAAGAATGTGTATCACGAGGGGATCACACAGTGAAGATGAAAGGTGGGTGGGGTGGGGTGGGTAATGGTGCACTTTCCCCACTCTAGTCTCTGGATATGACGCAGGAGACTAAGAATTAGTAAGAATGTGCATCAGGGGATCACACAGTGAAGATGAAAGGTGGGTGGGGTGGGGTGGGGTGGGGTGGGGTGGGAGTGGGGGTGGGTAATGTGCACTTTCCCCACTCTAGTCTCTGGATATGACGCAGGAGACTAAGAATGTGTCACGAGGGGATTACACAGTGAAGATGAAAGGTGGGTGGGGTGGGGTGGGTAATGTGTACTTTCCCCACTCTAGTCTCTGGATATGACGCAGGAGACTAAGAATGTGTCACGAGGGGATTACACAGTGAAGATGAAAGGTGGGTGGGGTGGGGTGGGTAATGTGTACTTTCCCCACTCTAGTCTCTTGATATGACGCAGCAGACTAAGAATGTGTCACGAGGGGATTACACAGTGAAGATGAAAGGTGGGTGGGAATGTGTACTTTCCCCATTCTAGTCTCTTGATATGACGCAGCAGACTAAGAATGTGTCACGAGGGGATCACACAGTGAAGATGAAAGGTGGGTGGGAATGTGTACTTTCCCCATTCTAGTCTCTTGATATGACGCAGCAGACTAAGAATGTGTCACGAGGGGATCACACAGTGAAGATGAAAGGTGGGTGGGAATGTGTACTTTCCCCATTCTAGTCTCTTGATATGACGCAGGAGACTAAGAATGTGTCACGAGGGGATCACACAGTGAAGATGAAAGGTGGGTGGGAATGTGTACTTTCCCCATTCTAGTCTCTTGATATGACGCAGGAGACTAAGAATGTGTCACGAGGGGATCACACAGTGAAGATGAAAGGTGGGTGGGTCGGGGTGGGGTGGGGTGGGTAATGTGTACTTTCCCCACTCTAGTCTCTGGATATGATGCAGGAGACTAAGAATGTGTATCACAAGGGGATCACACAGTGAAGATGAAAGGTGGGTCGGGGTGGTAAGCCACAAGGCACGATCCAAATTCTATAGTTCTTTTGCGATAGTGCCTTCTGGCTCTCAGTTTCTTTCACCCAATGAGGGAGGTAGCTTCTGGCCTGACAGGGCTGATTGTAAATTAACTTTGACCGGACACCAGGTAATGGTATCTTTTCTTAGCTATTGTCAGCAGAACTTCACAGTTCTCATTTCTAAACACAAACACAACCGGAGAATTGAATAAGTTCACAGATGTAACACCCACAAACGCATCAGAACCCACAAACCCACATACACACAGGCACACAACAACAAAAACCACAACAACACAAAGTATAAAGATGAATTTAAATGCAAACTGTAAAGCTAGTGAAACCACAAAGTTGTACAAGTGAAGCTGTACACCAACAGTCCCAGGCTCCAATGGTGCAGACACTGAGACAGTCCCAAACACATCATGGACATTATCATGCTGTTTTATTAACTTCCCCCCCCCCCCCCCCCCCCCCCCCCCCCCCCCCCCCTCCTCACCCCCCCCCCCCCCCCCCCCCCCCCCCCCCCCCCCCCCCCCCCCCCCCCCCCCCCCCCCTTTTTTTTAAACTACAATACTCTTGTTCTTATATTAAATCAGAGTTAGAAAGTAGGCTTAGAGCTATTAACTATTTCAACTCATCACAGTGACTCATTCAAACAGCCTTAATATAGCCTTGGCAGTCAAGGCGTTTCCTCCCCCCCCCCCCCCCTTCCATTTTTGTGTGTGTATAATTCAGGTATGGTAGTGGGGGCAAATTGGTTTTCAAGGAAAATGGCCGGGGGTCCAGGGGGCCGAAGAAAATTCAATAAAATTCAATAAATGAGAGTGAAATTTTCACTTTTTCATGCCATTTCAATGCATTTTTTAATAATTTTGTTTCAAACTGTTTCGCGGATTTTCCGCGATTCGCGGAGGTCTACCATGCCTGATAATTGAAACAGAGTGTTATTGATAGCTAAGAAGGGAATACATTTCACATTCTTCCCCAGGCAGACCTGTGCTATTTTTATTTCAATGTTTGAATGTGAATGTCAAGGATCGGATCTTTTATTCCCATGTGGGGATACTGGGGGTCTTTCATACCAATAGTTCCACCACCTCCTGGAAGTTCTGTGCCTATAACTTCCTCTAATCTATCACTCTCTTTGACTCTGCCTTTTCCTTTGCTTTTTGTCATCTACTAGTACTACTATCTTTCTGCCTTACAGTTACTGGTCTATAATATTATTATTAATAATTCTCCTGTCTTTCTTCAAGCAATTCTAATTTATCCAGCCGAAGACAGACACATATGCATAACTATTTCTTAGTTAGGCGCATAAAGGCAGCATGACGCATCTGCGCTCATAACTGACAGGAAACCGAGCAATCAATTGAAGAAACATAGGTGGAGTTAAGGTCCTAAGCCCTAGACACAAGGTGGAGTTAAGGTCCTAAGCCCTAGACACAAGGTGGAGTTAAGGCCCTAAGCCCTAGACACAAGATTGAGTAAAGGTCCTAAGCCCCACACACAAGGTGGAGTTAAAGTCCTAAGCCCTACAAACAAGGTGGAGTTCCGTTTGAAGGCAGTTTCCTAGCAACACCAAACTCACTCTCTCTCTCTTTATCTGTCTTTGTCTCTCTCACCTGTGAGTGACAAAACCTTTTTTTCCCTTTCCATTTGACCAAGGAATGAAAAAATAAACCATGGGAGTGATCTGCTATAGGGCCACCAGAAACAAGAAAGCCTCATTCCAATGTAGGGTATAAGCCGTCACATGCCACCTTCATTTTCATTGGATTGAAATTAGACAGTTCACCATACTTCACAGCTACAGGCAAAACATGTGGACAATTATGTGGTCTAGTCTACTGTTCACCGTACTTCACAGCTACAGGCAAAACATGTGGACAATTCTGTGGTCTAGTCTACTGTTCACCGTACTTCACAGCTACAGGCAAAGCATGTGGACAATTCTGTGGTCTAATCTACTGTTCACCGTACTTCACAGCTACAGGCAAAACATGTGGACAATTCTGTGGTCTAGTCTACTGTTCACTGTACTTCACAGCTACAGGCAAAACATGTGGACAATTCTGTGGTCTAGTCTACTGTTCACCGTACTTCACAGCTACAGGCAAAACATGTGGACAATTCTGTGGTCTAGTCTACTGTTCACCGTACTTCACAGCTACAGGCAAAGCATGTGGACAATTCTGTGGTCTAGTCTACTGTTCACCGTACTTCACAGCTACAGGCAAAACATGTGGACAATTCTGTGGTCTAGTCTACTGTTCACCGTACTTCACAGCTACAGGCAAAGCATGTGGACAATTCTGTGGTCTAGTCTACTGTTCACCGTACTTCACAGCTACAGGCAAAGCATGGGCAATTCTGTGGTCTAGTCTACAGTACAAACACATACATGTGGTAAACGCCCTATTCCAGTCAGTTCTGATGTCTAGTCTACAGTACAAACATATACATGTGGTAAACGCCCTATTCCAGTCAGTTCTGATGTCTAGTCTACAGTACAAACACATACATGTGGCAAACGCCCTATTCCAGTCAGTTCTGATGTCTAGTCTACAGTACAAACACATACATGTGGTAAACGCCCGATTCCAATCAGTTCTGATGTCCAGTCTACAGCACAAACACATGTGGTAAACTATTCCAATCAGTTCTGATGTCTAGTCTACAGTACAAACACATACATGTGGCAAACGCCCTATTCCAGTCAGTTCTGATGTCTAGTCTACAGTACAAACACATACATGTGGTAAACGCCCTATTCCAGTCAGTTCTGATGTCCAGTCTACAGTACAAACACATACATGTGGTAAACGCCCTATTCCAGTCAGTTCTGATGTCCAGTCTACAGTACAAACACATACATGTGGTAAACGCCCTATTCCAGTCAGTTCTGATGTCTAGTCTACAGTACAAACACATACATGTGGTAAACGCCCTATTCCAATCAGTTCTGATGTCCAGTCTACAGTACAAACACATACATGTGGTAAACGCCCTATTCCAATCAGTTCTGATGTCCAGTCTACAGTACAAACACATACATGTGGTAAACGCCCTATTCCAGTCAGTTCTGATGTCCAGTCTACAGTACAAACACATACATGTGGTAAACGCCCTATTCCAGTCAGTTCTGATGTCCAGTCTACAGCACAAACACATACATGTGGTAAACGCCCTATTCCAATCAGTTCTGATGTCCAGTCTACAGTACAAACACATACATGTGGTAAACGCCCTATTCCAGTCAGTTCTGATGTCCAGTCTACAGTACAAACACATACATGTGGTAAACGCCCTATTCCAATCAGTTCTGATGTCCAGTCTACAGCACAAACACATACATGTGGTAAACGCCCTATTCCATCAGTTCTGATGTCCAGTCTACAGTACAAACACATGTGGTAAACACCCTATTCCAATCAGTTCTGATGTCCAGTCTACAGTACAAACACATAATGTGGTAAACGCCCTATTCCAATCAGTTCTGATGTCCAGTCTACAGCACAAACACATACATGTGGTAAACGCCCTATTCCAATCAGTTCTGATGTCCAGTCTACAGTACAAACACATGTGGTAAACACCCTATTCCAGTCAGTTCTGATGTCCAGTCTACAGCACAAACACATACATGTGGTAAACGCCCTATTCCAATCAGTTCTGATGTCCAGTCTACAGTACAAACACATGTGGTAAATGCCCTATTCCAGTCAGTTCTGATGTCCAGTCTACAGTACAAACACATCTGGTAAATGCCCTATTCCAATCAGTTCTGATGTCCAGTCTACAGCACAAACACATGTGGTAAACGCCCTATTCCAGTCAGTTCTGATGTCCAGTCTACAGTACAAACACATGTGGTAAACACCCTATTCCAATCAGTTCTGATGTCCAGTCTACAGCACAAACACATACATGTGGTAAACGCCCTATTCCAGTCAGTTCTGATGTCCAGTCTACAGTACAAACACATACATGTGGTAAACACCCTATTCCAGTCAGTTCTGATGTCCAGTCTACAGTACAAACACATACATGTGGTAAACGCCCTATTCCAGTCAGTTCTGATGTCCAGTCTACAGTACAAACACATACATGTGGTAAACGCCCTATTCCAGTCAGTTCTGATGTCCAGTCTACAGTACAAACACATACATGTGGTAAACGCCCTATTCCAGTCAGTTCTGATGTCCAGTCTACAGTACAAACACATACATGTGGTAAACGCCCTATTCCAGTCAGTTCTGATGTCTAGTCTACAGTACAAACACATGTGGTAAACATTCCAGTCAGTTCTGATGTCCAGTCTACAGCACAAACACATACATGTGGTAAACGCCCTATTCCAATCAGTTCTGATGTCCAGTCTACAGTACAAACACATGTGGTAAACGCCCTATTCCAGTCAGTTCTGATGTCCAGTCTACAGCACAAACACATACATGTGGTAAACGCCCTATTCCAGTCAGTTCTGATGTCCAGTCTACAGTACAAACACATACATGTGGTAAACGCCCTATTCCAATCAGTTCTGATGTCCAGTCTACAGTACAAACACATACATGTGGTAAACGCCCTATTCCAGTCAGTTCTGATGTCTAGTCTACAGTACAAACACATACATGTGGTAAACGCCCTATTCCAATCAGTTCTGATGTCTAGTCTACAGTACAAACACATGTGGTAAACGCCCTATTCCAATCAGTTCTGATGTCCAGTCTACAGTACAAACACATACATGTGGTAAACGCCCTATTCCAGTCAGTTCTGATGTCCAGTCTACAGTACAAACACATGTGGTAAACGCCCTATTCCAGTCAGTTCTGATGTCCAGTCTACAGCACAAACACATACATGTGGTAAACGCCCTATTCCAGTCAGTTCTGATGTCCAGTCTACAGTACAAACACATACATGTGGTAAACGCCCTATTCCAGTCAGTTCTGATGTCCAGTCTACAGCACAAACACATACATGTGGTAAACACCCTATTCCAGTCAGTTCTGATGTCTAGTCTACAGTACAAACACATGTGGTAAATGCCCTATTCCAATCAGTTCCGTTTTATAAGAAAAACTATACTCACCGACGACGGTGACCTCATCAGTCTCCATGGCGATCAATTTTCACAGCACACCACAGTGACCAATCAAACCAGTCGCCCTCACAGCCTCCGACCAAACAGTGAGCTCCTCCTGAGACTGCTAACACTACACGTCTGTGGCTCGTTTATTCGTCTGATGGCAATCATTGGTTTATCATCATCTGAATTGACAGTCCATTTCTGAAATAATGAAAGAAAAAACACACACACACACTGTCTAAAACAGAAGCATTGATTCCATGAACATTTTAATCGACAGTACTATTTTACTACACACAGACGCAGACACAGACACAGTCTGTACCATGAGTTTCCATTTTCCATTCTGGGATGGAATTTGTCTATGGAGAACCTTTGCCCAGGGAACTTCTCCACTTTGTTGGCTGACACACTGTGCGTGACACGTGTACACAGACCTGGTTAGGACAACTACTGTTCATAATTGGGACACTGACACAGGTAACACACATGTATACAGACCTGGTTAGGACAACTGCTGTTCATAATTGGGACAGACACGACACACACATGTACACAGACCTGGTTAGGACAACTGCTGCTCATAATTGGGACACTGACACATGACACACACACACATGTACACAGACCTGGTTAGGGCAACTGTTAATTGGGACACTGACACATGACACACACATGTACACAGACCTGGTTAGGACAACTGCTGCTCATAATTGGGGCACTGACACAGGTAACACACATGTACACAGACCTGGTTAGGACAGCTGTTCTTAATTGGGACACTGACATATGACACACACATGTACACATACCTGGTTATGACAGCTGTTCATAATTGGGACACTGACACATGACACACACATGTACACAGACCTGGCTAGGACAGCTGTTCATAATTGGGACACTGACACATGACACACACATGTACACAGACCTGGTTAGGACAACTGCTGCTCATAATTGGGACACTGACACATATGTACACATACCTGGTTAAGACAGCTGCTGTTCATAATTGGGACACTGACACGGGTCATACTGATGATACACATGTACACAGACCTGGTTAGGACAACTGCTATTCAAAATTGGGACACTGACATAGATCATACTGATGATACACATGTGAGCCTGTGACAAAAGGTCGTTGAGAATTTGGACCAAAGAGGCCAATTTTAGAATAAGATTTGAACTGCTGAGAATGTGCATGCTATAAGTTTGATCCTTTAGCTGTCTGGGAATAAACATTAAAAGATAACTTGAGCAGCGACTGTTGTGATTTTGCAAGTTGTTTGTCAGATGGAGTGCGACTGTTGGTTGTCACACTGGACATACTAATTTAACCATTAACTGGCACAAAGGCAATGTAAGAACAATAATAACATTCAGAATATACTTATTCATGGATGTGCTATCCCATTTGAAATTCAGTCAAGTTAATTGATAATATACATAGAAAATGTATTATGTAATAGTATGTCCAGTGCGACAACCAACAGTTGCAATTCACTTTCCTTTTCACTTACAAAGTTACATCCACACAAAAATAAGAAATAGTCTAATTTCTTGTTTAAGTGTTTATTGCCTTCACCTTCTTCAATTAACTCACAGAAATGATACCACAAGATACCAAACTTGAAGTACACATTTCTGCTGTTGGTTGTCACTCCACATGAACGGACATACACCAGCATCTAAAATGTGAGAATCCACCTGAAAGCAAGCTAACTTTCTAAGGAACGTTCACAATGAACATGGCAATGCTCAAGCAGCATTTTTCTTTTTTTAAAGATCATTTTGCAGCATATTACTTTGATAGGAGAACTTTTTGCTGTTGGACATGCATAACTTCGCTTTCACTGTTTCAGTTGGTCGTTACATCGGACATACCTAAAACGTATGTCCGATTGTGAATTTCAAACGATGCCGAACAGCAAAAACAATTCCGTGCCAGCACTACTCAATTTTGCGCCACTACTTTCGGTTTGCATTAAAACAATCACCAGAAAGAATATCTTCGTTATGTTTTCGGTCTTAACAGCTGTCGGTCGTCACGTTTCTCACTGATTAAAGTCAAACGGACATACAAGAAAACTTACCCTCTCGCAACCGCCCCGCCATTTTTTCATCACAAAATAGTGGTACTTCGTACATCCGGGATCTTCAGCTACATTTAAAACCGGGATCGGGACCCGAGCGTGCCATGTTTTTTTATCATTTTCACGAATGTTCGGTCGTCACGTTTGGACATACCTTCAGCCAACGAACACATTTTTCTGAATAATATTAATTCCCTTCGCTTTTCCTAAGTGAATAACGTAATCTTACTGCCTTCATTGTTGTTTGAACTGAAAAGGTTGCTTAAACTGGACCCCGAAATTATCAGATGTAAACAGACAGAGAAAAGTAGGATGGGTTTTGAGGACATGCATAAGTGATGACCGACAGATGTATTTTATTTTGCCAAAATTTTGCTAAAATGCAAATGCATCAAAAAAATATTGACTCTGGTAGTGAGTGGTACTTTTTCAAACATCTGTTGTCTTATAACATCAGCCAAATTGGTTGTTTTTTATTTTCAAAATTATTTATTGATCAGCAAACTTGACATGCCTTGTGGCTCCATTTTTGCAAACTGTGAAAAAGCACAGAGTAATCAATCTTTCACTTCCATTTAAAGGCACATCTAAACACGAACTTGTAAACATGTTATGTATTTCTCCTTTGATCATTCAACACAATAAACAACACAAAAAACGTAAAGGCTTTATAAAAATGTTTAATTTGCTTCACAAATGCACATGGTATAAACTCAACGACCTTTTGTCACACTCATGTACACAGACCTGGTTAGAACTGCTGTTCATAATTGGGACACTGACACAGGTCACACATGACACATGTACACAGACCTGGTTAGGACAACTGCTGCTCAAAATTGGGACACTGACACATGACACACACATGTACACAGACTTGGTTAGGACAACTGCTGCTCATAATTGGGACACTGACACATGACACACACATGTACACAGACCTGGTTAGAACTGCTGCTCATAATTGGGACACTGACACATGACACATGTACACAGACCTGGTGAGGACAACTGCTGCTCATAATTGGGACACTGACACATGTAGATGATGTACACAGACCTGGTTAGGACAACTGCTGTTCATAATTGGGACACTGACACATGTACACAGACCTGGTTAGGACAACTGCTGTTCATAATTGGGGCATTAACACATGACACGTACACAGACCTGGTCAGGACAACTGCTGCTCATAATTGGGACACTGACACATGACACACATGTACACAGACCTGGTGAAGGCAACTGCTGTTCATAATTGGGACACTGACACATTACACATGTACACAGACCTGGTTAAGATAACTGCTGCTCATAATTGGGACACTGACACAGGTCATACTGATGATACACATGTACACAGACCTGGTTATAACTTATGTTCATAATTGGGACATTGACACATGTACACAGACCTGGTTAGAACAACTGCTGTTCATAATTGGGACACTGACACATGACACATACCTGGTTAGAACTGCTGTTCATAATTGGGACACTGACACATGACACACAGACCTGGTTAGGACAACTGCTGTTCATAATTGGGACATTGACACATGACACATACCTGGTTAAAACTGCTGTTCATAATTGGGACATTGACACATACCTGGTTAGAACTGCTGTTCATAATTTGAACATTGACACATGACACATACCTGGTTAGAACTGCTGTTCATAATTGGGACACTGACACATGTACACAGACCTGGTGAGGACAACTGCTGCTCATAATTGGGACACTGACACATGTAGATGATGTACACAGACCTGGTTAGGACAACTGCTGCTCATAATTGGGACACTGACACATGTAGATGATGTACACAGACCTGATTAGGACAACGGCTGTTCATAATTGGGACACTGACACATGTAGATGAATGATAATGTACACAGACCTGGTGAGGACAACTGCTGCTCATAATTAGGACACTGACACATGTAGATGATGTACACAGACCTGGTTAGGACAACTGCTGCTCATAATTGGGACACTGACACATGTAGATGATGTACACAGACCTGATTAGGACAACTGCTGTTCATAATTGGGACACTGACACATGTAGATGAATGATAATGTACACAGACCTGGTTAGGACAACTGCTGTTCATAAGTGGGACACTGACACAGCAGGCATGGGAATTGGAGAAGTTTAAAAAAGCTGAAAAGCGGGGGTCTGGGGCCCGCAGAAGGCCCCTAGTAGGGGTCCAGGGGGTAACGCTGAAGCTTTTTTTTGGTAATTAAAATCCTAAAAACAGCATTAGAATGGCTAGGTTTAGCTATAACTTTTTGTTTTTTCGGCGGACAGACTTTTTTTCGGCGAAAAAAGCAATGTCATTTTGGCGGAAATTTGCTGTTTGGCGGACAATTCCCATCCCTGCACAGGTCATACTGATGATACACATGACACATACCTGGTTAGGAGGACTGATGTTCATAATTGGGACATTGACACATGACACAGACCTGGTTAGGACAACTGCTGTTCATAATTGGGACATTGACACATGACACAGACCTGGTTAGGACAACTGATGTTCATAATTGGGACATTGACACAGGTCATACTGATGATACACATGACACAGACCTGGTTAGGACTGATGTTCATAATTGGGACACTGACACATGACACAGACCTGGTTAGGACAACTGATGTTCATAATTGGGACATTGACACAGGTCATACTGATGATACACATGTACACAGACCTGGTTAGGACTGATGTTCATAATTGGGACATTGACACAGGTCATACTGATGATACACATGACACAGACCTGGTGAGGACAACTGATGTTCATAATTGGGACACTGACACAGGTCATACTGATGATACACATGTACACAGACCTGGTTAGGACAACCGCTGTTCATAATTGGGACATTGACACAGGTCATACTGATGATACACATGTACAGAGACCTGGTTAGGAGGACTGATGTTCATAATTGGGACACTGACACAGGTCATACTGATGATATACATGTACACAGACCTGGTTAGGAGGACTGATGTTCATAATTGGGACACTGACACAGGTCATACTGATGATACACATGTACACAGACCTGGTGAGGACAACTGCTGTTCATAATTGGGACATTGACACAGGTCATACTGATGATACACATGTACACAGACCTGGTTAGGACTGATGTTCATAATTGGGACACTGACACAGGTCATACTGATGATACACATGTACACAGACCTGGTTAGGACTGATGTTCATAATTGGGACACTGACACATGACACATACCTGGTGAGGACAACTGCTGTTCATAATTGGGACATTGACACATGACACAGACCTGGTTAGGACAACTGCTGTTCATAATTGGGACATTGACACATGACACAGACCTGGTTAGGACAAGTGCTGTTCATAATTGGGACACTGACACAGGTCATACTGATGATACACATGTACACAGACCTGGTTAGGACAACTGCTGTTCATAATTGGGACATTGACACAGGTCATACTGATGATACACATGTACACAGACCTGGTTAGGACAACTGCTGTTCATAATTGGGACATTGACACAGGTCATACTGATGATACACATGACACAGACCTGGTTAGGACAACTGATGTTCATAATTGGGACATTGACACATGTACACAGACCTGGTTAGGACAACTGCTGTTCATAATTGGGACATTGACACAGGTCATACTGATGATACACATGTACAGACCTGGTTAGGACAACTGATGTTCATAATTGGGACATTGACACATGTACACAGACCTGGTTAGGACAACTGCTGTTCATAATTGGGACATTGACACAGGTCATACTGATGATACACATGTACATGGTTAGGACAACTGCTGTTCATAATTGGGACATTGACACATGTACACAGACCTGGTTAGGACAACTGCTGTTCATAATTGGGACATTGACACATGTACACAGACCTGGTTAGGACAACTGCTGTTCATAATTGGGACATTGACACATGTACACAGACCTGGTTAGGACAACTGCTGTTCATAATTGGGACATTGACACATGTACACAGACCTGGTTAGGACAACTGCTGTTCATAATTGGGACATTGACACATGTACACAGACCTGGTTAGGACAACTGCTGTTCATAATTGGGACACTGACACAGGTCACACATGACACATGTACACAGACCTGGATAGAACTGCTGCTCATAATTGGGACATTGACACATGACACATGTACACAGACCTGGTTAGGACAACTGCTGCACACAATTGGGACACTCATCACACAGAGTCGTGATACAGGTGTAGAGTGGCACAGAGGCAACGCGTTCGCCTTTTGTCAAGTAAACCCGAGTTCGAACCTGGGTACAGGGGATTTTTCCTCTCACTTTGCACTAGGGTTAGAAGGTCTGAACGTGGAGTCCTTCGAATGAGACGATAAACCGAGGTCCTGTATCATGTGTATGCCCATGAACAAGACTTAGCACACGTTAATCCCAGTGGCAACGAAAAAGTTGTCATTAGGTCACAATTTACACCACCCCCCCTCCTTTTCCTTCCTCATCAGTCACACAAAAATCGCATGCAAAATTTATTTTTTTTAAATTGAATGTCGCACCTCTGGCTGCGATGCGCTCTCCAGGTGGGGAGCAACCCAAATTTCACAGACGCCTCTGTGACTATAAAGTACCTAATATAATAGTAGTACTACTTAGTAGTAATACCTAACACATGATGACACATAGTGACATACAACTAGATCATGTACACCTGTAGACCTGGTGATTAACCGTGCTCACCACAATTCATCAACCATGAGAGAGACTCAGAGAGAGAGAGAGAGAGAGAGAGAGGGGAAAAGAGAGAGAGAGCCAGACAGACAGACAAAGACACACACAAAGAGAGAGTGAGACAGACAGACAGAGAGACATAGACAGAGAGCAAAGAGGACAACTGCTGTTCCGGTTGGATGAATGAAAATTTGTTTAACGTCCTCCACCCCGGAGAAGGCACAGAGGCAGGCAGACAGACAGACAGACAGACAGAGAGAGAGAGAGAGAGAGAGAGAGAGAGAGAGAGAGAGAGAGAGAGAGAGAGAGAGAGAGAGAGAGAGAGAGAGAGAGAGAGAGAGAGAGACAGACAGACAGAGAGAGAGACACATAGACATACAGAGACATGAGACACAGAGACAGAGACAGACAGACAGAGAGAGAGAGAGAGAGAGAGAGAGAGAGAGAGAGAGAGAGAGAGAGAGAGAGAGAGAGAGAGAGAGAGAGAGAGAGAGACAGAGAGACAGACAGACAGCCACGCCACGGTTTGTAAAAAAGTGAAGCGGCATATATCGCGCGCGTTTCTGAATCCATTCGCTTCCGGTTTGGCACACGGATAATCACCGTCCCCGGTCATCTACCGTCCAAATTCGAAGGCAATCCGCCCAGAAATACCGGAGATACGGGAGCCAAGAGGCCGGTTATAACTAAGGCCCCGTTTCCCGTTGGTGCTGCTCTGAGAGTGACGCGCTCTCCATGCTTTGCCACGGCCATAGCAAGCCTGACAGCAAATTTGAAGCGATTTGGTTAAGAAACGGCGGAGTTATTTGTGAAAAGGTGAAGCGGCGTATAGCGCGTACGTTTCTGAACCGATTCGGTTTGGCACATCGATAGTCACCGTCCCCGGTCATCTACCTGCCTAATTCGAAGGCAATCGGCCCAGAAATGCCGGAGATACGGGCGCCGAGAGGCCGGCGGATGCGCATTTCGCGCATTTGCGAAACCGCGCAAATGATACGGCCGCCTCGGTTGCCGTTGCCATCGCCGCGTTACGGCTCACAGCAAATTTGAAGCGATTCGGTCGAAAAACGGCGGAATTATAAGGCCCGTTTTGTGTTTCACACAGACACACACACATCTTTGCCTTTTTACTATATGACGGTGAATACATTGCAAGTTTAGTCCTGAATTTTGTTAACATTACTTTTAATGTTACATGAAAAAATACGAAGATACAAGATTTTTGTCTTTAAGTATCTTCTGAGTTTTCTTTTATTTACACAACCTCATTTACCCCAGATAGAGATACAAGCTTTTGGTGGAATGTGGCGGGGGAAATTAGAGAGTTGACTATGTATCTAATAGAGTTGAGAACCGGTTAAAAAATCCGAACCGGTTTTCCCTCTTCAAACCGGTTTTACCGAACCTGTTTTTTAAACCAGTACTCGCATCACTAGCTTCACCTATGCAAACACATATTTATTTGTCAGAATATTCACGATCACACACACGAACGCACACGCACACATACACACACTAAAGACACTTAAATTATGACTTATGACACACACACTCAACTCAACACTCAGTCAAAGTCAAAAAGCCATACACCACCACAAACTAGAAACAGCTACTCTTGGTTTACAAACACCCAATCTGCGCTGAGAATCAGTGTTGTTCTTCGAAAAGAATGCATTATTCTAAGAAAAACGTATTTCAGTTTGCAGTTAAAAAACCGGTTCACAGCAACTCAAACCGGTTTTTTGAACCGCGAAAGTTTAGCACCGGTGTTTCCCCACCTCTAGTATCTAACTCACAGTAGCTACGGGTACGATGTTGCTGCAACACTCAGACCATGTTCAGGGATAGTAACTCTTCCTAGTCGAATTTTTCATCAACAAATGCATGTTCTTATTTTGTATATTTAACGCATCTTGGTAAGGAATAGGGTTAGGAACATACAGAGTTAATGTACAAAAGTAGTTTTTGAAGACATTTGCGCACAATGTATGCGTCCCGTGATTGAGCGCCGTACCCGTAGCCTGGAGAATGAGATACGGGCCCGCACCCCAAGCCTCTGCCTGTCTCTCAAACCCCCCAAAAATCAAGATACGAGGTTTGTGAATTTCACCAACGATATGATGTTTCCATATTCTAAGTAGGGTCTTACTAATGCCTTGTATAATTTAATAAATATATATATCCCGATCAATCAGTGATGTACCGAGGATCGAAAAGTGATAGGACAAACTGTCCTGAAACAAGTGAAATCAATAGGACAATGTCCTAGTTCTGGCAGAAATCAATATGACAAAGCATGCCAGTGTTAAAAATTTAATCAGACATTTGTCCTGACAAGGGAGAACACAATATTACATTTTCCATTTTAATAGGTCAATGGCCTAGGACCGTGGCCTCGGGACATCACTGATCAATATTTTACAAAGTTTCTTTTAATTAAAGCAATCATCTTATTACACATGCGTCTAAACAGAGGCCGTTCGCCAGCTCAGATCAGATAGACCCACAGAAGCCATCTTTTTATTTAACTGGGCCTGACGAAGGTCTAATTTTCAATATTTGTTCCGCACAATCAAAGTTTGCTCTTCGTCTTACTCTTGTTTATGAAATATATTCCTAATCCTAGCCCATTCCCTTTCCCTAACCCTACCCAGACCATAACCCTTAACCCTAAGCACAACAAAGTTGGACAAACAATGAACTTTTGCTTTTGCTCTCACATGCGGAGTGTTTCCTTCATTTGTTTTGGTTGTTTTCAGTTTTAACCCTAACCCTTACCCCATTCATAACTGGTGTGTCTATACACCGGAAAATGCCGAAAAATGCAGAATGGTCAAAACATACCGAAAAATGCTGAATGGTGAAGGCGGAATGATCAAAACACCGAATGGTAGGGTTGAAATAAATTATGAAAACATTCTACAGAAAACCCCAAAATTGATTACAATGGAAAGTGAAATTGCCGAATAGCAAAGTGATTAACACGGTCCCGATGACACATTTCCGTAGTTCGGCTATCCCACACGTCATACCGCATCATATCGACGTGTTTACAAACAAAACAGCGCGCGCACGCGTACATTATATACAAAGTAACGAACACATCAGCGCTCTACATAAATCAAAGAACTCAATCAGTATGTCAATTATTTTTAAGCAGACATGGTTTTGTGGCATCACACACCGTTGACACAGGCTGAGATCGTCACAGGGCAGGTAGCGACCTAGGCCTGGGCCGTGTGTTATTTTTACTTTTCCGGTATTTTCCGGCATTCACCTTTCGGCATTTTCCGGTGTTTAGACACACCCTTCCTAACCCTATCCTTTTTCTGGCCGATCAATTCTAACCATATCCCTGACCCTATTCCGTATTCCCCAACCTGGCGAAAGATCTCTGTTTAGACTCAACTTCTTATTACTATTAAAGTATTACAGTGGTACCTCCTTTATAAGACCTTCAAAAATCATCCAAAATGAGGTCTTATAAGGGAGGGGTCTTGTAAAGGAGGTAATTTTAATACTTACAAATAAGGGCAATGTCTCAGAAAAGTAGGTCTTATATGGGAGGGAGTCTTATAATGGGAGGTCTTATAAGAAGAGACGGCGACGGTGTCTTTATCGCCATCAAAAGCGAATTTGAGTGCATGGAGGAGCCAGAACTGGCAACCGACTGTGAAATTGTTTGGGTCAGTGTCAAGTTGAGGAAATCGAAGAAACTCCTTGTCTGCATTTATTACAGGCCTGAAGAAGGGGACGAAGTCAGCTTGGTGAACCTTATAGAGTCAACAAGGCGAGCAGCTGCAACTGGAAATTCTGTAGTCGTCTTGGGAGGGGACTTCAACTTGCCAGGCCGGGACTGGAAGTCGCTCACTCTGAAGAAAAACACCAGGTACCCGCGCCTTCACCATTTCTTCTTGGACTCCATCCAGGACCTGGGCATGGAGCAAGTCATCGACTTTCCAACCAGAGAGACGAACACCCTGGACCTCTTCATAACAAACAAACCCAGCCTCGTACCCCGGACTGAAGCCCTCCCTGGTCTCTCTGACCATGACGTGGCTTACATGGAACTGCAGTTAAAGCCACCCCGTAAACCACAACCCAAGCGACAGATCCTGCTGTACAGCAAGGCTGACATTGAAGGCCTCTGCTCTGACGCCAGACAGGTCAGTGAAAAAATCCTCACAACTTACAACGAGACATCAAACACTGAGGAAATGTGGACTACCTTTAAAGATGGTCTCACTGCGGCAGTCCAAAAGAACATCCCGCACAAGACAGCACAGCCAAAACGAAGCCTGCCATGGATCGACCCTGAAACGAAAAAGCTTATTCGTCGGAGGGACACTGTATAAAAAATGGAGGAAGAACGGAGATGCTGACACAAGAACCGAGTTCCTCAAACTAAAAAGACTGATACAAAAGAGAATCAGGTAGAAATATTGGAAGCATCTTGACGGCATATTCGCTGATGGAACTCCCTCCACACAGCAGTCCAGCCCTCCTGAGGAGGAAACCAACACATCCCAGCAGCCAACAAACTCACCTCCACAGGAATGTTCCCTTACTTCACAACAAACCGCGGCTGTTCAAGAACAAACCAACATCTCCCAAAAATCAACAAACTCCCCTCTCCATGAATGCACCCAGTCTCCAAAGCAGACCACCACTGCCTGTGAACAAACCAACCCCTCCGTACAACCAGCAAGCTCAATGCAACAAGAAAACATTGCCTCTCCTCAGCAAACGGCACCAAACAAAAAGTTTTGGAGCTACATCAAAGGCAGAAAGAGTGAAAACACAGGAGTCTTCCCACTCAAGGATCAAGGCAGACTTGTGAGTGATGCCAAAGAGAAGGCAGAACTCCTGAACAAGCAATTCCAGTCTGCGTTCAGCACAAAGGAAACGTTGACTGAAGGAGTTTCAGCAAAGATGCCCCCCTGCAAATGACAAGACATACCCTGAATGCAGCAACACCCACTTCACTGAGGAAGGGATAAGAAAGCTGCTCCTTGAATTGAACCCTTTCAAAGCAGCAGGCTCAGACAACCTCAGCCCAAGAGTGCTCCGCATGCTGGCCCCGGAGATATCGCCTGCCCTGACTCTGATCTACCACCGCTCCTCCCTTCACACCAGCATCGTCCCAAACGACTGGAAAAAAGCGAATGTTACCCCCGCTTTCAAGAAGGGGGAGAGGTATAGGCCAGAGAACTACAGGCCAATTTCCCTGACATGTGTCCTATGAAAAGTTATGGAGAATGTCGTGGTCAGCACCATCATGCGACATCTGGAAACAAACAGCATCCTGCGGCCAGAACAACATGGGTTCCGATGCAGGCGGTCCTGTGAGACCCAGCTTCTTGGCTTTGTGGACGAACTCACAGATGAGTTAGAAAGAGGAAAACAAGAAGACATCATTGTCTTAGACTTTTCTAAAGCCTTTGACAAGGTGAATCATTCCCTTCTGGTCCATCATCTAAAGAGGTACAGCATCACGAGCAAAATCAACAGATGGATCGGTGCCTTCCTTGCTGATCGCACACAGTCTGTCGTGGTTGATGGAGATAAATCAGCCCCAATCGCAGTGGAGTCAGGGGTTCCTCAAGGATCAGTGTTGGGACCAACTCTTTTCCTCATCTACATCAATGACTTGCCTGAGGGCATAACATCCAAGACAAGGCTGTTTGCTGACGATACCACCTGCAGCAAGACATTAAACAGCCCAGATGACCACCAACAACTTCAAGATGACCTAGAAACCCTGTCCACCAGGGAGAAAACATGGTCGATGGAATTTCACCCCAAAAAGTGCCAAGTACTGAAGGCCACACGAAAGAGAGAGAAGAAGACTGGAAAATACACCCTCCATGGCCAGGCTCTCGAAGAAGTGAGCGAAGTCAAGTACTTGGGTGTCACAATCACGGATGACATCAAATGGGGCTCTCAGTCTCATGTCGCAAACATCGGCAAGAATGCGAACAAGACGCTTTCTAAGACGAAACTTGAAAACAAACCAACAAAAGATTGAGAGAAACTGCATACAAAGCCTTTGTCCGGCCAGTGCTCGAATACTCCAGCACAGTATGGGATCTGCACACAAAAAAAGACATCCACACCCTTGAAAAGATCTAGAGAAGCCCTGGGCGCTCGCTGGGTGGCAAACAGATACCGCCAAACCTCCAGCGTAGATGAGATCCTTACATCATTAGAGTGGCCGACGTTAGAAGAGAGAAGGAAACACAGAAGGCTGGAGATGCTGTACAAACACCAACTAGGCCTGGTTGAAATCAACTCAGCCTACTTGCCAACTGAGTCCAACAGGCACAAGAAGGGGCACCAGAAAATCCAACACGAAGGCGTACGACATCCCATCATGTCGTACTCAGTACAGACAGCTGCCGTTCTCCCCTCGAAAAATACCAGAGTGGAACGCCCTGCCCCAAGACAGAGTGGAAACTGAGACACTGGACCTTTTCAGGTCTAGGCTCGGCTCCTTGCTCTGATCCTACAACCTTCATGCCCCCTCCCTGCCCCCTGTCTTCCTCCCCCTTCCTTTCTGTTCTTCCATAAATGTCCACCACCACCCGGTTTGTTTTTCCATGGTGGTCATCTCTTCTCGTCTGGCGACTGTGGGCCTGGCCCAGCGTTAGGCTGGGTTGGGGCCGGACTACGTCCCAAACTTTCTGGAGGCTGAAGAGCATTGTGCCTGTCCGGCAGCACTAATACTGGGCATATCAGACTAGGAAGTCTGCATATTTTTGTATTCAACCCCCCCCCCACCCCCATGTATCATTTATTTAGATTCAGTTCATTTATTTTCTTCTAACTTCTTTGGTGACCGTTTTTCTTTTTTCTTTTTCAATATCGACAAAATCTTCAACCTCATGAAGGTGGCCGATTGACGAGAAGAAGAAGAAGGGAGGTTCCACTGTATTAGCAGTATTATTCTATTAATACAATTCTGATTATGTTTGTCTAATAAAAAATCCTTATCAAAAGTTACCCCTAAGTCTTTTTCATGATCACATTTTGTTACTGGACATGCAACATTGTCATTCATCATAGTAGGCCTATATTCTAATCGAGACTCGAGCACTCACGCCGGTTCAGTGTTCACTGTTCAGTAACACGGGCTGTGGCCGTCACCACCTTTGTTTTCTTCAACCTGCACTGTACTTATTTCTTCACTATTTGCACCTTAATACTAACCTTGTGTGGAACTAAAGGTATTTATTCCTTCTTGTTTTTTCTTTTCTTTTCTCTTTGAAATTATTGAAAGGAAGTTTGTACAAGTTTCTGTTGTCCCGCATTTTCCCATTGTAACGTGATTGTTACTTTCGATTTCCGTGCGCTAGTGCTAAGATGGGGAGGAGAACATCGAGTAAATCTAGTAGTTCACCAAAGTCAAAACCAGAAGATGGTCAAAAGAAGATTGACCGTGCAGCACCATGGATATGCATCAGTTGTGATAATGCTCTTGATTGTGAAGGTGGGAAGGTTATTGGAAGTCATGGATGTAAGGAATGGTGCCACCAAGGCTGCTCTGGCCTGACGGGCGAACAGTTTGAATGTTTAAGAAAGGGGGGTGATTACATGCTGTGGGTCTGTCCTAAATGTAGAGCATCAGGTAAGTCAGAGGCTTCCTCACGGCTTGAAGCGAAAGTGGATAAGGCACTGAAGTTGTTGGACAGTCTTTTACAGAGAATGGATTCTTTTGAGGACAAACACTCTGCATGTAGTGCAGAAGCTATTGAGAAGAAAATAGTGGAAACTGTAGAAGTAAAAGTTGAGGAGTGCATGGCAGAAATGATTGAGAAGGATAAAAGAAAGTTGAACATTGTTGTCGTGAATCTGCCGGAGAGTGAGACAGCTGAAGAGAGAATAAAGGAGGATAGAGATAGAGTAAGAAAGCTGGTGGGAAAGATCGCAGATGACATTACGGTGGAAGAGGTGGATGACCCAATCAGATTGGGCCCCCGTAGAATTGGCAGCGATGTGAGACCCAGGCTACTAAAAATGACAGTCAAAACTGAAGGCACAAAGAGGAAAATAATGAAAAACGTTTTCAATCTGAACAGAAATGTGCAACCCCAAAACAGGGTATACATCAATGATGACAACACGCCGAAAGAAAGAGAAAGGATAAGGAAGTTAAGAGAGGAACTGAAGGTCAGAAGGGATGCAGGTGGACAGAACTTAGTGATCAACTACAAGGAATTGAAGATTGTGACCCGTCAAGCGAAAGATGATGACAGGACTGTGACATTAGACAGACAAGCTCCCTCTCAGGCAGCAGCTCAGGCGGCGGCAGGGAAGGGAGCTGACAACATTGACTCTCAATGACTCGATAAAGAGGCAAATGTACATAGTGTAAATAAACTTGTTAATAACCAAACAAATCATAATTTATTATCTTGTTCTTCGGTTGATGATTCTTTTTGCAAGATTCTTTACAGCAATGCTGATAGTTTGTTAAACAAGAAAGATGAGTTGCTTGTTAGACTGAGTGATACTAAACCACATATAATGGGATTTACAGAAGTACTTATTAAAAACCAGGTTTATTCACCATGTCCTTCAGAATATGACATTCCAAACTATGATATGTTTATGAACAAGTGTACAGCTCTGATACTGGTACAAATAGTGTGACAGTAAGACTGAAATTTAAAAATCAAAATACATGGTTAAATTTATGTTGGTTTGAAGACTGGCTTCTCTTCTGTTGTTTCCAGTAATTTTAGGAGCAAGAACATTTGTGGTTTTACTTTTATGACGAATTGAAATTCAGATGTCACAAAACTTCTGCTCATAACTTGGTGTCCTAATGATGCATAATATGGCCAAGTTTTGAAGTGCACAGATCAAAATGAATGTTTTGCATGTTAAGGATATGAAAAACATCCCAAATTGACAAACATTATTATGAAGAATTTGTTAACTTAAATATCTGAACATATGAAAATTGGGACACCGTTATGAGCAGAAGATTCAAGTAACTACTTTTCATTTCATGCATGTGAAATGACTGTAGTCCAAAAACTGACTTTGCAGAATAAAATTTACTAAAATATAAAGAAATTTGTGTGTTAGTTTTGTTTTTTAGTGCTAGCTACTTTACAGGATAATGAGTTTCAATGATTTATCTTCCGCTCATAACTGGGACGCCACATACAGACAAACACCAAATTGGTATCAGATTGCTTTTATTCAGTATCTGAGTTATCATTGTTCAAATTTATATTTGAAATGCATGTGTTGGCTTAGCTTCCAACTTATAGCTGATTTACGGGACAGTGTGTTTCAATGATTTATCTTCTGCTCATAACTCCACTGGGACACCAGATTCGAACAAACACACTGTGAAGACAGATTGGTGTCATATTGCTTTTATTCAGTGTCATTATTGAAATTTATATTTGAAATGCACATGTTGGCTTAACTTCAACAAATATCTGATTTACAGGACAATGTGTTTCAATGATTTATCTTCTGCTCATAACTGGGACACCACATTGCTTATAACTGGGACACCAGATTCAAGCAAACACATATTGAAGACAGAGATTGGTATCATATTGCTTTTCTTCAGTATCATTATTGAAATTCATATTTGAAGTGCATGTGTTGGCCTTTAAGCTAGGTTCCAAATATTACAGGATAATGTGTTTCAATGATTTATCTTCCGCTCATAACTGGGACACCACATTGCTCATAACTGGGACACCATGTTTGAACAATACATTGAAGACAGAGATTTATTTCATATTGCTTTTATTCATATCATTATTGAAATTTATATTTGAAATGCATGTGTTGGCTTAGCTTCCAACTAATAATTGATTTACAGGACATGTTTCAATGATTTATCTTCCGCTCATAACTGGGACACCATGTTGCTCATAACTGGGACACATTTGAGCAATGCATTTAAGAGAGATATTGTTATCATATTGCTTTTATTCATTATCATTATTGAAATTTATATTTGAAATGCATGTGTCGGCTTAGCTTCCAACAAATACTGATTTACAGGACAATATGTTTTAATGATTTATCTTCCACTCATAACTGGGACACCACATACACGCACAGTGAAGACAGAGATTGGTATCAGATTGTTTGAGTGTTTCAAGGTTGTTATATCAAGTTTTATGTTAGGTAACAGGCTATTGATGGCTCTGAGCAAAATATTCAAAACTTGGTATAAACAATTTTATTCTGCTGCTGAGGATTGATAAGATTTCTGCGAAAAAATTGATAGTCTTGCGCTCATAACCAAGCATGAAAGTGTGTGAAACCACAATTCAAAACGGTTCCCTGTTTCCGTTGACGTAGGCAACATGGCAAAAAGTAGTGATGTCACATATTTGTGTACCCAAATTCACGATGTAAGCAAAAAATCGGCCACAAGTTAGTAGTAGTAGTAGTAGTAGTAGTAAGGGACAGAACAAGCCGTGAGGCTTTTTAGGAGTCCCATCGTTTTAAACTTTGGCAGGTATTATATAGGTCAAGGTTTATACGGCTAAAAAAAAATCCTATAAAATACATTAATCAAAGCTTCTAAATATACTAATAAATTTTGGAAATTCATCAAGACGATTTTTGAAGATGTTAGTATTTGGTGCACATTTTAACTCAAAAGGAAATTCATTCCACATGTTGCAACTCTGTTACTGAAAACAGTTTTTCTAATATTAGTATTACACCTTTTGATAAATATCTTCCCATCAGAATTTCTTGTTAGATTATACTGTGGTGATTCAAAAAATGTATCCCATGACAAATCAATATGGCCATTGAATAATTTGTAAGTTTCAATAAGATCCCCCCTAATTCTTCTTCCCTTTAATGAAAACAAATTAAGATACAAAAGTTTATTTTCATAAGACATATTTTTACACTGCTTTACAAGTTTAGTAGCTCTGCGTTGAACTTTTTCTATTGATTTTGACTGGTACTTAAATCGTGGGAACCAAATAATATTGCCATACTCTAAATGTGGCCTTACTAATGCTTTATATAATTTATTGAAAATATCACAGTTCATACTTATAAATGTTCTTTTAATTAGACCAATCATCTTATTAGCCTTATTAATACAATTTTGAATGTGTGTGTCAAAAGAAAAATCTTTGTCAAAAGTCACTCCAAGGTCCTTTTCATCTTCACATGTTGTCACAGAGTATGATACATTGTTCTTGGTCATGGTATATTCAATATGGGGATTATTTTTTCCAGCGTGCATAACCTTACATTTATCAGTATTAAAATACAGATTCCATTTTTCACTCCATTCTTGTAGATTAGTTAAATCCCTTTGAAGTAAATAACTATTAACTGATTTATTGAAAATCTTTGTGTCATCAGCAAATATTTTGCATGATTCCACACACTCTGGCAAGTCATTAATAAAAATAGTAAATAAAAGAGGTCCTAGTATGCTCCCCTGAGGGATTCCACTCAGTACTTTAGCGTCTGATGAGTATTTCTCACCAACTCGAACCTTTTGAGACCTGTCAGTTAAGAAATCTTTTATCCAGCCATGTATATTCCCAACAATCCCATAAGATCTGATTTTAATTAGGAGTCTATTATGTGGAACACTGTCAAAAGCTTTTCTGAAATCTAAATAAATTATATCTATTGGATAACCATCATCTAATAAGTCAGTAATTTCCTCCATAACCTCCATAAGCTGAGTCATGCAAGATCTTTTGAGTCTAAATCCATGTTGACATGTGGCATATAATTTATTATCATTCATATGGGCTATAATTGCATTTCTAATAAAAGATTCTAAAACTTTACATAAAATACATGTTAAGCTTACCGGTCTATAATTACCTGGCTCAGACCTGGAGCCCTTCTTAAAAATGGCTGTAACATAAGCTTTTTTCCAGTCAGTAGGAATTACTCCAGATTCTAGGGATTTATTAAATAATGATGTTAGAGGAATAGATAATTCGCTTGACAGTTCCTTTAGTACTCTAGGAGGAATATCATCGGGGCCTTGTGCTTTTGAGGCATCCAGTTCCTTTATTTTTTTCTCAACAGCTTGGGGAGTAACTCTTATATCTGAAATTAAAACACCGCCTGAATTAACACAATCTGACAATAATGGTGGATTTATAACATCCTCATCCGTAAACACACTAGCAAAGAAATTATTTAATGTTTCAGCTTTATCCTCGTCAATTGCAGCGTATTCACCGTTATCTTTTTTAAGAGCACTAACTCCGACATTGATTCAGCTTTCAGCAAAACTTGAGTCTTGCGCTCATAACGACCGTGACACAAGACAAAAGGCAAAAGAAAGGTATGCGCTGTGTCACTTCCAGAAATCTGAAAAAAAAATTAATCTTGAAGAATTCAGGTCAGACGTCTGTACTGTTGTGAATGCTGGAGAAGAGGCAGACCCCTCGTCCGTGGTGGAGGTCTACAACGATGGCTTGAGAAAGGTCCTGGACAGCCACGTCACTCGCACCATCACTGACAGACCCGCGGCGCCATGGATGACCACAGAAATAAAAAACGCAAAACGCAAGGAGCGCCAAGTCGAGCGCTGCTGGAGGAAAACCAAGTCATGCGTGCAGCGCGAGATCTATCAGAAAGAGCGTGACATTGTAAACGATCTTCAGGTTCAGGCTCAAAAAGCTCATTTTGACTCTTTGATCAGTGAATGTTCTTCCAGCAAACAACTGCATGCCATCGCAGATAGACTCATGGGGCATTCTAAAGTACCCATTATTCCGACTAACATTCCACTCTTTGACTTGCCTGATGTTTTCTGTAACTATTTCCTTGAGAAAATAGAGAAAATTCGTAAAGATTTTGATTTGTCAAAACAAGACGATTCCAGTACATTTTGTGGTGAGAGTCTGACACATTTCGAGCCAGTTTCACAAGAAGCTGTGCGAACCATTATCATGAGTTCCCCCTCAAAAACCTGTGCCCTTGACCCTATCCCCACTGATTTACTAAGACACTGTATCGATGACCTGCTGCCACTGATCACATGCATTATCAATGCATCGTTGTCTTCTGGTAAAGTTCATGACTCATTGAAACATGCCTATGTTATCCCACTGTTGAAAAAAACAAACCTGGATCCAAACAGTCTGAACAATTATCGGCCAGTCTCCAACCTCCCTTTTATTTCTAAGATCCTTGAAAAAGCTGTTCTCACACAACTCCAAAAACACCTCTCTGAGAATAATCTTAGAAATCCACCAGTCAGCTTACAGAGCAAACCATAGCACAGAAACAGCCCTTCTCTCTGTCACTGACAATCTACTCACTAACCAGGATGACAGACTAGTGTCCATAACAGCCTTTCTAGACCTAACAGCTGCGTTCGACACTCTTGATCATGAAATACTGATACAGCGGCTCTCTGCAGTCTATGGCATTGGCTCAACTGCTCTCGAGTGGTTCAGATCCTATCTGTCAAACCGTAAACATTCTGTCTCTGTTGCTGGCAATACTTCAAAGCTTGCTGATCTTTCATGTGGTGTGCCTCAGGGGTCTGTCTTAGGCCCCATTCTTTTCACCCTCTACACTCAGCCACTTTCGTCTATCATCGAGGACCACAACCTGGCGTTTGAAAAATTTGCAGACGATCCCGAGATACAGACAGGTGCTCCTCCTACAGACTTTCCTCTTATCTCTCAGAACATAACTTCTTGTATTGCTGATGTAAAAACCTGGATGAGTGAAAACAATTTAAAACTCAATGAAGATAAAACAGAACTCTTGGCTACTGCTGACTCTCTCCGACTAAAACGAGTAAAGAAAGAACCACTGTTCCTAGGCTCTAGTTCTGTCTCATTTAAGACCTCTGTCAAGTATCTCGGTGTTCGTCTTGATGAAACTCTGTCCATGGACTCTCAAATATCTTCTCTCTGTCGCACTTCCAACTTTCACTTGCGGCGGATTGCAGCAATCAGACCATATCTCTCAGAAGAAAGCACAGCACACCTTGTTCGCTCACTGATTCTCTCTAGATTAGACTACTGTAATAGCATTCTTGCTGGTCTTCCTTCTTCATCTGTCTCTAGAATACAAAAAGTGCAAAACAATGCTGCTAGGCTCGTACTGCGAAAGAAAAAACGCGACCACATTACGCCTCTTCTCAAACAGCTACACTGGCTTCCTATCGCAGCACGTATCGAGTACAAGATGGCCACCCTAGCTTTCAAATTTCACAACGATTCTCTCCCTGCTTATCTTTCAAGTACGCTCTTGCCATATGTACCCTCTCGGTCTCTTCGCTCTAGCAGTCAAAACTTCCTAAAGATCCCAAACTACAATCTAAAATCAGCTGGGCAGAGAGCCTTTCGCTTCCAGTGCGCAAAGGTGTGGAATAGTCTGCCCGACAGTCTTCGCAACAGCCCATCTATCCCCACTTTCAAGAAGAACCTGAAAACCTATCTCTTCAGAAAATCCTACTGCACTTCTTTTGTTGAGTGATTCTCCTTTCTCCTCATTCTCCCCTCATTCTTCCCTCTAATGAAGGCCGACGTGTTGGAGCGAAGTAGAGAGATTGTGCCTTGGCCTTGATGCGTACGCTATGTTTGAGATAGAGAACTCCAAGGTGTGTGTGTGTGTGTGTGTGTGTGTGTGTGTGTGTGTGTGTGTGTGTGTGTGTGTGTGTATGTGTGTGTGTGAGTGTGTGTATGTGTGTGTGTGCATGCGTGTGTATGTCTCTGTGTGTGTATGCTTGCGTGTGTGCATGCGCATGCGTGTGTGTGTGAATCCCCCCCTCCCTTCTCCATTCTTACTTTATTATTGACTTATGTCATTTTGTTGACTGGAGCGGATTAGTGGGTGGGGTGGGGATTTGATTTTGATTTTTGTATGTGTGCATGGGCGTACGCGAGTGTGTGTCGTTTCTCTTCATTTACATTCATTTTCAATTATTATTTTTAACGACGTCAATATGTTGGCCTTAAGCTGGCGAGTGCGTGTGTTTTCATTTTTTCTTCCGTTTGCATCTGTTATTATCTCTCATTGTGCATGTGTATATTTATATGTATCTTATATGATCTGTATGTCCTGGTGTTCTATTGTGTATTTAAATAGTAGTATTACGTGCCTGTATTATCATGTTCATGTGTGTTTTGTATATGCGTTGTATTTGTAAGGCGCTTTGAGCTGTTGTCAGGATACTGCGCCATATAAATGTTATTAATTATTATTATTACTTGACTGACTAAAAATTGGGCATACAAGTTTGTCTGCGCTCATTTTTGAAGTGATTTCACTGTTCCGTTTTGCTCTCTATAGGCGGCTAGATCATTGGAACGTTGGATTGACATATTGTGTTGTGCTGGCTTGAAAGAAGCGTCGTCTGCTTTGAGAGCTAGGCCGTGACGCGACATGTTATGAGCGCAAGACAAACTTTGTCACCACAAATCTTCTTTATCGATCGTTCTTGATCATACACAGTAACATGGGGTAGTTTTTTTGTCCTGATTCTTTTAATCTACCCATTAATTATTTTTCCAAAGGAATCCAAAACCCTGTATTATGCTCCAAAAGTGGGCTAGTCAGAGATTTATTTATTTATTTATTTATTTATTAAGACAACTTTTATAGCGCCTAATCTTTAAGCTCTAAGCGCTTTACAGAAATCACTAAAATGAATAGTAAACACAATGAACAAAAAGTATACATTAAACATTGACCAACACCCCCCTTACCTGATCCCTCAGTCAATTTCTCAATCACGCCCAAATAATGAATGACATATCTACAGTACACTTTCGCAACCAACTTGAAACACTCACACTGATGGACACTTAAAGACGCCCAGGCCACACTATTAACAAATCACACTCACACCCACACTTATAATGATAAAGAGAGAAAGAGAACGAGAGAGAGAAAGAGACAGACAGACAGAGAAAGACAGAGACGGAGACACAGAGAGCCAGACAGAGGGACAGACAGAGAAAGAGAGAAGAGAGAGACACACAAACAGAGATGCAACAAAATGGACGTCATTTTTTGCCTGTTTTGGGCAAGTTTTTAAAAACTAAAAGTCAAGTGAAAAGGTTTAAAGCCTGTGGCTTGATCTTGCTAGATTCTTAAATATTTCATCCACAGAATGATCAAACTGAAATATTTTTCAACATTAAGTACTGCCAGAAATAAAACAATTTATTAACCCACTGTCAGTTGTACCCAGTACCGGAGCTGTACACACAAAGAACCAAAAAGGGGGATATTGTTGTATTTTGATAAGAACTTAAATGCTAGAGAATGTCAAGACTTAAACAATTCCTCTTTTCAGGAAAGCCTATGGTGTACTTTCAAAGGTGCTAATGAGGAATCTGTACTCATTGTTTGTGTTTATCGCAGTCCAAATTCTACTACTGATAATACCAAAAAGTTATTTGACCTCTTAAATAGTTAAAGTCAGAACATTTATCTAAATTTGACAAAGTCTGTATCTTTGGTGATTTTAATTTCCCTGATGCTCGTTGGAATGAAATTTAGAATGGAAGTACTGTTTGTTATGATTTTGTTGAATGTCTAACCAGACATAGAGTTAATCAAAGATCCACTATGGATGACTTAATTTTTGTTAATGAAGATGACATTATATCTGACATAGTCCACACAGACCCTTTAGGCAAGAGTGACCATGATGTTCTATTTTTTTACCTTTATGTACCCAGAGTAAAAACAGTTCCAAAAAGAACACACAGGTTTGATTTATCTAACGGTAATTATAATGATATGAGGAATGATTTTGGTAACTTTGATTCAACGACACTGGACAAGTTAAATGTTGAGGATACATGGTCTGTTATAAGAGATCTTATTAAGCAGAGTATGGACACTCACATACCTAAAATTCAAATCTCACCAAATAAAACCAAGCCATCATGGAAATGATGGATAAACAAAAAAGTTTTAAAAAATGCTAAAAAGAAAAAGAAACAGTATTCAAAAATTTTACAAACAAAGGAAGGTCAAGACTATGTGAAAACCAAACAGAAAAAAAAGAAAAAAGGGCCAGCATACAGAAGATATAGAAGGGTGATCAACAAGTGTAATAAATCTATTAAAAAAGCACGTCAAGTTTATGAGAAAAACATTGCATGTAACTATAAATCAAATCCTAAGTTATTTGGGAGATATGTCCATGAAAGGTGTAAGAGTAACTTGGGTGTCAGAGCTCTAAAGAAAGAGAACGGAGAGTTTGCCATAACTGATGACGACAAAGCTGAAGTCCTCAATAAAAAAATTGCTAGTGTTTTTACTAAAGAAGATATTTCAAATGTACCTAAGTTAGCGGAATGTGAAAATTCAAATCGTGCATCAGTTTCTGATGTAAGAGTGACCCCCTTAGTGATTGAAAATAAATTAAAGAATATAAATGCTAGTAAGGCACAAGGTCCTGATGGGATACCACCCAGGGTTTTAAAGGAGCTGTCAAAAGAACTAGCTGTTCCCCTGACTATATTATTTAATAAATCTTTAGAGACTGGTTTAGTACCTTCGGAGTGGAAACAGGCAGATGTAACAGCTATTTTCAAGAAAGGTTCTAGATTTGAGCCCGGAAATTACAGGCCTGTTAGTTTAACTTCTGTTGTGTGTAAAGTCTTTGAGTCTGTTGTGAGAGATGTAATCGTTAACCATATGAATAGTAATAACTTATATGTAACTTGCCAGCATGGATTTAGACATAAAAGGTCATGTATGACACAGCTCATGGAGGTCATGGAAGAACTAACTGCCATATTAGATGATGGTGAACCTGTAGACATAATATATTTAGATTTCAAGAAAGCCTTTGATAGTGTGCCTCATGAAAAACTCCTAGTGAAATTAAAATCTTATGGCATAGTTGGGAACATATATATATGATTGGATTAAAGATTTTTTGACCAACAGAAAACAGAGAGTCAGAGTCGGTGATATATATTCATCAGAGGCTAAGGTACTTAGTGGGATCCCCCAGGGGAGCATCCTAGGACCTACGTTTTTATTAATGATTTACCTGAATGTGTCGAATCATCCTGCAAAATTTTTGCTGATGATACTAAAGTTTTTAAGTATATTTAACAGGTCTTGTGGTACTGGTAGTAATTCATTACAGAAGGATCTAGATAAATTAGAAGTTTGGACAGAAAGGTGGAACCTGTATTTTAACACGGGCAAGTGTAAAGTTATGCATATTGGTAAATCTAATCCTAATGTTGAATATACTATGTTAAAGGACAACAAGCTACGCTCACTAACAACATGTGATCACGAAAAAGATCTTGGGGTGACTTTTGATAAAGATTTATCTTTCAATACACATATCCAGAATTGCGTTAGTAAAGCCTGCCAAATGATAGGATTGATCAAAAGGACATTTCTAAAGGCGAGCATCTAGGAGGCATGTGAAGGAAAGAGAGCATCGCCTAGCTAAAGAGGCAAAAAGTAATCCTAAGGCCTTTTTTAAATATGTTAATGACAAGACTAAGCCAAGGGAATCTATTTCAAAACTAAAAAAAAAGCTAATGCTTTAAATAAGTTTTTTGGCAGTGTGTTCACGGATGAAGAGTCAGACAGTTTACCTGAGATGATCGAAAGTAAGCACTAACATAGATTCGATAACAGTTACTCAAGAACAAATGCAGAAGGAACTTGAGTCTTTGAAGGTGGACAAATCCCCAGGGCCAGATGAGATACACCCCAGAGTCCTTAGGGAGTTGGCAACTCAGTTGTCAGGGCCCCTAACTTATATATTTAATAAAACAGTCAAAGATGGCAAAATCCCCACAGCATGGAAACTAGCAGAAATTAAACCAATTTTTAAGAAAGGGGATAAATTTAGTCCCGGAAATTATCGTCCGGTGAGCCTTACATCAGTTGTTTGCAAACTTTTTGAAAAATTTATTAGAGATGCATTATGTGTTCATCTAATTGAAAATAATATACTTTCTAAAGATCAATTTGGTTTTACTAAGGGCCGATCTTGCATCACGCAACTTCTGATGACAATAAACGACTGGGTGGGCTCGCTGGAAGATGGTAAATCTCTTGATGCCGTCTATCTGGACCTGCAGAAGGCGTTCGACACGGTGTCGCATCGCCATCTCCTACATAAGCTGAAATCTTATGGGGTGGGAGGTAGCCTCTTGACATGGTTGGATGATTTCTTAAGAGAGAGAAGTCAAAAAGTCAATATTAATGGTTTTAATTCGGATTCAATAAAGGTAACCAGCGGAGTCCCTCAGGGTAGTGTCCTGGGGCCCGTCCTGTTTTTGTATTTTATAAATGATTTACCGGAGCAAGTGGAGTGCAAGGTTAAAAATTTTGCAGATGATACAAAGGCATATGCAAACGTAGATAGCAGTGAAGAATCAAAACTAGAAGTACAAAGATGCATTGACAACTTCGTGGCATGGGCGGATACATGGCTAATGAAATTTAATAGTGAGAAATGTAAAGTTATGCACTTAGGTAAACAAAATCCCATGCATAAATACTCCATAAAGGAAGGTAAAGAAAGAAGAACGCTGGAAGTTACATCAGTTGAAAAGGATCTTGGGGTATTTGTAGACCAAGGTCTGTCTTTTGAGCCTCACATAAATAATACTGTACTAAAAGCAAACCGGATTTCAGGATTACTAGTCAAAACAATTACTAATAAGTCTAAAGATATTATGGTTCCTCTATTCAAAACTCTAGTAAGACCTGTTCTAGAGTATGGAAACCCAGTGTGGTGCCCACACCTAAGAAAGAATATTGATCTAGTTGAAGGGGTGCAGCGAAGGTTCTCAAAGAAAATTCAGGGCACAAGCAATATGAGTTATCAGGAAAGACTGACGTACTTAAAACTACCAAGCCTAGAATACAGAAGACTTAGAGGTGATCTAATAGAAGTATACAAAATTCTCCGTGGTTTTTATGACTATATACTACCACAAAACAATTACTAACTCTGTGTGAGGATGAAAGAACCCGCGGACATACTTTTAAACTAATAAAAAAAAACTACTAATACTAAATTTGCACAAACCTTTTTCACTAACCGTATTACTAACGCATGGAATAATCTTCCAAATGAAGCAGTAAATGCATCGTCACTAAATGCATTCAAGAACTCATTAGATCGATATTTTCAAAATATTGTGTATTCAGTAAATTTAAATAAATTAGATAAATAAAACACGACTGCCTAAGTAGTCGATCGGCAATGCCGATACAACATAAATAACAAATAGAACCAATCTAGAGGGCAAAAGGCTGAAAAGCCTATAGTGCCATGATATGATGATGATGATGATAAATATCGACCGTGATATTTTTATTAAATATATAAATCATTAGTGAATATGGTAACATCATAAGGTCTCCAATTTTCAAATACCAATCTAAAGCCATTGAAAAAAGTTCAGCGCAGAGCCACTAAACTTGTTAAAGAGTGCAAAAATATGAGTTATGAAAATACTAAATAGACTGGTTTATGTAAATTTGCACTCTTTGAAAGGCAGGAGAATAAGAGGAGATCTTATAGAATAGAAGCGTATAAGACATTTAATGGTCATGTAGATTTATCTTGGGGGAAATTCTTTAGTGAACCACATTACACTATTTACAGTGTGACTAGAAAGCCTTACGGCAAGGTCTTTATTAAACGTTTCAACACTAACATAAGGAAAAATTGCTTCAGCAATAGAGTTGCTAACAATTGGAATGAATTAACTAACGAATTAAAATGTGCACCTAAATCCTAATACTAACTTGTTCAAAAATCGTCTCGACAAATCTCCAAATTATTTAAATTTATTTAGAAGCTTTGATGAGTAGCTAATTTTAGGAAAATTTGACCACAATAAACCTTGACCAGTACTTGTATGTAATACTGATTGTAAAAAGACGTGACTCTCTAAAAAGCTTGACGGCTTATTTTGTCCCTATCTACTAGTACTACTACTACTACTAAGACTTGGATTTATTTTACTAACTTTATGCATTTTTATTATAACCTTTGCCTGAGTAAACTATAAAATGTTTTACAAATCAAATGGATTCAATTTTGCTTTACGTTTCTTAATCAACGAACTAGGCTAGCTGGAGTCAAAAGCATACATGTACAAAGCTGTAGTTATTGTCACTAAGAGTAAGAGAGAGATCAGTGGAACGTAAAGAATTTCACTCAAAATACACGTCGGTCACTCAAAATACTTGTCTTGTGTTGTCAACAAACTCAAAGATGACATCGCTTTACGGCTTTAGCCTGATAAAACGTCACCCGATTTTTTTATCTAAAAGCTTCCTTGTTCTCATAAAAAAGTGACTTACCGGTATAGAAATGACTAAACGAAGGAGGTACACAGAAAAATCTCAACTCCGAGCTTGACACATATCCACAGGTTTCCTCTTTCTCACCTGCTGATCGTCTGTCACGAACAAGGATGCGACAACAAGTCAGTTTCAGTAACACGATTTGTGGTTGGTTCCCACACACTAAGTTGGACCAATGAACGAGTGTCTTGCAGGATCTTCGGCAAAGTTCGTCACTCCCGAAGTGTTCCGTCACAACGTTCGGTACACCATGAAATCACGTGACACTTATATATTTTATTCTTTCACTTTTTATCTCCACCAAAAGTGGCCCAAACATTCGTTCTTTAAAAGAGTAAAAGATAATAATAAGAGCATTTCTGGTTTTGCTAACCGTTATTTTTACTTTCGGGGGAACAGAACAAAACATAAGTTAAAAGATTTTCGCTCTGGGGAGGCCCAGAGGGGGGGGGGGGGGGGGGGGGGGGGGGGGTAGGTTGTTACGTAATTGTAGGTTGTTACGTAATTGTACACAGAAGTTCTGTGTCAAGTTTCCAAATGAAAACACGGGGAGGGGCGAATTGTACACAGAAGTTCTGTGTCAAGTCTCCAAATGAAAACACGGGGAGGGGCGAATTGTACACAGAAGTTCTGTGTCAAGTCTCCAAAGGAAAACACGGGGAGGGGCGAATTGTACACAGAAGTTCTGTGTCAAGTCTCCAAAGGAAAACACGGGGAGGGGCGAATTGTACACAGAAGTTCTGTGTCAAGTTTCCAAATGAAAACACGGGGAGGGGCGAATTGTACACAGAAGTTCTGTGTCAAGTCTCCAAAGGAAAACACGGGGAGGGGCGTGAACGGGAAAGTTCGGGGAGGGGGTCAGAGCCGCCTCAGACTATGCGACCACTTTAAGGCCTAGAGCCAGTGGGGTCTAAAGTGCCTAGTTTCCTAATCTGTAGCAAATCCATTGAGATGAGAAAACAATTGGTGTTCTGTGTAGGGCTTGTGATGCAGATTAAGAAAACAGTTTGTTACATTGTGGCTATGGGTGGAGTACTTTGGAATTTTGACTTGAATTTTATTTAAAAACTGTAGGAAATTGCCATTTATCTGCTCAACGCTATTATCGAAACACAGAATTGCACACTGATTTAACCTACATTACTCATTTGTTTTTACACCACTAGGTGGAAAAACATTGAAATATATGTTTTACACTCCTAGTATGCAAATTACTTATAATAAAATGATTACTCAGCATTTTTTAACAAAAAGTTCTTAACCACATCATCCGTGAAGGGGTAAGCTAATAACTGAGTAATGTAAACAAATTTATTGCATTAAAACAGAAACAAAGCAGTTACCTATGTTGTTGTTTTTTAGAGATTAGACTAGAACTTACCCTGGTTTATTAATGACTATAATGGTTTCTATATTAAATATGAATTGGAGAGAGATGGGGGAGGGAGGGGGAGTGAGAGAGTGTTTATGTATGTCCCATGGATGTTTTTTTGTGTGTGAATGTATATGTTTTTGTAAACAAACATGTGTTTTCTATTAAATCTATAGTAATGTTATGTTACATTTTCTAGTTTGCTTATGGAGAAAAAAAAGAGGAAAAAAAATCTTGGTAATCACTAAGCTATTGTTATACAAAATCTCCAACCTTCTCATTTTAAAACTAATTATAAACTCACTCACTCATGCACACTTTCAACTCAAAAGCACAAAGAAACACTTTAGATTGTAAATGGAATTTATTGTTTGACTGATTCATATATTTATTAAGCATGTACAAATTATATTAATTAATATGCTTAAGATTGAAAAATGCATGTTGATGGATGAGTGTGTGAGAGAATGTAAGGAATTGTGGAGTGGAGGGATGAGAGAGGGAAATTTTAAAAAAAGTTATATAAAAAAGAAAGAAAAACAAAACAAAGCCAATTTTTAAACAGGGTAAAAAGATAAATTCAAACATTGAACAGGTTGAAAAACAACAAAACATGATTTCAAGCATGCCTGTTAGTTGTTTCGTTTTCAGTCTTAATATGAATACACACTTACCCAATCATGAAACTCCACAGGTTCACCATACACTAAAGCACATAATCCACAGAACAGGAACAAGTAATCCACAGGGAACATAGTCCCACCACATGAGCACAATAATTATGAATAGTGGTTTTCTTTTTTTGCACTGGACCACAAGAGTTAACTATAGTATTTTCACATTGGTCTCGAAGAATTGCATGCAGGAATTTAGTTGCTGCTCTGCAAGGGCAGTGTCATGTTCGACCACTGTAGAATGACTCATGCAGTGCCCTAGACCATTAAGAATGTTGATGACTGCTGAAGAGCCAGTTACGTGTCGTATGGTCAAGCCTAATACATAATGTTTTGGTAAGAAAAGCCTTCCTCTGTGAAACAAATTCAAAATGTCCTGACATATGCTCAAAGGTTTCCTTCTCTCATCATCCTCTACAGTAACAAATTCAGCATGTACATACTCGGATGTGGCACCAACAATCCAGGCAAGGGCATTATACAGCTGAATTGGTACAATCTCTCGGGCCTTGTCAAGGGTCATGTCCTTTGCTTCAGGTGGCCAGACATGTTGTGTTGAAGGCTGACAGCTGGCTTGCTCCACATGATGCCTGAGCTGCATGCAGGTGTGGCACAAGGCTCTTGTGTCCTGGTAAAAGGAGTCCTTTCCTGAAGCACAATGATAAAATGTAATATAATAGGACATTTTTTTAAAATATATTGCACACACATAACAACTACAACTGACAGTCACACAAAGCTGGACAGTATGCCAAAGAAAAACTTTATGTTTGTTTCTGGTCATCAAACCATTAATGCTTTCACATGTTTTTCACTTCCCTAAATTTGTTTAATAATAACGGTACTTATATCGCACTGAATCGCATTCAACAAAACCAAGCAAAGTCTACTGTAACAGTCCCAAGCAAACACATGAACCCCCTATACAAACAACACATAGCATACAAAATGCACTCCAAACTCGTACACCAAATGCTGCTGCATGGTTACACCACATTTAAATAATATTAAAAAACAAAATAGGCGTGACTTAAGGCCTCCACAGAAAAAGAAACATGTGTACATGTATGTACAAATATTTACCTAATCTGGCAGCAGCCAACAACATAGGAAATGAGAGGGAGACAGAAAATGCTACTGTGTGGAAAAATTAGTATTGAAATTTGAAGGTGAGAAGAGTGCTTGACTGGCGAAGAGCAATAGACAGAGGGGCATTATACAGAAACAGATCAGAAGCCAGCAATAGTTCACTTGTTTAACTAGTTTTTATTCAAGTGATTGTTTACATATTGTGTACTTGATGCTTGTCATCTATTTGATTCATCCACTGTAAATGTCTTTAAAATGTGTGGTACCACTGTTAATGATTATATACTAGTACTTTGTATTCTATTTACACTTCTATCACTTAAAACTTGTCATACTGAAGCAGTGTGAAATGTGCATACTACTGGTAGTTGTACTCCAACTCACCTGTATTGTGCACCATTCCATGCCTCACATTCGCTGCTGCTTGATGCATTCTCATCGTTGCTGTCTGAGTCCAAATGAACACCTCCCTCAGATGCAGAAAACACAAAATCTGCTATGGCTCCTTCATAAAGGACAACTTCGCTTTGGTTTCTTGCTTTCAACTGAAGGAATACAAGCTGTGGAAAATATCTCTGGAGCTTGCATTTCAGTGTACAACTTTTCAATGAAATGGTTTGATTTTCTACTTCCTGAAAAATGTCTGAAAAAAGTTCCACCAATCGTGTCATCCGCAATGCCCTCCCCTGCTTCACAAGTTTGTCAATTATCACTGTTTCACTGAAGACACTGTATGCCTTCGAGTGTTGCCATGAAACACTGTCTGTTGTGTTAGATCCAGTAGTCCGGGCTTCATTGATGTAGCTTTTGAAGCAACACGAATGATACCTCAGCTCTATAGCCACTAAGTCCTTCCCTTGAATATTTTGCAGCAGTTCCTCATCCTGCTTCATAAGGGCAGCATCAAGGAGTTTTGAATTGTGCACAGTTTCACAGTTCTGAAGGGGTTGGTCAGTTTTCTTTCCTGTGCCTTTATCCACTTTGGTCTTCCGTTCCTTTTTGCAAAATACGCACACTGGTGGCAGAATATGCTGGCTCCGTTGGCTGGCTTTAATACTGGGACTAATGGTTAGAGTGTGAGAACTTCTAAGTCTTTTTGATGGTCGTAAATCTTCACAACCATCAGATGTTGAAGGTGCATGGTACTCTCCATGGTTCTCCTCACCCCGTCGCTGAAGCTGGTCCAGGCTGAAACGCAACAAAACAGATAAATAAATGTGAACTAATTTTATGGAAAATACATCAAAAATCATTTCATTGCTCATCCATTTTCAACAACAAGTTTCAACTTCCTAAGCCCGGGGACGCAGAATATATGGCCATCCAAGCTTTTTGGTTTTCAAGGTCTTACACCAAGGTCAAGGTCACAAATGTTATGTGGCAGGCGGGCTAATTATATATATATATATATAAACCAAATAATACTGGTGAAAGTCTAAGAAACTACAATATAATATATGCACACACACACACACAAACACACACACACATACACACACACACATACACACACACACATACACACACAAACACACACACACATACACACACACACACACACACACACACACACACACACACACACACACACATGTATACAGTATACACGCACTCTCTACTCTCCCTCACAGACACACAAGTGAGCCACACACACACACACACACACACACACACACACACACACACACACATGTATACAGTATAAACACACTCTCTACTCTCCCTCACAGACACACACGTGAGCCACACACACACACACACACACACACACACATGCTCTCTCTCTCTCTCTCTCTCTCTCTCTCTCTCTCTCTCTCTCTCTCTCTCTCTCTCTCTCTCTCTCTCTCTCACACACACACACACACACACACACACACACACACACACACAGAGAGAGAGAGAGAGAGAAAGGCTGATCAGCCAGCTTACACACAAAGCTTAAACACTTGATCAAGGTGGTTTTGTTTCTCTGAAAACCTTATGCTGTCCAGCTCTCCGTAGAGTTTTTTCTTTGCACACACACACACACACACACACACACACACACACACACACACACACACACACCACAGCACAGCACAGAGAGAGGATTAAGCTGATTAGCCAGCTTGACACTGTCGGAGCACGCAGAACGAAAATAAGAAAGAGACCTTGCAAACAAATATTTTCCTTCTCTCGTCGAAGCTGAAAACAAGTTAATAAGCACTGTAATGGTTATAGTGTTCTTCTTATTATTATAAATAATGCTAGCGGATATAGGTCTTAATCAGTCTGACTTACCGATCCTTTCGTGTAAACTGTTGATAGCAGTGTCGGTGAAAACCGTATCCCTTCTCCTTCGCATCTTTAAGTTCAAGACTGGCAGTGCCGGCAAGAAAGCTCCTTGCGATGTCACTTTGGTGGCATGGATATTTCATCCACTCTAATGCAAACGATGATGTTCTTTCAAAAGTTGACTAAACGATACTATGTCATCTTTGTTGCTGTTCAAGTGTAAACAACATCGTAGTTCTAGATCTAGTTATACTGCTTTCAGTTCGTCGCAGGCACCGCGCCGCCATCTTCTTGTTGTCAGGCAGGCATGCGTTGTTCGGATTGGCTAAATCAGTAAATGCGATTCATTTAATTTGGGGAGTGGCTTAGTGGTCGGTACCCACTTCTGCAGTTTTCTTCGTTTTCAAATTCGTTTTACCAGCTCATCCACCCATAAACACAATGTAACAGGCATGTTTTGATAACAATATGAATTGATTTATTAATTCCACTTACAAAAAATTTGCCTCAATAATCTGCTACAGAAACAATAATAATTGATCTCATCAACAGTCATAGGAAAATTCAGCTATGATAGTGGAGGAATAAAACTATGAAGGTATGCTTACGGCGTAAACTAATTGCTTTTAAAGCTATTTCAATTGTTTCGAATTTTCGTAAGCATACTTAACAATCCTAGAAAGTTTTAACCAAAATTAAATGGGGGGAAACAGAGTAAATCGCTAATTAAAGTAAGCACTATTTTCTTTTGGGCATTTAGCTCCTTTCGATATTGTACGGCTTACAGTGATAATCATATAGTAATAAGGCAAGTGTCCGTGTGTGTGTGTGTGTGTGTGTGTGTGTGTGTGTGTGTCTGAAACACAAAACGGGTCTTATAACTCCGCAGTTTTTCGACCGAATCGCTTCAAATTTGCTGTGAGCCCTAATGGGGCGATGGCAACGGCAACCGAGGCGGCCGTATCATTTGCAACAACAACAACAAAATTTAAAGAAGCAAGAAATCCAATAACAAAACCAAATAATCACTCACGCACATGCAAATAGGCATACACATACACCCCCCACCCACACATGCACGCACGTACGCACATACACACACACACACACACACACACACACACACACACACACACACACACACACACACACACACACACACACACTCACACACACACACACCGTTACCATCACCACCACTCACCCCACCCAAAAACACAATACAAAATACAACCAGTTGAATAAAGCATCAACACTCTCTCTCTCTCTCTCTCTCTCTCTCTCTCTCTCTCTCTCTCTCTCTCTCTCTCTCTCTTGCAACAAAGCTGACGTAGACATTGCAGTCAACACACAGTGAAACTAATAAGGGGGGGGGGGGAGGGGAGGGGGGGGGGGAGAATAGAGTCCAGAAGTAATGTGGCCTAAAGGTTGTGATGTAGCTTGAATAGGTGGGTCTTGAGAGCTGATTTGAAACATTGCAAGGACTGGATATGGCGAATTTCGCGTGGTAAGGAGTTCCAAACTGATGGGGCCGAAAAGGAAAAGGAGCGCTCACCAAACATTTTTGTTCGTGTACTAGGAACACAGAGAATTTTGGAATCTGAAGATGACCGCAGTTGCCTTGATGGAGTATAGACAGAAAGCATGTAGCTAGGGGCATTTCCAGAGAAATAAGAATGACATAGAGTGGAAATTTTGTAATCAATACGCGCTTTGATGGAAAGCCAATGGAGGGATATCAGGAGTGGTTGAACATGATGATACTTAGAGACCTTGAGGACAAGTCTGGCAGCAGAGTTCTGGACTTTTTGAAGCTTGTCAGTGAGGTGTTGGGGGCAGCCATACAAAAGTGAATTACAATAATCTAATTTAGAGAGAACAAAAGCGCAGACTAGTATCTTAGTAGTATCTATAGACAGGAGATGGCGAATCGTACCAATGCAACGCAGCTCACAGTATGCTGACCGACAGATAGTTTGAACTTGTGAGTCAACACTCATATCTTGAGAGATGTGGAAGCCAAGATTTCTAGCAGAAGGAGAAAACGGTATTTGAGTGTCACAGACAGAGATGGAATCAGGCTTTGGGTACGAAAGTTGTCTAGACGGAGAGTGGATGAACAAGGCCTCCGTTTTGTCATCATTCAGCTTCAGTTTGCTTTGTAGCATCCATGATTTGATGTTGCGAATGCAGAATTCAAGTGAAGATATAGAAGGAAGAATGGTAGATGGGGATACAGGCTTGTGGAGTTGTGTATCATCAGCAAAAGACTGAGAATCAACTGAATGAGAAGTGATCAACTCGGACAGAGGCTTAGTATACATAATGAAGAGGACTGGTCCAAGTACTGAGCCTTGAGGAACACCACATGTGAGGCCAACCATTGCAGAAGATGAGTCATTGATGGAGACAGACTGAGTTTGACCAGAAAGGTAAGACGAGAACCATGACAGAGCAGTGCTTGATATTCCATAGGTGATTTGAAGCCTCTTAAGGAGTGTATGGTGGTCAATAGTATCAAAAGCAGCTGAAAGATCCAAAAGAGTTAATATAGATGCGTCACCAGAGTCAAGAGCTAAGAGAATGTCATTAGTTACCTTCAACAGTGCAGTTTCAGTGCTGTGAAATGGCCTGTACGCTGATTGTGAACGACTGATGAGTTGATGTTCATTGAGATAGCCTAGGAGTTGATGAAGAACTAATTTCTCAATGATTTTTTATATGAAAGAGAGGTTGGATATAGGCCTATAGTTCTTGAGAGTGTTTGTGTCAAGGGATGATTTCTTTAGAAGTGGTTTGACAATGGCAGTTTTGAACACAGATGGAAAGGAGCCAGATGTTAGAGAATTGTTGACAATATGGGTGATAGTAGGGAGTAGTTCATCAAGATACTCTATGAAAAGTGGCGTCGGCATAGGGTCAAGAGGACAGGAAGTGGGTTTTGGTTTTAGAATGATCTTCTTCAATTCAAAGGGGGTAACTGGCTGAAATTCCAAGAACGTGGATGTTGTTCCTATTTGGTCAAACAGGGTGGTAGGTGTAGAAGAAGCCTGATCAAGTTCGTTTCTGATCAGCTGGATTTTCTGAACAAAGTAGTCGTTAAAGACATCAGGAAGGTCACTGACAGGGTGGGTGGTAGGAAGAGGGGTGCTTTTTTCACGCCCAAGTAGTTTGCTGCAGATAGAAAACAGCCGGCTAGAGGTCACTGCATTGTTTATTTGGTCAGTGTAAAAGTGGGATCTTGCTGTCAACACTATGTTTGCTATTTTTCGTTTCGCAGCGTTGAAGATTTGTTTCGTAACGGTAAGGGGGGTCTTAAGCCATGCTCTTTCAGCTACACGCTTTTCTGACTTCACCGAGTTCAGTTCAGTGCTAATTAAAGGATACCACGGCTCTAGTCTGTCGGTACGCTCTTGGCGGTGACGTAACGACGCGTGTGTGTCGATAACGCGAGTGAGAGCGCTGTTAAGTTCGTTGACCGTGGGGCATGATTCAGGGCAGATAGTCGCGCGCAACTCTGCTTGAAATGCTGATCTGTCCATGCCGCGCAGATGGGACAGACAAACATAGTTCACAAACAATACAGAAATGGTCAGAAGCAAGAGATTGAGTGACATGAGTAGAGCGTAGCAAATCATCATCTGGTCTATAAATTACCCAGTCCAGAATGTGGCCACGTTCGTGAGTTGGCTCGGTAACAGATTGACTAAAATGAAACATATCCAAAGCATTAATCGTCTTAGTAGTTACAGGGTTATGCTGAGTATCAAAATGAACATTTATGTCTCCTAATATAATACACTTTCCAGAAAGGTTATTACAGTACTCTAAAAGGTCAGGGAATTCACTGAGAAACATATAGCATCAGTCAGTTTATTTTTGCAACTTGGTGGTGGTCGGTAAACGCAGATGAAGTGGACAGGAGAAGACGACGTTGCCAGGGTAACGCGAACTGCTTCGAAGGTTGGGTGTTGGAAGGGAAAGGCAGTGGAGGTGGAAACATGCTTGGCCAGAGAGTTCTTATAAAGATAAGCGCAATCCCCCCGCCACGTGAAGGGCGGGGGAAGGAAGAGAGTGTGTAGCCAGACGGTGTCAGGTCAGCACACTTTGCTTCATCGCCTTGTTTTTGAAGCCAGGATTCAGTTACTACGAATACATCACAGTCGTTGTCCGTAATGAAAGAGCGGATCTCTGCTCGTTTCAGTGGGTTGCTGACAGATCTTGCATTAAAGAGGGCCAGTTGTAGACTATTGGAATCGTTACGTTGTGTTGTGCTGGAGGGCCCATGGGCAGTTGGAATGCGTATCAGGTTGTCAGGGGAACGCTTGGCTGTACAGATGATATTAGGCCTAGTACAGTCCAGGGATTGTTCCACAGCATGGCAGTGAGAGGAAGGTAGAGGGGGGTAGACAGGCAAGGCGTGTCGACCGACCTAGTGTTGGTTGATGTCAGGTGTTGGCAGCTTAGTGGTGGCCGAATCAGGTCTGTTACCACACACTGTGCTGATCTTTCTCTGTTTCCGCCGGCCACCACGGTGCTTGCCGACGCGAGGAAGATTATATCCAATTCCCACTCCTTTGATGGCCTCCATTACAGAGGGGTCCAGTGATCCAGGGGCAACAGACAGCAGTTGTTCTCGACTGTAGGAGATACGAGAAAGAGGCGCGGTGGGGGAGTGGTGAGGGGCGGTTTGACTGGATGGAGTAGATTCAACAAGTGGAGGGAGAGGCCCATACAAGAATGGGGGAGAGGAGGGGTGAGGAGGATAGGGGGTGGAAGAAATGGGTTCCACATGTTGGCAAGCAGGCTGGTAGGGGAATGGTGTTTCTTGGTTAGCATGAGAGTTGGACTGTTGAAATAAAAAAAGCAGTCCAAATAACTAGCAAATCAGGCGGAAGAACTGTACAAAACAAGCACCAATACACGCACCACTCCATCATACTACACATGTACTTGATTGCGTGCGTAGTGACGTCTTGGGAAAAAACCACGCCCTTTACAAAAAGCATCTCATCAACACAAAAAATAAGAAGTAAAATTGCATCAAATCACTGTTTCTAAGTTATCTAACTATCATGCTTTATGAAACATTGCAGTGTGTTCTGAATCGACATCAATGGCGTAGTAATACAGCAGTCTTTGTCACCAAGAGCGCGCGCACACGCACGCACACATCACACCACACACACACATACGTGTGTGTGTGTGTGCGTGCGTGCGTGTGTGTGTGGTGGAGAGAGAGAGAGAGAGAGAGAGAGAGAGAGAGGACAGACAGAGAGAGAGAGAGAGAGAGAGAGAGAGAGATATATCAGATATATTAACTTACATAAAAGCTTACACCCCCCCCAACACATTCTCTTCAAATTTGCTGCCAGGCTTTGCCCCGACCATAGCAAGCCTGACAGCACATTTGAAGCGATTCGATCGAAAAACGGCGGAGTTATAAGGCCCGTTTTGTGTTTCAGACAGGCAGACAGACACACACACACACACACACACACACACACACACACACACTTGCCTTTTTATTATATGACTAAAGATCTCACGTTACACACCTAACAGATAGTTAAAAGTCAAATAACCAAGTAAAGACATTATGCATGAATATGTAGCCTACATATTCAGTACATCTCATAGCCCTACAAGAGACAGAGGAGAGAGAGAGAGAGAGAGAGAGAGAGAGAGAGAGAGAGAGAGACAGACAGACAGACAGAGAGACATAGACATACAGAGACAGGAGACACACAGAGAGAGACAGACAGACAAAGACAGAGAGACAGACACAGAGAGATTAAGACAGACAGAAAAAGACAGAGACAGATAGACATAAAAACAGAGAGAGAGAGAGAGAGAGGGGGGGGGGGGAGGGAGCTCGTTGGATGAATGAAAATAACGCCTGACAGCAAATTTGAAGCGATTCGGTGGAAAAACGGCGGAGTTATAAGGCCCGTTTTGTGTTTCAGACAGACAGAACGTGTATTAATTGTACGTAAAAAAAACACCACTCTTTTTATTAACATATTTCAATTTTTACTGCTGCAATGTGAAAGTTTTAAAAGTAGGCCTGTGTGTTGTACATACTATGATTAATTGCTAGGACTAAAACTTTTTTTTAAATGTATGCAACATGGAGGCTACCTATGGATGCCATTGTTCTTTTGAAAGTTTCATAACTATTTTCACTTTGACCTTTTCACGCACACACGCGCGCTTCGACCGGAAAGGCAGAACGATAGTAGATAACAGCATGCAAAGGGAAAAGGCACCCCCACCCTCTACATTCGTAACCAAAGGTAGCAGCGTTGGCCGGAGACATTTTCTCGAACCACACGGTACACACCACACGGTTTGCTGGGGAGACTTCTGACAGCTCGCCGCGCTACCCCTGTATGGAATCTCCCCACACACACACGTGCACGCGCCAGTTAACCTCAGTGACCTGCAATTATGTGGAAGGCAATAGCGAGCTGTTGGTAACTCCTCATAGTAATCTCGGCTCTTTAACCGTCTCATTTCTAGGCTAACCCGTAGCAGCGAGACAAGACATTCGTGGTGATTGAAATTAGTTTCCGATTTGGTTGCCTGCAAAATGTAAATCGGGTTATAGCGCGCGTTTATGAACGGATGCTGTTGCAATTTTGCACCAAGATAGTCACTATCCCTGGTCATACACGTTCCAAATTTCGAGTCAATGTCGGGTCTGGTTACGCCGCGGTTTGTGAAAAGGTTAAGCGGCTGCTATCGCGCGCGTTTCTTAATCGATTCGCTTCCGGTTTGGCACACCGATAGTCACCGTCCCCGGTCATCTACCTGCCAAATTCGAATGCAATCCGTCCAGAAATACCGGATATACGGGCGCCGAGAGGCCGGCGGATACGCGTTTCGCGCATTTGCCAAACCGCGCAAATGACACGGCCGCCTCGGTTGCCGTTGCCATCGCGCCATTAGGGCTCACAGCAAATTTGAAGCGATTCAGTCGAAAAACGGTGGAGTTATAAGGCCCGTTCTGTGTTCCACACACACACACGGACGGACGGACGGACGGACCGAGTTGGCTTTTTATTATATGATGATTTGCATGGTTTTATTGACATATTCTTGTCTTAATTAAACAGTACTCTGTGTGTGTGTGTGTGTGTGTGTGTGTGTGTGTGTGTGTGTGTGTGTGTGTGTGTGTGTGTGTGCGTGCGTGCGTGCGTGTGTGCGTGCGTGCGTGTGCGTGCGTGCGCGCGCGCGCGTGTGTGTGTGTACGTGCGTGCGCGTACGTGCGTGCGTGTTTATGTGTGTGTGAATTTATGTCAAGTCAAGTCAAGTGAAGTCAAAATTTTATTTCCAGATGGGAACATTGCATAAGCAAAAACATGCTTTTTTTCAACAAGCCATCCATAAAAAATGATGATGTAAAGAAAAATAAAGAACTAAACATTCCAAAGTAGCGAACAAGAAAAGGAAAATATACAAGTAAACAATTAATTAAAGAAACAAGCAAATATTCCACACACAAAAAACAGGAAAAAGGATGGGGACTGGGCGAATAGCATAGTATGTACAATATACATCAACATCAACAACGAAACATTTAAAACATCACATTTACTTACCAAAATATGTTATGTAGGCTACGTTTCCATTATTTCAAATAATTGGAATAAAGTTATCAATTATGTTCTGTTAAAGAGATACATTTTCATTTTTTTCTTGAAGTAGTTCTTGTTTTTCATGTTTTTTAAAATGGAGGGTAGTTTGTTCCATAAATCTCCACCCGAATAGAGGAGACTAGATTTGAATAGATTATTATTTGGTCGAGGGAATGAGAGTAAATGGGTGTGTCTGCTTGTGTTTGTCGTAAATGTATCTGTTATCTTTTTTGGAGCATTTCCGTTGACAATATTATGCATGCAGATTGCCTTTTTGAGGAAAAGTCTGTCTTGAAAAGTTAGTATATCTAGTTGTTTGTAGTCTTCATAGGTAAGTGAACTTGATTTTAATAAAATTATTTTAATTGCTTTTTTGTACATACGATTGATAATCTTTAAATTGGTATCACTACAGCTATCCCATAATGTTGAAGCATAATCGATCATTGAGAGTATGTGAGCATTAAAGAATAGTTTACGAGAATGGTTATCAAGGAAATGTTTAATCTTAGATAGCTGGAGTATTTTTCTAGACAGACCTTTCCCTAAAGACTTTATATGGTCTGTCCAAGACAGATCTTTGTCAATGACAACACCTAATGTTTTATGTGAATCAACTTCTTCAATTTTGTTGCTACAAATAAATAGTGGTGGAAATTGGGAGTTCATCTTTTGTCTTTTTTGTCTGGTTGATACGTACATGCATTTCGTTTTATTGGCATTAATTGACATGTGATTTAATTGTGTCCAGTTAAAAACATTTTGAGCATCATTTTGAAGTTTGCTTACTAGCCTGTTAGCATTCGTATCACTAGTATGAAGGGATGAGTCATCTGCAAACATTTCACATTTACTATTGACTATGTGTGTTCTTTCGTGCGTCTATGCGTGTACATGTTTGTGCCTGCATGTGCGCTTGCATGTGTGTGTGTGTGTGTGTGTGTGTGTGTGTGTGTGTGTGTGTGTGTGTGATTGTGTGTGATTGTACGTGTGTGTGTGTGTGTGTGTGTGGAGGGGGGGGGGGGGCATGCGTGCAGATTAGCCCGCATAAAATTTTACTATTTCTATGAATAATTTAATGATTAAATTTCTATGCAATTTGTTTTTTATTCTTTTTTATTACCCTATTGTCTCTTGTTTATTTATTTATTGATGCCTTCCCCTTGATGATGTCATCCGTCGCAAGATCTCCAGTAGGCCTCCTTCGCCGTGGTTTGCTTCTGTGGCACCTGAGATGACTCAGGCTAAACAAGAACGCCGCCGTGCAGAGTGCCAGTGGGTTAAGACTGGACTTGAAATTCACAAACAGATTTTTCGAGCCATGAACAAAATTGTGTCTGACATTATAGATAAGGCCAAATGCTCTTGTTTGAATGCCCAAATTCTCGCTTGTACTACTTCACGTCAATTGTTTAGTTTAGCCAACTCCCTCCTTGGTAAACCAAAGTCCACACCTCTACCTTCTTCTATCCCTGTGTCTGAACTCCCTCAACATTTCTCTGACTTCTTTCACAGCAAGATAGCCACCATCCGCCACAATCTTGATTCTCAATCTGCTCCACCATCAACTGTCCCTGATCCCTCCTTTTCTGGCAGTATGTGGTCTGAGTTCCGTTCTGTTTCCACTGATGAGGTTAAGAAGATTTTGACCCGAACTCAGACAAAAACCTGTGAACTAGACCCTCTACCTTCATCT
>CM065693.1:854553-872419 GCA_017654935.2 Phymorhynchus buccinoides
AAGATTATATCCAATTCCCACTCCTTTGATGGCCTCCATTACAGAGGGGTCCAGTGATCCAGGGGCAACAGACAGCAGTTGTTCTCGACTGTAGGAGATACGAGAAAGAGGCGCGGTGGGGGAGTGGTGAGGGGCGGTTTGACTGGATGGAGTAGATTCAACAAGTGGAGGGAGAGGCCCGTACAAGAATGGGGGAGAGGAGGGGTGAGGAGGATAGGGGGTGGAAGAAATGGGTTCCACATGTTGGCAAGCAGGCTGGTAGGGGAATGGTGTTTCTTGGTTAGCATGAGAGTTGGACTGTTGAAATAAAAAAAGCAGTCCAAATAACTAGCAAATCAGGCGGAAGAACTGTACAAAACAAGCACCAATACACGCACCACTCCATCATACTACACATGTACTTGATTGCGTGCGTAGTGACGTCTTGGGAAAAAAAACACGCCCTTTACAAAAAGCATCTCATCAACACAAAAAATAAGAAGTAAAATTGCATCAAATCACTGTTTCTAAGTTATCTAACTATCATGCTTTATGAAACATTGCAGTTTGTTCTGAATCGACATCAATGGCGTAGTAATACAGCAGTCTTTGTCACCAAGAGCGCGCGCACACGCACGCACACATCACACCACACACACACATACGTGTGTGTGTGTGTGTGCGTGCGTGCGTGTGTGTGTGGTGGAGAGAGAGAGAGAGAGAGAGAGAGAGAGAGAGGACAGACAGAGAGAGAGAGAGAGAGAGAGAGAGAGAGATATCAGATATATTAACTTAACTTAAAAGCTTACACCCCCCCCAACACATTCTCTTCAAATTTGCTGCCAGGCTTTGCCCCGACCATAGCAAGCCTGACAGCAAATTTGAAGCGATTCGGATCGAAAAACGGCGGAGTTATAAGGCCCGTTTTGTGTTTCAGACAGGCAGACAGACACACACACACACACACACACACACACACACACACACACTTGCCTTTTTATTATATGACTAAAGATCTCACGTTACACACCTAACAGATAGTTAAAAGTCAAATAACCAAGTAAAGACATTATGCATGAATATGTAGCCTACATATTCAGTACATCTCATAGCCCTACAAGAGACAGAGGGAGAGAGAGAGAGAGAGAGAGAGAGAGAGAGAGAGAGACAGACAGACAGACAGAGAGACATAGACATACAGAGACAGGAGACACACAGAGAGAGACAGACAGACAAAGACAGAGAGACAGACACAGAGAGATTAAGACAGACAGAAAAAGACAGAGACAGATAGACATAAAAACAGAGAGAGAGAGAGAGAGGGGGGGGGGGGAGGGAGCTCGTTGGATGAATGAAAATAACGCCTGACAGCAAATTTGAAGCGATTCGGTGGAAAAACGGCGGAGTTATAAGGCCCGTTTTGTGTTTCAGACAGACAGAACGTGTATTAATTGTACGTAAAAAAAACACCACTCTTTTTATTAACATATTTCAATTTTTACTGCTGCAATGTGAAAGTTTTAAAAGTAGGCCTGTGTGTTGTACATACTATGATTAATTGCTAGGACTAAAACTTTTTTTTAAATGTATGCAACATGGAGGCTACCTATGGATGCCATTGTTCTTTTGAAAGTTTCATAACTATTTTCACTTTGACCTTTTCACGCACACACGCGCGCTTCGACCGGAAAGGCAGAACGATAGTAGATAACAGCATGCAAAGGGAAAAGGCACCCCCACCCTCTACATTCGTAACCAAAGGTAGCAGCGTTGGCCGGAGACATTTTCTCGAACCACACGGTACACACCACACGGTTTGCTGGGGAGACTTCTGACAGCTCGCCGCGCTACCCCTGTATGGAATCTCCCCACACACACACGTGCACGCGCCAGTTAACCTCAGTGACCTGCAATTATGTGGAAGGCAATAGCGAGCTGTTGGTAACTCCTCATAGTAATCTCGGCTCTTTAACCGTCTCATTTCTAGGCTAACCCGTAGCAGCGAGACAAGACATTCGTGGTGATTGAAATTAGTTTCCGATTTGGTTGCCTGCAAAATGTAAATCGGGTTATAGCGCGCGTTTATGAACGGATGCTGTTGCAATTTGGCACCAAGATAGGCACTATTTCCGGTCATACACAATCCAAATTTCGAGTCAATGTCGGGTCTGGTTACGCCGCGGTTTGTGAAAAGGTTAAGCGGCTGCTATCGCGCGCGTTTCTTAATCGATTCGCTTCCGGTTTGGCACACCGATAGTCACCGTCCCCGGTCATCTACCTGCCAAATTCGAAGGCAATCCGTCCAGAAATACCGGATATACGGGCGCCGAGAGGCCGGCGGATACGCGTTTCGCGCATTTGCCAAACCGCGCAAATGACACGGCCGCCTCGGTTGCCGTTGCCATCGCGCCATTAGGGCTCACAGCAAATTTGAAGCGATTCGGTCGAAAAACGGTGGAGTTATAAGGCCCGTTCTGTGTTCCACACACACACACGGACGGACGGACGGACGGACCGAGTTGGCTTTTTATTATATGATGATTTGCATGGTTTTATTGACATATTCTTGTCTTAATTAAACAGTACTCTGTGTGTGTGTGTGTGTGTGTGTGTGTGTGTGTGTGTGTGTGTGTGTGTGTGTGTGTGTGTGTGTGTGCGTGCGTGCGTGCGTGTGTGCGTGCGTGCGCGTGCGTGCGCGCGCGCGCGTGTGTGTGTGTACGTGCGTGCGCGTACGTGCGTGCGTGTTTATGTGTGTGTGAATTTATGTCAAGTCAAGTCAAGTGAAGTCAACATTTTATTTCCAGATGGGAACATTGCATAAGCAAAAACATGCTTTTTTTCAACAAGCCATCCATAAAAAATGATGTATTAAGAAAAAATAAAGAACTAAACATTCCAAAGTAGCGAACAATAAAAGGAAAATATACAAGTAAACAATTAATTAAAGAAACAAGCAAATATTCCACACACAAAAACAGGAAAAAGGATGGGGACTGGGCGAATAGCATAGTATGTACAATATACATCAACACCAACAACGAAACATTTAAAACATCACATTTACTTACCAAAATATGTTATGTAGGCTACGTTTCCATTATTTCAAATAATTGGAATAAAGTTATCAATTATGTTGTGTTAAAGAGATACATTTTCATTTTTTTCTTGAAGTAGTTCTTGTTTTTCATGTTTTTTAAAATGGAGGGTAGTTTGTTCCATAAATCTCCACCCGAATAGAGAAGACTAGATTTGAATAGATTATTATTTGGTCGAGGGAATGAGAGTAAATGGGTGTGTCTGCTTGTGTTTGTCGTAAATGTATCTGTTATCTTTTTTGGAGCATTTCCGTTGGCAATATTATGCATGCAGATTGCCTTTTTGAGGAAAAGTCTGTCTTGAAAAGTTAGTATATCTAGTTGTTTATAGTCTTCATAGGTAAGTGAACTTGATTTTAATAAAATTATTTTAATTGCTTTTTTGTACATACGATTGATAATCCTTAAATTGGTATCACTACAGCTATCCCACAATGTTGAAGCATAATCGATCATTGAGAGTATGTGAGCATTAAAGAATAGTTTACGAGAATGGTTATCAAGGAAATGTTTAATCTTAGATAGCTGGAGTATTTTTCTAGACAGACCTTTCCCTAAAGACTTTATATGGTCTGTCCAAGACAGATCTTTGTCAATGACAACACCTAATGTTTTATGTGAATCAACTTCTTCAATTTTGTTGCTACAAATAAATAGTGGTGGAAATTGGGAGTTCATCTTTTGTCTTTTTTGTCTGGTTGATACGTACATGCATTTCGTTTTATTGGCATTAATTGACATGTGATTTAATTGTGTCCAGTTAAAAACATTTTGAGCATCATTTTGAAGTTTGCTTACTAGCCTGTTAGCATTCGTATCACTAGTATGAAGGGATGAGTCATCTGCAAACATTTCACATTTACTATTGACTATGTGTGTTCTTTCGTGCGTCTATGCGTGTACATGTTTGTGCCTGCATGTGCGCTTGCATGTGTGTGTGTGTGTGTGTGTGTGTGTGTGTGTGTGTGTGTGTGTGTGTGTGTGTGTGTGTGTGTGATTGTACGTGTGTGTGTGTGTGTGTGTGTGGAGGGGGGGGGGGGGCATGCGTGCAGATTAGCCCGCATAAAATTTTACTATTTCTATGAATAATTTAATGATTAAATTTCTATGCAATTTGTTTTTTATTCTTTTTTATTACCCTATTGTCTCTTGTTTATTTATTTATTGATGCCTTCCCCTTGATGATGTCATCCGTCGCAAGATCTCCAGTAGGCCTCCTTCGCCGTGGTTTGCTTCTGTGGCACCTGAGATGACTCAGGCTAAACAAGAACGCCGCCGTGCAGAGCGCCAGTGGGTTAAGACTGGACTTGAAATTCACAAACAGATTTTTCGAGCCATGAACAAAATTTTGTCTGACATTAGGCCTATAGATAAGGCCAAATGCTCTTGTTTGAATGCCCAAATTCTCGCTTGTACTACTTCACGTCAATTGTTTAGTTTAGCCAACTCCCTCCTTGGTAAACCAAAGTCCACACCTCTGCCTTCTTATATCCCTGTGTCTGAACTCCCTCAACATTTCTCTGACTTCTTTCACAGCAAGATAGCCACCATCCGCCACAATCTTGATTCTCAATCTGCTCCACCATCAACTGTCCCTGATCCCTCCTTTTCTGGCAGTATGTGGTCTGAGTTCCGTTCTGTTTCCACTGATGAGGTTAAGAAGATTTTGACCCGAACTCAGACAAAAACCTGTGAACTAGACCCTCTACCTTCATCTCTCTTCTCCCAGTGTCTTGATGATCTCCTTCCTTACTTTACATCCATCATCAATGATTCTCTATGTTCTGGCTGCTTTCCAACTCATTTCAAATCTGTAGTTGTCAAACCTCTCTTAAAGAAGCCTAGTCTCGATCCTGAAAATCTAAAGAATTATCGGCCTGTCTCTAATCTTTCATTCCTTTCTAAGCTCACGGAAAAGGTGGTTCTTAAACAGCTGTCTGACCATCTTCAGGTAAACGATCTTTTCTATCCAAACCAGTCTGCTTATCGAGCAGGTCACAGTACTGAGACAGCCCTCTTAAAGATAACGAACGACCTGCTCACTGTCTTGGATGAAAACAAGGTTTCTCTTCTCTCTCTCCTTGATCTTTCTGCAGCGTTTGATACTATCGACCACTCTATCCTCATTTCTATACTTCACACCTCCTTTGGTCTATCTGGGGCTGTTCTTTCCTGGTTTTCTTCCTACCTCTCTGATCGAACACAGACAGTTGTTGTCAATGGTTCTTCGTCTCTTTCAAAAGGTCGTCAGTTCGGTGTGCCCCAAGGTTCAGTCTTAGGCCCTATCCTTTTTGTTCTTTATACCCAACCTCTCTCCGCCATAATCAACCAGCATTCTCTTCTACATCATAGCTTTTCTGATGACAATCAACTGTACATTTCTGCCCATTCCTGAGTCAATTAGATCAAATGATTTCTTCTTCTAAGTTGTGCATCTCTGCTGTTAAAACATGGATGTTTTACAACAAACTGCAACTAAATGCTGAAAAGACAGAGATGATTCTTGTAGCCTCTAACCACACAATTAAAACTCAGGTTCTCCCAGGTTCTGTCGACATTGATGGCACTGAGATCAAGCTATCGGCATCCGTCCGCAATCTAGGTGTTACTTTGGACCAAACCCTTTCTTTCAAACAGCATGTTTCCAATGTTTGCAAGTCTTGCTATCTAGAACTTCGAAGAATTAGTTCAATCCGCCGTTTCCTCTTTCAAGATGCCCTGAATACTCTAGTCTGTGCTTTTGTCCTGTCTCGCCTTGACTACTGTAACTCACTTCTTGCTGGTTGTCCATCAACTCTCATCTCTAAGCTCCAACGGGTCCAGAATAATGCTGCTCGTCTCATTTCTCGCTCACCTAGGTACGATCATATCACTCCGGTTCTTCGTTCCCTACATTGGCTCCCAGTTCAATCACGTATTGACTACAAAATTCTCCTCCTTGTCTTCAAGTCACTGAATGATCAAGCTCCCCTGTATCTCTCTGATCTTCTTCATCCCTATGTCCCAGCTCGCTAACTACTTTCGTCTTCTGATTCTCGTCTCCTTTCCCTTCCCTCCGTCCGTCTCAAATCTGCTGGCCAACGTTCTTTTTCTTGCCAAGCACCATCTCTTTGGAATTCTCTGCCTTCTCCTCTCCGACACTCCAACTCAGTCTCCTCATTCAAAACCTCTCTTAAAACTCATCTTTTTCCTGCTGCACCCTAAATATTTGATCAGTTGTCTATCGTTGTGTGCACGTGAGGGGAGATTGAATAAGAGGTTTGTGCTGTGTTTTGTGGTGCGTGTGTGTGTGTGTGTGTGAGTGTGTGTGTGTGTGTGTGTGTGTGTGTGTGTGTGTGTGTGTGTGTGTGTGTGTGTGTTGTGTGTGTGTGTGTGTGTGTGTGTGTGTGTGTGTGTGTGAGCATGTGTGTGCATACATGTGTGTGTGTGTGTGGTGTGTGTGTGTGAGCATGCATGTGTGCATACATGTGTGCTTGTGTGTGTTTTGTGTTTTGTGTGTGTGTGTGCACGCATGTGTGTGTGTCTGTGTGCGTGTGTGTGTGTGTGTGTGTGTGTGTGTGTGTGTGTGTGGTGTGTGTGTGTGTGTGTGTGTGTGTGTTGTGTGTGTGTGTTTGTGAGCATGCATGTGTGCATATATGTGTGCTTGTGTGTGTTTTGGTTTTGTGGGTTGTGTGTGCACGCATGTGTGTGTGTGTGTGTGTGTCTGTGTACGTGTGTGTGTGTGTCTGTCTGCGTGCGTACGTTGTGTGTGAGGGTGTTTATGTATGTGTGGGTGTATGTGGTCAGTCCGTGCGGCTTGGTTGCTGTGGCTTACTGAATGGGGTATGAACGAGTTGGCGTCGATAAATGTGTCATGTTTCTAGTCGTGGTCAGTAGGGTCCACCATGGCAATATCAGTGGTCAGTTGAGGTCCCACCATTGCATATCTGACTAGTGCATGTTATCTAGCGAGTGGTCAGGAGAGGTCAGTAGAGGTCCCCATGGCATATCAGTGGTCAGTGAGGTCCACCATAGGCATATCTGACATAGTGCTGTTATCCTAGCAGTGTTCAGTAAAAAAAGGTCACCAATGGCATCATCTAACATAGTGGCAGGTTATCTAGCGATGGTCAGTAGAGGTCCAACAAGGCAATCGAACTAGTGCATGTTATTTAGCAAGTGGTCGTAGAGGTCCAACCATGGCATATCTAACATTAGTGCATGTTATCTAGCAGTGGTCAGTAGGGTTCCACCATTGCATATCGTTGGTCAGGTAGAGGTCCCCATGGGCATACTATGCACATAGTGCATGTTTCTAGCAGTGTAAGTAGAGGTCCACCATGGCATATCTGAACCCTAAGTGCATGTTATACTAGCAGTGTTCAGTAGAGGTCCAACATGGCATATCTGACATAGTGATGTTATCTAGAGTGGTCAGTAGAGGTCCACAACGGCATATCTGACTCGTGCATGTTATCTAGTCAGTGGTCAGTAGAGGTCCCCATGGCATATCTGACATAGTGCATGTTATCTAGCAGGTGGTCAGTATAGGTCCACCATGGCATCTCTAACATAGTGCAATGTTATCTAGCAGTGGTCAGTAGAAGTCCACCCATGGCATTCTGACATAGTGCATGTTATCTATCAGTGGTCGTAAGGTCCACCATGGCATATCTGCATAGTGCATGTTATCTAGCAGTTTCATAGAGTTCCACCATGGCCTATCTACATAGTGCATGTTATCTAGCAGTGGTCAGTAGAGATCCACCATGGCATATCTGACATAGTGCATGTTATCTAGCAGTGGTCAGTAGAGATCCACCATGGCATATCTGACATAGTGCATGTTATCCCGAAACACTCTCCTAGCATCTCCGTGTGTAGCGGTGGTATGAAATAGGAGGTGCTTGCACCACGTACGACATGGAGGATGGGGAGCCCGTCTGACCTAATAGTGTGCATGGTTATCTCAGTGAGCAGTATGGTCATGAAGGGCCTGTAAATAACCTAGCGCTTATTTTATAGGTCTAACTCCTCTCGCTTCCCTTTATGCTGATTGTACTAGATCACCGTCTGACTATGTTCAGTAGATCTTCTCGTTAGGGAGGTCTGACATAGTGCATGTTAAATAGCAGTGCTCATGCCCCTTATGTGGCATGAGCGTTTCTTGCCATAGTGCGTCGTATCAGGTAGTTGGGAGATATGAGTGCCCCCATCCTGAAAGTGTCCCCCGAGCATGGTATCTAGTTTGGTGTATCCCAGGAGTGACTCCACCTTTATGGCATTATTTTGCCTAGTGCATTCTATCTAGCAGTGGTCACCCTCCTTCCACCAGGTTATATCTTAGGAACAGTGGTAGGTAGTACTTCCCTTCCTGTCTAGAGTGTCTAGTAGAGGCTCCATCTCTTCACTGGTTAACCGTCTGATGTGTGCAATAGTTCAGAGGTGCGCATCTTAGTATAGGCAGGGTCCACACATGGGAACACCATATCTGACATAACCATGTGTCATTTGCTCTGGTATCCTACCGCAGTGGTCAGCGAGAAATTGGCTCCAGACGTTAGTCCACTCATCGTGCTATGTGTATTTATAGTGCAGATAGAGGTCGCGTGATGGTAAATATCACGTAGTGGTGATGGCATGCCACCCAGTAACCCCCCTCCATAATGACGGTCCAGTTGTGGTCATCAGCGAAGACAGGCGGAGTCTGAGACATAGCATCCCCTGTGGTCATGGGTCATCCCCGTTCATGCTATAAAATATGGTAATCACAGTGAGCGCGGGCCGACGCAGTCCCCACTCCCGCGCCCCCCACCCATAAAGCCCACAGAACCCTTGGGGGACCTACCTGGAAACATCACGTCCACGAGGAAGGATATGTTCCACCCCCTCAGATGTATGCATGTGGCCTCAGTAAGAGCCTCTCACCTCCATAATGGCGCTTATACTCAGTGGTCGCTAGTAGCGCCTCACTCTATTGCTGCTCTAGTCATCAGACTAGTGTGCACAACCTTGAGGTAAATATTTTGTTTTTCCCATAAGTCGATTTGGTAAACAAGATGGAAGGTCCACGGGAGCATGGTTTCATTCGTTCGACACATAGTGTGCGGCCCAGCCTTGTGTATGGGATTAGGCAAGGTAGGTCTAATGGGGTGGTCAAGAGAACCTTCTTGTATGGTCATCATGGCCTCCTATGTTTGCATTATTCAAAGTCCCCCATTAATTGTCGACACTTGCCCCCCGTCACCCTTCATTTCCATCATCACTCGCTCATCATCTAGCCCCGTGTGGCAGCTCAGTAAGGCTCCCACAGCGGCATACCTCAGCGTTTGACATTTGAACTTCATTGTGTCACTATGCGTATCACTAGTCCGCCTGCTCCCACTAGTCAGGATTAATCATCATCATCATTGGCATAATCGCCTGCAACATCATCATAGTGCCCATCATCAACATCGTTCAGGATGCTTGATTATCATCATTGTGGTTCGTCACCCTCGTAGCAAGGATCCCCATTGGAGTACTCGTGGCTTGACACAACTGGGCAACATCATAATTGGTATCCCCAGGAATTTTTTTTATCACTACGGACATCTACTTTGTGCAGTGGAAGATTGGGGATGCCGGCGTTAGTTATTAGGCGCTAGTGTGTTGGTTGTTAGCATCAGGACGCAGTCCATCATGGCATTTGTCGAGATAGTGCATTGTTATCCTCAGCATTGTTATTATAGTCACCTCATCATCATCTTCATCCTCATTTGTTATCATTTTCAACATCATCATATCATCATCAACATCATAATCATCGACACAGGCCCGTGATTGGTTTAGGATGCCATAGCTCACCGCAAGTCCCGCCCCGCTTGAAACACGCCTGAGGACATAAGTTTTGTCGTTCGGTTTCCATCACCTAGGTCACATCATAGTAAGACCGCTCTTCTCCCATGACTTCATACCCGTACTATAATGTATCAAGTCGCTTTTTTTATCTGCTTTATGACTTACTTTATGGGGTGTGCTTCATCGTGGGGGTGATCGGGTGGGGTTAGAAGCAATACTGGCACAGCTTTTTTTCCATTATTATTTTTTTGGTCAGTCATATTTTGTCCCTATGCAATTTAGTAATGCTTCTATTTTAAAAATGTACAATAACTGAAGCATCAGTAAGGGCATCTTTATCATGGTTAATAGATTTTACATCACCATCATCAGTTGCTTATATCATACCTGATCCACTCACTTTAGTGCCTTATCACTGCTACTTAGTAAACCACTAGAAATGAGCACCAGTAGTAAATCAGTAAGGTCCTCACCGTGGCGACCTGTGCCATCTCATTAGTATCCTTGTCTTCAACCGGTCCACTTTTTGGCATAGTAATGCATTAAAGAATTAATCGTTAAAGTTCAGTGTTGGTTCATAGAGCGTTCCCCCACACACATCATCATCAAGTAATGGAACCTACACCCACTAGGTGAACAGTAGATATGGTGGGTATCTGTTGCCTTGTGTTGTGGTCGAGAAGAGCTTATTGTAAGTGTAAACTATCCATCATTGTCACATTATTCTAATCTTGTGTTGAGTGGCACTAGTGTTCAACTTACCCAGAAACTAGTTGGTCCATGTATGAGATCATCTGTTAAATCTAGCCATGATGGCATTTATCTTATAGACGAATGTAGCGCCCCCTCAAGCAATGTTATGTCCCTACATGCAGTCGGTCTTGATCGTATATTAATGGGAGTGTTTAAAACCACCCCTATTGTTGAACAAATAAATTGGGCGTGATATTCACCATCAGTGCTGGTTGCAGCTTCTCATAGTATGCTTTTAGTATGGTCGGGACGAATGATATAGGATTTATTGGTGACATGCCAGTCCGGCTCTATATTCTCCAGCATGGAGTACACTTGTGTATGCTATAGGCGAGTAGCGCGATCAGTAGAAGCAGCTCCTAGTCTGCATCGCCGCCCTATTCTTGATCTGTCATTGTTATCAACGTGCTCTTATGTTCTCATCGTTGTGGGGGGGATTTCTCAGTCATCTTTTTACGTAGAGAAGCTCTCCATTTCCTCATGGCCTATATCTGCAAATCATAGCCACCGTGTGATAGTTACTGCGTAGTGGCTATGTGTGCACCCTACAATTAGGTGCACACTCATACTCGGAGCATTCGCATGAAGCTATTTATAGTTGCATTGCTATCTTTTATAAAGACATGTGTGGTCGAGTCATGAGGTTCAAGTTAGATTTCGTCATCCTTATCGCGCAGTTTTTGCATAGGCATTCAATCCCAAAGTTGTAAAACATCCAAATGTATTTGGATCTAGCGTTGTCAGCGTTCCTAGAGGTCACGAGGGTAACAACATGGGCTATATCCAGAAGGCTCCACTCCTAGAGTCCCGCATTGCTCCTACCTACTAGCGGAAGTGGTGCACGTAGACCCTGAGTCATACTTGACCATGGCAATATATGCTAACATGAGTCCCTATTTATACCTCCCCCGCATGCGCTTTCAGCCTAGCGGCCTCACTACGACGGCAATTTCATTGGTTAACATAGGTGCAGTTTAGTCTAGCACTCTGTCAATCTCCTTCTCCACGGCTCAGTACCCACCTGGCACCTTTATGCTATACATCATAATCAGTGTTTGCATTATTTATGCATAGGCCCCGTGAGTCATTCTGGGCAGCCCACGTACGGAGAATGCCTCTTTACTCAATGATGGACAATACTACGTTAACGGATCATGTTGTGCCATTGCCATCTGTCTCTATCAATGAGTCCAGATGCTCAGTAGATAAGTACACGCGGGACGTCTTTTTACATAAATTTACAAGACTGCCCACCTTGCTCATCACTACTACCACTGAGTGACATCATCAATTGTTATCATCAGAGGGATCATTATCATCATGTGGATCACGTTTGTATGAGGTCATCACCATAATCATCATTCATAAGCATCGCCGTCATAACTCCTGCTAACATAAGGAATTAGTGCAGAGTCATCAACATCAACATCATCATCAGCAGCATCAGACCACTCCACTAGATGGCGTCCTTGTCCCCCAGTGAGTAAGTAGCAAATATGATCTAGTCATCAGTATCATCATCTCATTGAGATCACAAGTACCGAGAATGATGGCAACCATCACAATTCGCCCCACAGATCAACATTATCATGCTCCATTTTGTCGTCGTACAGGTGTCGTGCACGGTCCACCATGGCATATCTGACGTGTGTGTCATCATTGCTATCTAGTAGTGGTCAGTCAAGGTCCACCATTGCATAGTAGTGGTCAACATAGAGGTCATCACTATCTTCATAGCAGTCCACCTCCTAGAGGTCTTCACCATGGCATATCTGACATGTCCCTGGCTGCGGATCATCACACAGTCATCATCACAGTGATCATCATTGTTATTGTCATCACGCTGTGCGTTTCAACATGCTCATCTTCAGACCACTCTCACTCCTTGAGGTCCTTCTCCACCACAAAGTACACCCCTGAAATCATCATTATGGCGGACAACAACAAGGTAGAGGCACCTTACAGTACACCCGTGATTTTCTGTTGAGTTTGAGAGCCCCCAACGACATTGATAGCCACGTTATTGATTGTATCCCCTCTGAACTTTTATCCGATTGTGCGAGTGACAGTGTAAATGATCGAGAGAAAGTGCGGAAGAGAGGACGAAGAGGAGGCGTGAAAAGAAGACTGAGAAGAAACAAAAACCACCCCCCACTGCCGTCAATCATTTTATCCAACGTTCGATCCCTCAACCCCAATGGAAACAACTCTAACCTGGATGAACTTCGCGCCAACTGCCGTTTTTTAAGTGATTTTAGGAATGCTTGTTTGCTTTGTTTGACAGAGACTTGGTTCAGTGAAAAAGTGACGAATGAAAGTGTTGCGATTGATGGATTTGGAATGCTGTATCGAGTGTGAGAAAGTGGGAAAGAAAATGTGTGGTGGCGTGTGCCTGTACGTGAATGAACGTTGGTGTGATAGCGCAAATGTGTCAGTGAAGAAGCGAATGTGCACGGACGATGTTGAACTGATATCAGTGTCCCTGAGACCCAGATACCTTCCTCGTGAATTCGGCCGTGTTTTCGTGACAGTTGTCTACGCCCCCGTGTTTAACCAGGCCGCTGCTGCAAGTGCGGGGAGGGAGATTGCTGCTGCTGTGCGAGAACTTCAACTTTTATCTGCCGATGCTCCGTGTTTTATTCTTGGTGATTTTAATCAGTGTGATCAACGTAAAGCTCTGCCCCTCTTTTAAACAATATGTTTCGTGTAATACAAGGCAAAACAAAACAATCGATTTGTGTTATGGAAACATTCCTCCAATGCATTTCGTTCTGTCTGTCTCCCTCGATTCCTCCTCTTGGTGCTTCTGACAACACTACAATTCATCTGATTCCAGCTTACAAACCCAAAATCCAAACTGAACCCATTGTGAAAAAGAGTGTGAAAGTATGGACGACTGAGAGTGTGGATGAGTTGAAAGGTTGCTTTGATTGTACTGATTGGAGTGTTCTGACTGATTCCTGTGAGAGTGTCCATGAAGCTGCTGATGTGGTAACGTCTTACATTTGTTTCTGTGAAAACATGATTATTCCATCTAAAACAGTCAAGATTTTTCCGAACAATAAACCATGGATTTCAGCATCTGTCAAGTCTGTCTTAAACGAGAAAAAGATAGCTTTTCAGACCGGGGATAAAAAAGAAAGAAAACAAGTTCAGTGTAGACTTAGAGGGGAATTAAGGAAGGGGCAAAGGGCGTTTAAAACTAAGGTAGAACAGCAGTTTCAGACAGGCAAAATGGCCGACGCATGGGATGGGATTCGAACCCTCACTGGTCAAAATAAGAAAAGAACAAATGCTTGTCATATGACCGAGGAGGAACAGAGAGATTTTTCTTTTGAAGTTAAACGAGTTTTACTGTAGATTTGAGAGAGCAGATTTAGAGGGGGAGTTGGACAGTGTGACTTCACAGTTACATGAGAAAATAAAAGATGTAAGAGGGGAACAAGAGTTTGAAATAGAAGAGAAAGATGTTTGAAACTTTTGTTTTTTAAGTTGAATGTGAGGAAAGCCGTGGGACCAGATCATGTATGTGGAAGACTGTTGGAAGCATTTGGATCTTAATTGTGTGGTGTGTTTTGTTCGCTTTTTAATTTGTCTTTACGTGATTGTTCTGTGCCATGTATCTGGAAAAAACTCTACTATCACTCCTGTTCCCAAGAAAAAGCATCCTGTCATACTAAACGATTACCGTCCTGTTGCTCTAACCTCCATAGTCATGAAATGTTTCGAACAGATTGTTCTCCAACGCCTCCTTAGTTTCACTAACCATCACTTTGACTCTTTTCAGTTCGCCTACAATCCCTGCAGGGGGACAGATGATGCCATTCTAACACTTCTGAACAATGCCTTTCTGCACTTGAATAACCCTAATTCTTTTGTTTCGCATTTTTGTTCATTGACTTCTCCTCTGCTTTCGATTCTATACAACCTCATCTCTTGGCTCTGAAATTGTTACGTTTATATGTTGATCCCAAGCTCATTCTCTGGATTGTCAATTTTCTGCTCCACAGAACACAGTCTGTTCGTTTTCATTCTGTTGTTTCCTCTGAAAGGTCGACTTCTACTGGTGCTCCCCAAGGTACAGTTCTATCCCCTATTCTTTTCACATTGTATACTAACGACTGCACAGGTACAGATGAAACACCCGTCGTCAAATATTCTGATGACTCTGCAATCCAAGATCTATCAAATTCAGATTCAGTTTATTTTAGTGAAGTTGAAAAGTTTTGTTCTTGGTGTAAATACAACTATTTGGATTTGAATGTAGTAAAAACAAAAGAAATGCTGATTGATTTTCGCAAAAACCCACTGCCTGTCCCGATGCTTGTGATTAACGGTGAGACTGTTGAAAGGGTGAATGATTATACATATCTTGGTACAGTACTAGACAGCAAGCTCACTTTCGATAAAAATGTTGATTATGTTCATAAGAAATGCCAGCCAAGAATTTTTTGTTTACAGAAATTGAGAAACATTGGTGTTCATTCTGACATTCTGCATTCTTATTACCGGTGTTGTATCGAGTCAGTTCTCACTGTTTCATTTATTTGTTGGTATGGAAGTTTGAGTGTAAGCAAGCGTTCCTTGTGCTATCCCTTGTTTTGTGCTGGAGCAGAAGCGTGTGCTGAGTGATATGGTGAATGTGTGCAGTAAGATTGTGGGTGTGAGGCAGAATGGATTACAAGATTTATTTGGTGAAAGAGCAGTACAAAAGGCCAGGAAAGTAATTAATGATGACAGCCATGTTTTAGCCAGATATTATGAACTTTTACCATCGGGTCGCCGTTACAGGACGTTGAAACTGAAAGCTAGAGCACAGAAAACGTTTGTCCCCAGATCGATCAAGCTTTTAAATTCATGATTTATTCTGTGAAATGGTTCTCTGATGAAATGCAGCATGTCCGTGCGCCATTGGAAGTGAACGTGCATGTGTGTGTGTGTGTGGGTGTGTGGGTGTGGGTGTGTGGGCTGTATGTGTGGTTGGGGGGGGTAGGGTGTGTGTGTGTTAGTGTCTGTGGGTGGGGGGTTTGTGGGTAGAATTGTGTGTGAATTATGGTACTGTACCCTGTACTGCTGGTTCTTTATCAGCAATATTTTAAAAAATTAAAATTGTTTTTATTTTTTTTTTAAGTCGTTCTTAATCAGTCTTATGTATCTTCTTTTTATTATGTATAAAGTAATGTTTTATGAATTACAAAATGATTTAAGATGTATATCTTCTTAATTTTAGCACATGTTATTAATAAGTATTATATATGTTTATTAACTTTAAACTTAATCTGCTCTTAATGTACCTTCTCTTAAAAGAAAGTAATGTGTTTGTGAATCCTAAAATGATTTACTATTTAATGTATATTCTTACCTGGTATATAAGCCATTTTGTGTGTGCAATATGGTTTGAGTGTTTGCTGGTGCAATGCGATCCTAGTATATGAATTGTTAAATTTGTGGCAATAATATGGTTGACGTATTAGTTCTTGTGACTGTTTTTTTTAAGCCCTTAAATAATATATTGTGTTCTATTTTTTGTAATTCTGTGTTTGCACCCGAATGCAATTTCTCTGTATATAGATAATAAAGATGTCTTGACTTGACTTGACCATCATCATCATCATCACCCACCATCATCATCATCAACCATCCATCATCACCACCATCATCATCATCATCATCATCACCAACCATCATCATCACATCATCATCATCATCATCATCATTGGCACGGGCAGCTCCCGTGTCTGAACTCACCCCAGTTTTCTCCCTCATCCAGCTCTACTCGTTCTCACTATAACTTCGTGTCACGGGCAACTGCCATGTCTGTTCTGGCACACACCCAATTTTCTTCCCTCATCCGGCTGGCTACTCGTTCTCACGATAACTTCGGGTCAAAGTGTCTGCCATAAGCCCAAATTTTCTCCCTCATCCAGCCTACTGGTTCTCACTATAACTTCGTGTCCCACTGGCAACTGCCATTTCTGCCACAGCCCAATTTTCTCCTCATCCAGCTACTACTCGTTCTCAACTATAAACTTCGTGTCACGGGCACTGCCATGTCTTTCCACCTGCCCAATTTTCTCTCCTCATCCAAAGCTCTACTTTCGTTCTCATATAACTTCGTGTCACTGTCAACATGCCATTTCTTGTGCCACAGCCCATTTTCTCCCTCAAATCCAGCTCTCCTACGTTCTCACTATAAACTTCGTGTCACGGGCAACTGCATGTCTGCCACAGCCCCAATTTCTCGCCTCCATACCATCATCTAGTCTATTTTCTCCCTACCATCTTTTCACACTGTTGTCACGCTCGGGGGGGGTTTGACAAAAGCACGTGGCGAGGAATAAGAGGAAGAGAGGAGGTTAAGAGCCAGTGTGGTGTGTGGTAATGTGGACGTGTGTTGGTATTTTAATTTTTCTTTAAGAAATTGATTCAAACTTTGATTCAAACCTTGCATGCTTTTGTCGTTTTCGTTCCTACAAATACACACCATGTTTTGTGTGAAAAGATTTGTTCTTGCCGGCATGTGACGTTCAGTTTTGAGAGTTGTTGTAGGGCCCTTTTTGGTCTAGTTTCGAATCAGTTTGCGATTTGGGCCTACCCTTCTGATATCATCTATCAAAAGAAAATCGGGGGGTCGGGGCGGGGGCGAGTCCTGGGGACGAGGCGCGGAGGATCCACGACGTTCGTGGAAGGTATCGTTTTTCCTGCTTTTTCTCTTTTCTTCTGTTGCAGTTCAGAACGCAGGGTCAGAGAGCCTAACCACAAGCCGTGGGCCCCGTGTCAGAATGAGAAACATCAGCCCCTCAGCCAATCCTGTCCTCCCCTACCCTGGGCCGGGGTTTGTGGGAATCACCATCTTTGTTTTGGTGCTTCTTGGGCGATCTTCCGCGTGCAACGCTCCAAAGGAGAGGGGGCCTTGGAAATTAGTCTGTACATAAGAGACAGGCCGGACCGGAATTTGGTGGGGAGGGTTTATTATTTTTGGAGTTTGTGTTAGGTTTGTAAAGGAGGAGATTATTGTTCTCTCGGGTTTTTTCCATAACAAGCCTCCGCAAGTCTAGGTGGAAAAGGAGTCACCATGATTTCAACAAAAATCACCTACCAAAAAACGTTGAGACTTCCACGCGCGCTTCTCCCTTCCCCAGCGGCGTTTTCCGTTGATTTTAATGGACTCTTCGGTCCCGTTTGTTCCCGACAAGACAAAAATGGTCAGTTCAGACGAC
>CM065693.1:872919-887919 GCA_017654935.2 Phymorhynchus buccinoides
CCACTTGAACTGTATAATTGATTCCAAAACACGTTTCCACCACCGGGATAGAAGAATGGTGTGATCTATTGTATTAAATGCTGCCGACAGATCTAGGAGAGTCAAGACTGACACTTTTCCATTGTCAAGAGCTAAGAGGAGATCGTTAAGAACTTTAGTCAGAGCCGTTTCAGTTATGTGAGCAGGTCGATAGGTAGACTGGAGGGGGTTGAACAAATTGTTTGCTGACAGATGGTTAGACAATTGTGCAAGGACAATTTTCTCGATTATTTTGGAGACAAACGCTAAGTTGGACACAGGCCGATAACTTTTCAAGTCATTATGATCCATGGTAGGCTTCTTTATCAAGGGTTTAACAAGAGCAGTTTTGTACAGGTCAGGGAAAACACCACTCAGTAAAGAGTCGTTTATGATCTGAGTCATGACAGGCACAACAACATCAAGACATTCATACAACAAAGGGGTTGGTAAAGGGTTAAGGTCATACGTCTTGGGGGCAGATCTTTTCAAATCATCAAAAACATCGTTCTCAGACAGGAGAAAAAGCAACAAGAGGGGAGTCTACAAAATCTTTGCCTAGGGTGTGTGAAACAGTGGGCTGCAAGTCAAGCTCTTCCTAATGTTCTCAATTTTGGAATGAAAGAAATCAGAAAAGACACATGGCAATGATGGTGGGGGTAAACAGTCGGAAGTTTGGTAGGTTTAACCCTTGCACACAACAGTTTCTTTGTAATAGAATACAGTTCTTTACTACATCTTGCCGCTGCAATTTTGGTACTGTAATACATCGTTTTTGCCTGGTCTGTCAAGAAAGTCACAACATTTTTAGCTTTATTATATATGTGTTTATGTACAGTGAGCCCTGAAGAATCTGATTGTGCTTGGGCCTGTCTTCGTTTTTTCTTTTCTTCTTTTATTTCGTTAGGCATCACACTAAACCAAGGACTTGAGTCTCTGCTCGAAGAAACTTTGCGTGAAGAAACAGGAGCATGTTTGTCCAATATTGACCGAAGGGCACTATTGTACTCAGCGGCAGTACAAGAACTAGGTGTGTACTTAGATAATTCTACTTTGATATCTTTTCTGAAAACAGTTCTGTCGATTGCGCGGATATTTCTGACGCTGCTGTACACGTGTTTGTGGACAGGGAGCTCTATGTCAAATAAACTCACAACACAAACATGGTCAGACAGATGTGGTCAGTTGATGCATCCAGACTGTCTTCCTTCCTTCATTCATTCCTTCCTGCTGTACAGATGTGGTCAGTTGATACATCCAGACTGTCTTCCTTCCTTCCTTCCTTCCTTCTGCTTACAGATACCCAAATACCATACATCCAAACTCTATTCCTTCCTTACTTCCTTTCTGCTCTCCAGATGTGGTCAGTTGATACATCCAGACTGTCTTCTACCTTCCTTCCTTCCATCTCTGCTCTACAAAATGTTTACAAATGATACTCCATATTATTATCATTTCCATTCCTTTCTTCCCCTTCTAATCTGTTCTCTCTCTTCTCCTCTCCTCTATCCCTCCATACTCGTCCCCCCTTCCTCTCTCACTCCTCTCACCTCTCCTTCTACTTCCCTTCCTTTCCCCATTCATGCAGCCAGATAATCTTCCCCCCTTCCCTCCTTCTCTTCATGACCATGTAGAATTTTATTCCTATTTAACATTCCTTATGCGTTTCTCTTTCTCCCTACCCCCCCTTTCTTCCTTCCTTATGACTTTGGTATTCCTTAAAATTACCCTATTCCTAAGGGAAGTACCCCCTTAAATGCTTGCTACATTTCCGATAAAACATGTCACCTGTGTTTGACTCTGGGTGTCTGTAATTTCTGCTTCTCTTTGTCTTTCTCTCTGATACCCTTTCTCTGACTTTCTTCAGTCTTTCTGTCTCTCTCTATGTGTCTGTAAGTATGTCTATCGGCTTTCTCTCACTCCTAGCTTCCTTTCCTCCTTTCCTCACTCTCCCCCGCTCTTTCCTCCTGTCCCCTTTCCTCTCACTCCTAGCTTCCTTTCCTCCTTTCCTCACTCTTCCCCGCTCTTTCCTCCCCCCTTCCTCTTTCACTCCTAGCTTCCTTCCCTCCTTTCCTCACTCTTCCCCGCTCTTTCCTCCCCCCTTTCTCCTCACTCCTAGCTTCCTTTCCTCCTTTCCTCACTCTCCCCCGCTCTTTCCTCCCCCCTTCCTCTTTCACTCCTAGCTTCCTTCCCTCCTTTCCTCACTCTCCCCCGCTCTTTCCTCCCCCCTTTCCTCTTTCACTCCTAGCTTCCTTCCCTCCTTTCCTCACTCTACCCCGCTCTTTCCTCCCCCCTTTCCTCTCACTCCTAGCTTCCTTCCCTCCTTTCCTCACTCTCCCCCGCTCTTTCCTCTCCCCTTTCCTCTCACTCCTAGCTTCCTTCCCTCCTTTCCTCACTCTTCCCCGCTCTTTCCTCCCCCCTTTCCTCTCACTCCTAGCTTCCTTCCCTCCTTTCCTCACTCTTCCCCGCTCTTTCCTCCCCCCTTTTCTCTCACTCCTAGCTTCCTTCCCTCCTTTCCTCACTCTCCCCCGCTCTTTCCTCCCCCCTTTCCTCTCACTCCTAGCTTCCTTTCCCTCCTTTCCTCACTCTTCCCCGCTCTTTCCTCCCCCCTTCGATCTTTCACTCCTAGCTTCCTTCCCTCCTTTCCTCACTCTCCCCCGCTCTTTCCTCCCCCTCTTTCTCTTCTTCACTCCTAGCTTCCTTTCCCTCCTTTCCTCACTTCTCCTCCCCGCTCTTTCCTCTCCCCTTTCCTCTCCTCCTAGCTTCCTTTCCTCCTTTCCTCACTCTTCCCTCCTCTTTCCTCCTCCCCTTTCTCTTCACTCCTCTTCCTTCCCTCCTTTCCTCACTTCCCCTCTCTTTCCTCCCCCCCTTCCTCTTCTCTCCTCTCTCCTTCCTTCCTTTCCTCACTCTACCTCGCTCTCTCCTCCTTCCCTCTTCCTCTCACTCCTAGCTTCCTTCCCTCCTTCTCCTCTCTCTTCCCTCCCCTCTTTCTCTCTTTCCTCTCTCCTCCCTTCTCTTCCCTCTTTCCTCTCACTCCTAGCTTCCTTTCCTCCTTTCCTCACTCTCCCCCGCTCTTTCCTCCCCCCTTTCCTCTTTCACTCCTAGCTTCCTTCCCTCCTTTCCTCACTCTCCCCCGCTCTTTCCTCCCCCCTTTCCTCTTTCACTCCTAGCTTCCTTTCCTCCTTTCCTCACTCTTCCCCGCTCTTTCCTCCCCCCTTTCCTCTTCACTCCTAGCTTCCTTCCCTCCTTTCCTCACTCTCTCCCCGCTCTTTCCTCCCCCCTTTCCTCTTTCACTCCTAGCTTCCTTTCCTCCTTTCCTCACTCTCCCCCGCTCTTTCCTCTCCCCTTTCCTCTCACTCCTAGCTTCCTTTCCTCCTTTCCTCACTCTACCCCGCTCTTTCCTCTCCCCTCTCTCCTCTCCTCCTCTCTTCCTCCTCCCTTTCCTCACTCTCCCTTCCTCTTCTCTCCCCCCTTTTCTCTCACTCCTTCCTTCCTTCCCTCCTTTCCTCTCTCTTCTTTCTCTTTCCTCTCCCCTTTCTCTTCACTCCTCTTCCTTTCCTCCTTTCCTCACTCTCCCCCGCTCTTTCCTCCCTCCTTTCCTCTTCTCCTCTCTCTCTTTCCTCACTCTTCCTCCCTAGCTCCCTCCTTTCCCTCCTTTCTCTCCCCTCCTCCTCCTCTTTCTCTCTCTCTCCCCGCTCTTCCCTCCTCCTTCTCTCCTCTTTCACTCCTAGCTTCCTTTCCTCCTTTCCTCACTCTCCCCCGCTCTTTCCTCCCCCCTTCCTCTTTCACTCCTAGCTTCCTTTCCTCCTTTCCTCACTCTTCCCCGCTCTTTCCTCCCCCCTTTCTCTCTCACTCCTAGCTTCCTTCCCTCCTTTCCTCACTCTTCCCCGCTCTTTCCTCCCCCCTTTCTCTCTCACTCCTAGCTTCCTTTCCTCCTTTCCTCACTCTTCCCCGCTCTTTCCTCCTCCCCCCTTTCTCTCTCACTCCTAGCTTCCTTTCCTCCTTTCCTCACTCTCCCCCGCTCTTTCCTCCCCCCTTTTCCTCTCACTCCTAGCTTCCTTCCTCCTTTCCTCACTCTCCCCCGCTCTTTCCTCCCCCCTTCCTCATTCACTCCTAGCTTCCTTTCCTCCTTTCCTCACTCTCCCCCGCTCTTTCCTCCCCCCTTTCCTCTTTCACTCCTAGCTTCCTTTCCCTCCTTTCCTCACTCTCCCCCGCTCTTTCCTCCCCCCTTTCCTCATTCACTCCTAGCTTCCTTTCCTCCTTTCCTCACTCTCCCCCGCTCTTTCCTCCCCCCTTTCCTTCCTTTCACTCCTAGCTTCCTTCCCTCCTTTCCTCACTCTCCCCCGCTCTTTCCTCCCCCCTTCCTCTTTCACTCCTAGCTTCCTTCCCTCCTTTCCTCACTCTCCCCCGCTCTTTCCTCCCCCCTTTCCTCATTCACTCCTAGCTTCCTTCCCTCCTTTCCTCACTCTCCCCCGCTCTTTCCTCCCCCCTTTCCTCATTCACTCCTAGCTTCCTTCCCTCCTTTCCTCACTCTCCCCCGCTCTTTCCTCCCCCCTTTCCTCATTCACTCCTAGCTTCCTTCCCTCCTTTCCTCACTCTCCCCCGCTCTTTCCTCCCCCCTTTCCTCTCACTCCCAGCTTCCTTTTCCTCCTTTCCTCACTCTCCCCCGCTCTTTCCTCCCCCCTTTCCTCTTCACTCCTAGCTTCCTTTCCTCCTTTCCTCACTCTCCCCCGCTCTTTCCTCCCCCCTTCCTTCTCCTTTTCTCTCAGCTTCCTTCCCTCCTTTCCTCACTCTCTCCCCGCTCTTTCCTCCCCCCTTCCTCTCTCACTCCTAGCTTCCCTTCCCTCCTTTCCTCACTCTTCCCCGCTCTTTCCTCCCCCCTTTCCTCTTTCACTCCTAGCTTCCTTTCCTCCTTTCCTCACTCTCCCCCGCTCTTTCCTCCCCCCTTCCTCCTCTTCACTCCTAGCTTCCTTCCCTCCTTTCCTCACTCTTCCCCGCTCTTTCCTCCCCCCTTTCCTCTTCTCACCCTAGCTTCCTTTCCTCCTTTCCTCACTCTTCCCCGCTCTTTCCTCCCCCCTTTCCTCTCACTCCTAGCTTCCTTTCCTCCTTTCCTCACTCTCCCTCGCTCTTTCCTCCCCCCTTTCCTCATTCACTCCTCTTCCTCCCCTCCTTTCCTCCTCTTCCCCGCTCTTTCCTCCCCCCTTCCTCTTTCACTCCTAGCTTCCTTTCCCTCCTTTCCTCACTCTCCCCCCCCGCTCTTTCCTCCCCCCTTTCCTCTCACTCCTAGCTTCCTTCCCTCCTTTCCTCACTCTCCCCCGCTCTTTCCTCCCCCCTTTCCTCTCACTCCTAGCTTCCTTCCCTCCTTTCCTCACTCTTCCCCGCTCTTTCCTCCCCCCTTTCCTCTCACTCCTAGCTTCCTTTCCTCCTTTCCTCACTCTCCCCCGCTCTTTCCTCCCCCCTTTCCTCTCACTCCCAGCTTCCTTTCCTCCTTTCCTCACTCTCCCCCGCTCTTTCCTCCCCCCTTTCCCTCCTCTCACTCCTAGCTTCCTTTCCTCCTTTCCTCACTCTTCCCCGCTCTTTCCTCCCCCCTTTCCTCCCCCCTCACTCCCCAGCTTCCTTCCCTCCTTTCCTCACTCTCCCCCGCTCTTTCCTCCCCCCCTTTCCTCTCACTCCTAGCTTCCTTCCCTCCTTTCCTCACTCTCCCCCGCTCTTTCCTCCCCCCTTTTCTCTCACTCCTAGCTTCCTTTCCTCCTTTCCTCACTCTCCCCCGCTCTTTCCTCCCCCCTTTTCTCTCACTCCTAGCTTCCTTCCCTCCTTTCCTCACTCTCCCCCGCTCTTTCCTCCCCCCTTTCCTCTCACTCCTAGCTTCCTTTCCTCCTTTCCTCACTCTCCCCCGCTCTTTCCTCCCCCCTTTCCTCTCACTCCTAGCTTCCTTCCCTCCTTTCCTCACTCTCCCCCGCTCTCTTTCCTCCCCCCCTCTCTCTCACTCCTAGCTTCCTTCCCTCCTTTCCTCACTCTCCCCCGCTCTTTCCTCCCCCCTTTCCTCTCTCACTCCTAGCTTCCTTCCCTCCTTTCCTCACTCTCCCCCGCTCTTTCCTCCCCCTCTTTCCTCTCACTCCTAGCTTCCTTTCCTCCTTTCCTCACTCTTCCCCGCTCTTTCCTCCCCCCTTTCCTCTCACTCCTAGCTTCCTTCCCTCCTTTCCTCACTCTCCCCCGCTCTTTCCTCCCCCCTTCCTCTTTCACTCCTAGCTTCCTTTCCTCCTTTCCTCACTCTCCCCCGCTCTTTCCTCCCCCCTTCCTCATTCCTCCTAGCTTCCTTCCCTCCTTTCCTCACTCTCTCCCCGCTCTTTCCTCCCCCCTTTCCCTCTCACTCCTAGCTTCCTTTCCTCCTTTCCTCACTCTCCCCCGCTCTTTCCTCCCCCCTTTCCTCATTCACTCCTAGCTTCCTTCCCTCCTTTCCTCACTCTCCCCCGCTCTTTCCTCCCCCCTTTCCTCTTTCACTCCTAGCTTCCTTTCCTCCTTTCCTCACTCTTCCCCGCTCTTTCCTCCCCCCTTTCCTCATTCACTCCTAGCTTCCTTCCCTCCTTTCCTCACTCTCCCCCGCTCTTTCCTCCCCCCTTTCCTCATTCACTCCTAGCTTCCTTCCCTCCTTTCCTCACTCTCCCCCGCTCTTTCCTCCCCCCTTTCCTCATTCACTCCTAGCTTCCTTCCCTCCTTTCCTCACTCTCCCCCGCTCTTTCCTCCCCCCTTTCCTTTCACTCCTAGCTTCCTTCCCTCCTTTCCTCACTCTTCCCCGCTCTTTCCTCCCCCCTTTCCTCTTTCACTCCTAGCTTCCTTTCCTCCTTTCCTCACTCTCCCCCGCTCTTTCCTCCCCCCTTCCTCCTCTCACTCCTAGCTTCCTTCCCTCCTTTCCTCACTCTCCCCCGCTCTTTCCTCCCCCCTTTCCTCTTTCACTCCTAGCTTCCTTTCCTCCTTTCCTCACTCTCCCCCGCTCTTTCCTCCCCCCTTTCCTCATTCACTCCTAGCTTCCTTTCCTCCTTTCCTCACTCTCCCCCGCTCTTTCCTCCCCCCTTCCTCTTTCACTCCTAGCTTCCTTTCCTCCTTTCCTCACTCTTCCCCGCTCTTTCCTCCCCCCTTTCCTCTTTCACTCCTAGCTTCCTTTCCTCCTTTCCTCACTCTCCCCCGCTCTTTCCTCCTCTTTCCCTCACTCCCAGCTTCCTTTCCTCCTTTCCTCCTCCCCCCTCTTTCCTCCCCCCTTTCCTCTCACTCCTAGCTTCCTTTCCTCCTTTCCTCACTCTCCCCCGCTCTTTCCTCCCCCCTTTCCTCTTTCACTCCTAGCTTCCTTCCCTCCTTTCCTCACTCTCCCCCGCTCTTTCCTCCCCCCTTTCCTCTCACTCCTAGCTTCCTTCCCTCCTTTCCTCACTCTTCCCCGCTCTTTCCTCCCCCCTTTCCTCTCACTCCTAGCTTCCTTTCCTCCTTTCCTCACTCTCCCCCGCTCTTTCCTCCCCCCTTTCCTCTCACTCCTAGCTTCCTTTCCTCCTTTCCTCACTCTACCCCGCTCTTTCCTCCCCCCTTTCCTCTTTCACTCCTAGCTTCCTTTCCTCCTTTCCTCACTCTCCCCCGCTCTTTCCTCCCCCCTTTCCTCTCACTCCTAGCTTCCTTTCCTCCTTTCCTCACTCTCCCCCGCTCTTTCCTCCCCCCTTTCCTCTCACTCCTAGCTTCCTTCCCTCCTTTCCTCACTCTCCCCCGCTCTTTCCTCCCCCCTTTCCTCTCACTCCTAGCTTCCTTTCCTCCTTTCCTCACTCTCCCCCGCTCTTTCCTCCCCCCTTTCCTCTCACTCCTAGCTTCCTTCCCTCCTTTCCTCACTCTCCCCCGCTCTTTCCTCCCCCCTTTCCTCTCACTCCTAGCTTCCTTCCCTCCTTTCCTCACTCTCCCCCGCTCTTTCCTCCCCCCTTTCCTCTCACTCCTAGCTTCCTTTCCTCCTTTCCTCACTCTTCCCCGCTCTTTCCTCCCCCCTTCCTCTTTCACTCCTAGCTTCCTTCCCTCCTTTCCTCACTCTCCCCCGCTCTTTCCTCCCCCCTTTCCTCTCACTCCTAGCTTCCTTTCCTCCTTTCCTCACTCTCCCCCGCTCTTTCCTCCCCCCTTTCCTCTCACTCCTAGCTTCCTTTCCTCCTTTCCTCACTCTTCCCCGCTCTTTCCTCCCCCCTTTCCTCTCACTCCTAGCTTCCTTTCCTCCTTTCCTCACTCTCCCCCGCTCTTTCCTCCCCCCTTTCCTCTCACTCCTAGCTTCCTTTCCTCCTTTCCTCACTCTCCCCCGCTCTTTCCTCCCCCCTTCCTCTTTCACTCCTAGCTTCCTTCCCTCCTTTCCTCACTCTTCCCCGCTCTTTCCTCCCCCCTTTCCTCTCACTCCTAGCTTCCTTTCCTCCTTTCCTCACTCTCCCCCGCTCTTTCCTCCCCCCTTTCCTCTCACTCCTAGCTTCCTTTCCTCCTTTCCTCACTCTTCCCCGCTCTTTCCTCCCCCCTTTCCTCTTTCACTCCTAGCTTCCTTTCCTCCTTTCCTCACTCTCTTTCCCCGCTCTTTCCTCCCCCCTTTCCTCTCACTCCTAGCTTCCTTTCCTCCTTTCCTCACTCTCCCCCGCTCTTTCCTCCCCCCTTTCCTCTCACTCCTAGCTTCCTTCCCTCCTTTCCTCACTCTTCCCCGCTCTTTCCTCCCCCCTTTCCTCTCACTCCTAGCTTCCTTTCCTCCTTTCCTCACTCTCCCCCGCTCTTTCCTCCCCCCTTTCCTCTTTCACTCCTAGCTTCCTTCCCTCCTTTCCTCACTCTCCCCCGCTCTTTCCTCCCCCCTTTCCTCATTCACTCCTAGCTTCCTTCCCTCCTTTCCTCACTCTTCCCCGCTCTTTCCTCCCCCCTCACTCCTAGCTTCCTTCCCTCCTTTCCTCACTCTTCCCCGCTCACTCCTAGCTTCCTCCTCCTCCTTTCCTCACTCTCCCCCGCTCTTTCCTCCCCCCTTCCTCTTTCACTCCTAGCTTCCTTTCCTCCTTTCCTCACTCTTCCCCGCTCTTTCCTCCCCCCTTTCCTCTTTCACTCCTAGCTTCCTTTCCTCCTTTCCTCACTCTCCCCCGCTCTTTCCTCCCCCCTTTCCTCTCTCACTCCTAGCTTCCTTTCCTCCTTTCCTCACTCTCCCCCGCTCTTTCCTCCCCCCTCTCTCACTCCTAGCTTCCTTTCCTCCTTTCCTCACTCTCCCCCGCTCTTTCCTCCCCCCTTTCCTCTCACTCCTAGCTTCCTTCCCTCCTTTCCTCACTCTCCCCCGCTCTTTCCTCCCCCCTTTCCTCTCACTCCTAGCTTCCTTCCCTCCTTTCCTCACTCTCCCCCGCTCTTTCCTCCCCCCTTTCCTCTCACTCCCTAGCTTCCTTCCCTCCTTTCCTCACTCTCCCCCGCTCTTTCCTCCCCCCTTTCCTCTCACTCCTAGCTTCCTTTCCTCCTTTCCTCACTCTTCCCCGCTCTTTCCTCCCCCCTTTCCTCTCACTCCTAGCTTCCTTTCCTCCTTTCCTCACTCTTCCCCGCTCTTTCCTCCCCCCTTTCCTCTCACTCCTAGCTTCCTTCCCTCCTTTCCTCACTCTCCCCCGCTCTTTCCTCCCCCCTTTCCTTCACTCTAGCTTCTTCCCTCCTTTCCTCACTCTCCCCCGCTCTTTCCTTCCCCCTTTTCTCACATTCCTATTCTATTTAATTTTGTTTGTCCTCAACTTCAGTACATGCAAATTGTACTGGCTTTATGATAATGTATGCAAATGTTACTGGCTTTATGATAATGTATTTCAGTCTGGAGTTTCCGAGCATGAGTTCCAAAAAAGGGAAGAGGCGTCTACTATCCTGGACAGGCTGGGTTGAAACACGTTACTATAGTGGAGATGCTTTGCCCAGGGTACATCCCACCTCTTTCAGCCAAGAGTATTTTAGGACAACTAGTGTTGAGGTCCTCTTCCTTTACACACCTTTTGATGCTTTTGTCATCTTCCTTTACACACCTTTTGTCATCTTCCTTTACACACCTTTTGTCCTTTACACACCTTTTGTCCTTTACACACCTTTTGTCATCTTCCTTTACACACCTTTTGTCCTTTACACACCTTTTGTCATCTTCCTTTACACACCTTTTGTTGTCCTTTACACACCTTTTGTCATATTCCTTTACACACCTTTTGTCATATTCCTTTACACACCTTTTGTCATATTCCTTTACACACCTTTTGTCCTTTACACACCTTTTGTCATCTTCCTTTACACACCTTTTGTCATCTTCCTTTACACACCTTTTGTCATCTTCCTTTACACACCTTTTGTCCTTTACACACCTTTTCCTTTACACACCTTTTGTCCTTTACACACCTTTTGTCATCTTCCTTTACACACCTTTTGTCCTTTACACACCTTTTGTCATCTTCCTTTACACACCTTTTGTCCTTTACACACCTTTTGTCATCTTCCTTTACACACCTTTTGTCCTTTACACACCTTTTGTCATCTTCCTTTACACACCTTTTGTCATATTCCTTTACACACCTTTTGTCATATTCCTTTACACACCTTTTGTATCTTCCACACCTTTTGTCATCTTCCTTTACACACCTTTTGTCCTTTACACACCTTTTGTCATCTTCCTTTACACACCTTTTTTGTCCTTTACACACCTTTTGTCATATTCCTTTACACACCTTTTGTCATCTTCCTTTACACACCTTTTGTCCTTTACACACCTTTTGTCATACACACCTTTTGTCCTTTACACCTTTTGTCATCTTCCTTTACACACCTGTTGTCCTTTACACACCTTTTGTCATCTTCCTTTACACACCTTTTGTCCTTTACACACCTTTTGTCATCTTCCTTTACACACCTTTTGTCATCTTCCTTTACACACCTTTTGTCATCTTCCTTTACACACCTTTTGTCATCTTCCTTTACACACCTTTTGTCATCTTCCTTTACACACCTTTTGTCATCTTCCTTTACACACCTTTTGTCATATTCCTTTACACACCTTTTGTCATCTTCCTTTACACACCTTTTGTCCTTTACACACCTTTTGTCATCTTCCTTTACACACCTGTTTCCTTTACACACCTTTTGTCATCTTCCTTTACACACCTTTTGTCATCTTCCTTTACACACCTTTTGTCATATTCCTTTACACACCTTTTGTCATCTTCCTTTACACACCTTTTGTCATCTTCCTTTACACACCTTTTGTCATCACCTTTTGTCATCTTCATTTACACACCTTTTGTCCTTTACACACCTTTTGTCATCTTCCTTTACACACCTTCCTTTACACACCTGTCATATTCCTTTACACACCTTTTGTCATCTTCCTTTACACACCTGTCATCTTCCTTTACACACCTTTTGTCATCTTCCTTTACACACCTTTTGTCATCTTCCTTTACACACCTTTTGTCATCTTCCTTTACACACCTTTTGTCATCTTCCTTTACACACCTGTCCTTTACACACCTTTTGTCATCTTCCTTTACACACCTTTTGTCCTTTACACACCTTTTGTCATCTTCCTTTACACACCTTTTGTCATCTTCCTTTACACACCTTTTGTCATCTTCCTTTACACACCTTTTGTCATCTTCCTTTACACACCTTTTGTCATCTTCCTTTACACACCTTTTGTCCTTTACACACCTTTTGTCATCTTCCTTTACACACCTTTTGTCATACACACCTGTTTCCTTTACACACCTTTTGTCATCTTCCTTTACACACCTTTTGTCATCTTCCTTTACACACCTGTCATCTTCCTTTACACACCTTTTGTCATCTTCCTTTACACACCTTTTGTCATCATCTTCCTTTACACACCTTTTGTCATCTTCCTTTACACACCTTTTGTCATCTTCCTTTACACACCTTTTGTCATCTTCCTTTACACATGTCATATTCCTTTACACACCTTTTTCCTTTACACACCTTTTGTCATCTTCCTTTACACACCTTTTGTCATCTTCCTTTACACACCTTTTGTCATCTTCCTTTACACACCTTTTGTCATCCTTTCCTTTACACACCTTTTGTCATTTTCCTTTACACACCTTTTGTCATCTTCCTTTACACACCTTTTGTCATCTTCCTTTACACACCTTTTGTCATCTTCCTTTACACACCTTTTGTCATCTTCCTTTACACACCTTTTGTCATCTTCCTTTACACACCTTTTGTCATCTTCCTTTACACACCTTTTGTCACCTTTTGTCATCTTCCTTTACACACCTTTTGTCATCTTCCTTTACACACCTTTTGTCATCTTCCTTTACACACCTTTTGTCATCTTCCTTTACACACCTTTTGTCATCTTCTTCCTTTACACACCTTTTGTCATCTTCCTTTACACACCTTTTGTCATCTTCCTTTACACACCTTTTGTCATCTTCCTTTACACACCTTTTGTCATCTTCCTTTACACACCTTTTGTCATCTTCCTTTACACACCCTTTACACACCTTTTGTCATCTTCCTTTACACACCTTTTGTCATCTTCCTTTACACACCTTTTGTCATCTTCCTTTACACACCTTTTGTCATCTTCCTTTACACACCTTTTGTCATCTTCCTTTACACACCTTTTGTCATCTTCCTTTACACACCTTTTGTCATCTTCCTTTACACACCTTTTGTCATCTTCCTTTACACACCTTTTGTCATCTTCCTTTACACACCTTTTGTCATCTTCCTTTACACACCTTTTGTCATCTTCCTTTACACACCTTTTGTCATCTTCCTTTACACACCTTTTGTCATCTTCCTTTACACACCTTTTGTCATACACACCTTTTGTCATCTTCCTTTACACACCTTTTGTCATCTTCCTTTACACACCTTTTGTCATCTTCCTTTACACACCTTTTGTCATCTTCCTTTACACACCTTTTGTCATCTTCCTTTACACACCTTTTGTCATCTTCCTTACACACCTTTTGTCATCTTCCTTTACACACCTTTTGTCATCTTCCTTTACACACCTTTTGTCATCTTCCTTTACACACCTTTTGTCATCTTCCTTTACACACCTTTTGTCATCTTCCTTTACACACCTTTTTCCTTTACACACCTTTTGTCATTGTCCTTTACACACCTTTTGTCATTTTCCTTTACACACCTTTTGTCCTTTACACACCTTTTGTCATCTTCCTTTACACACCTTTTGTCATCTTCCTTTACACACCTTTTGTCATCTTCCTTTACACACCTTTTGTCATCTTCCTTTACACACCTTTTGTCATCTTCCTTTACACACCTTTTGTCATCTTCCTTTACACACCTTTTGTCATCTTCCTTTACACACCTTTTGTCATCTTCCTTTACACACCTTTTGTCATCTTCCTTTACACACCTTTTGTCATCTTCCTTTACACACCTTTTGTCATCATCCTTTACACACCTTTTGTCATCTTCCTTTACACACCTTTTGTCATCTTCCTTTACACACCTTTTGTCATCTTCCTTTACACACCTTTTGCTATGTTCTTTTACACACCGTTTTCTGTGTAGTATGTCTCCGTTGATACATATCTTTTATCCATTGTGTTCTTCTCCTCTGTTCTGTGTCCAGGTATCTGGACGAGTGTCTCTTCTGTGTCCAGGTATCTGGACGAGTGTCTCTTCTGTGTCCAGGTATCTGGACGAGTGTCTCTTCTGTGTCCAGGTATCTGGACGAGTCTCTGTTCTGTGTCCAGGTATCTGGACGAGTCTCTGTTCTGTGTCCAGGTATCTGGACGAGTGTCTCTTCTGTGTCCAGGTATCTGGACGAGTCTCTGTTCTGTGTCCAGGTATCTGGACGAGTCTCTGTTCTGTGTTCAGGTATCTGGACGAGTGTCTCTTCTGTGTCCAGGTATCTGGACGAGTCTCTGTTCTGTGTCCAGGTATCTGGACGAGTCTCTGTTCTGTGTCCAGGTATCTGGACGAGTCTCTGTTCTGTGTCCAGGTATCTGGACGAGTCTCTGTTCTGTGTCCAGGTATCTGGACGAGTCTCTGTTCTGTGTCCAGGTATCTGGACGAGTCTCTGTTCTGTGTCCAGGTATCTGGACGAGTGTCTCTTCTGTGTCCAGGTATCTGGACGAGTCTCTGTTCTGTGTCCAGGTATCTGGACGAGTCTCTGTTCTGTGTCCAGGTATCTGGACGAGTGTCTCTTCTGTGTCCAGGTATCTGGACGAGTCTCTGTTCTGTGTCCAGGTATCTGGACGAGTCTCTGTTCTGTGTCCAGGTATCTGGACGAGTGTCTCTTCTGTGTCCAGGTATCTGGACGAGTCTCTGCGCTGGCTGATGGCGAACGGAAAGAAGGCGGCCGCCATCCGAGTGATAGAGAGAGCGTCCAGGACCAACGGAAAGACACTGAGTGAAGTGCTGCACACCCTGCAAGACAGCGAGACCATGTGTGGTATGTGTGTGTGTGTGTGTGTGTGTGTGTGTGTGTGTGTGTGTGTGTGCGTGCGTGTGCGTGCGTGCGTGTGCGTGTGTGCGCGTGCGTGCGTGCGTGCGTGCGCGCGCGCGCGTGCGCGCGTGCGCGTGTGTGTGTGTGTGCGTGTGTGTGTGCGTGAGGGAGGGAGGGAGGGAGGGAGGGAGGGAGGGAGGGAGGGAGGGAGGGAGGGAGGGAGGGAGGGAGGGAGAGAGAGAGAGAGAGAGAGAGAGAGAGAGAGAGAGAGAGAGAGAGAGAGAGAGAGAGAGAGAGAGAGAGGGTATTTGTCAGATTTTCTTTAAAACAATTAAGAACACATCATGAAAATTCTAAGACATTTGGGTTGTCATGAAAAAACCCGACCTAGGCGACAACAGGGATACAGGGATTGTTGTGTTGTTGTCAAAATAGCTCATTACTGGGCATCAGCATATTGATACAGGGATTGTTGTTGTCAAAATAGCTCATTACTGGGCATCAGCATATTGATACATCAGGATTGTTGTTGTCAAAATAACTAATTA
>CM065693.1:900419-905182 GCA_017654935.2 Phymorhynchus buccinoides
GAGAGAGAGAGAGATGGAGACGAGAGAGAGAGAGAGGAGAGAGAGAGAGAGAGAGAGAGAGAGAGGAGAGAGTAGAGAGAGAGAGAGAGAGAGAGAGAGAGAGAGAGAGAGAATTAGTACATATTTAATGATAAAAACCTTCACCCGTTCAAAACTTCTGATCGCTTCTCGGCCTTTTGGCTAAGACAGTGATTCAGGAACATAAATTTTTTGTTTATACCCTGGTTTGTTTGTTCAGCCCGTCGTACATGGCGAAAGCCGATACGCGACGTTAATCTGAACTTCCATCCATGTAGCCAACGGCCATACCACGTTGAAAACACCGGTACTCGTCGTTCACCCGTCATATGTTAGGACTTCATCAGTCTTTGCTGTTTTTTTGTTAGGTTTCTGTCATGAATAATTAGATGAGTCTGATCTGTTCCTTTCATAAATAATCTGGTGATGTTATTCTCTGCTCTACCTCTGCTTCATTGTCGCTGTTTTATGAATGAATCAGCGAGTCTGTGCCACCATCTCTGATGTAAAACCATCATCTTTCTTATAAGCCGCCATCTTTGTTCTTAGGCGCCATCTTCGTTGTACTCTGCCATCGTTGTTGTAAGGCACAATCTCTTTTTGTAATCCGCCGTTTTTGTAATAATGTTCCTTTTTTGTTACAAGCCGCCATTTTTATTGTAATCCACCATCTTTATTGTAGTAAAAAACCAATCAATATCTTGTAACCTGCCATCTTTGTGGAAGCCCACCATCTTTATTGTAATCCGCCATCTTTGTCACAATCCGCCATTTTTTGTTGATTATAACCCTCCATCTTTGACATAATTAAGCTGCCATGTTTGACATAATCCGCCATCTTTGCTATGTGACGTCACAGGCGGAAGTGGCAGTGTGGGCTCCGGGTGCCATGATCGGGGCGCTGTGCTTCACAGCGTAACCGAGATCTAACACGGAATCAACCCTGAAAATCAGGTAGGTCCCTCCATTCCAAGTTGACAGTTCTAAATTTTGTTGGAAATGTTGTACAACCAAGAGAAAAGCATATCCTTACATCAATACACGTCTGATTACAGCAAGGGTTGTTTTATGTGCTCTTTGATCTTTCACATGAGTTGATCTGTCAGATAATTTGCTTACCTTAGTAGATCTAGAACGGAAATGGTAAGTGTGGTGTATTTGTGCACTTGGAGACATCAAAGAGTCCTAACTGACAGTTTCCCCCATCACCTCCTCTGTTTCTTGCTAGCAAGAGCTAGATCTAAACGCGTTTTTGATTTAACGCCTTCTTGCATGGAATGATTGACTACATTAATTGTTGTAATTCTGAAATGACAGAAAATGTTCATTGAGGTTATTCCAATACCTTCTCATCCAGAAACTGTTATCTATTTACTGCATTTCTTGATATCTTTTATAATTCAAAATCACTGTTTGTATTCAAAGCTTGCATAAGATAGCAATATGTGTACTAGTTTGATACGACACATTGTTTATTCTGTAGTAAAAATCCACATTAAATGTTACCACACACAGACCACAGACACCCGGAAAACGCGAGAAGTCATGAGAACATAGACTCGTTGACACGAGTGAGCCAAAATTATCTGCCAAAAAACAAAAGGATTTTGGAATCTTTACACTTTAAATTGTACACTTCACTTTCATTGCTGCTGCAAGATCTACTGTAACCTATCATTTATTCTGTTCCTGTACAAAGACAGTCGAACATTCAGAAAAGTTTTTATCTTATCTTGTTTTTGTTTGTGTTTTTATCCTGTAAGTTCACTTTTCGTTGTATATAGGCAGCTCGATTGTTGCTCTCTTTGTGCCAACCTTCCAGATAATTTCAGTGGCAATTTCATCCTTTGTCCCGCCATTTTGTCATTCCCTCTTCCAGGGATGGTCGAGAGGGAAGTGTCAACTCTCAGTGCGGTCACATGCTGGAGGACCAAAGCCCAGGGGCGGACGAAGGAGGGGTGGTGGTGGGCTTTGCTGTGTCTGGACACTCCTTGTCTGTTGGACGTTTTTGACCAGTGAGGCCATGCTTCTTGACAACAAGTGGATGTTTTATGTTCTCTCTGTCTGAAATAAGCAGACCTGACACCGATCCATTCCCATGCTGTGACCCTTGTCAAGTCTTGCCTGATACTGTTGGTGTCGAAGTGTAAAGGATCTGATTTTTGCTGAAATATTAATTGGAGATACGCCTTAGTGCTGCCATACCTGGCTTTTAATTCCCATTGATGCTGTGCCCGAAAAAAGATTGAATAGTGAGGCTTAGGAGAGGAAATGTACAAAGGGAGGAAACTGAATGCGCTCCCTCCAGTCATTAAGCTGAGTTTCCTCGTTGTTCACATGCTGAATACCTTGGTATTGTTCCATGCTTCCTGTGTTAAGATTTTGATTTAAACAGAAAATGAAATCTTGGATTGTATCATTAAAAAAAAAAAAAAAGCGTCCCCTTTTAGTTCCCTTGAGAACCGGTATGGCTTTGATCAGTTTTATAGAGAACTGGAGATGATACACTAGTATGGTCGCATCTCAAGTTCTCTTGGCTGATCGTTTCCTTGAGATAAGGCAAAAGATAGTAGTGACAGTGAAGCAACGGGAAAGGCAAGAGTCAAAAAAGATTGCAAATTGGGGAGTTACCAAGCACAGAACCTTCCAGTAAGGTGGGGCCCCCTGGTATCCCTGTGTGGAAATCGCTGTTCAATTTGATGGGAAACGATGTCACAGTCAAGAAACGTTTTCAATCTGAACTAAAGCGATGTCCCTTAAAGATGTTCTGTTGTTTTCTGCTGATTGCAACAACTTTGAATATTCCTCCCCCAGACATCATAATGATGTTGTTGTCATCGTACACTGGCTAAAAGACCCAGGGTCATCCAATAGCCGAACACTTGACACTATCCTACATGCTCCGCTAGGTATGAGACTTACATGTTTGACCGTTTTTGATTACCCCGCCATGTGGGCAGCCCACGCTGACTTCGGGATTTTGAGACTGATATGTTATACTCGGAGGCTTGTCATGGCCTAAAAGCATCCCCAAAAAAAAAAAAACGCCACCACGGCAGAAAAAAAAAAAAACAATGCATAACTAATGCATTCATTAACAACATTTGATGTAGCCTTGTGTTCTAACTATGTCATTGGTTTGACAAAAGCCAAGACAGGCTATCATATGATTACCGGTAATATACCTTTATCTGAACATTTTACAGACCTGTTTACCTTACGAATTTTGCTGTAATTTTTCCCCAAGTCAAATTACTATAATTATGGCGTGAAAAAATACACCCCCCCCTCCCCACTACTACAGTTGCATCGGCAAGTGATGCTTTTGAACAATAATATAATATAATAATATGAGCATTTATATGCGCTTAATCTTACGAAGCCCTAAGCGCTTAAATGATAACAATATGAATACCCCCCCCCCCCCACAAAACAAAAGACAAACCAACAACAGCAACAAGAAAAAAAAAAAAAAAAAAAAAAAAAAAATAAAAAAAAAAAAACACAGGCAGTAGAAAATATGAGATTTCAACATTTCTCGCATCACACACACACATGCACAGCGCACACACAAACAAAACACACACACACACACACACACACCACCACACACACGACACACCAACAACCACACACAACACCACACCCACCACACTACACACCGCAAACACACACAGGCCCGCACAACCACACACTGCACACAACACACCGCATAGAATGGACAAAAATTACTTTCCAAAAGAACAGAGCAGGCTACGATTTGAAGAGAGTGTTTTGAGGGAAGACTTAAATGAAGAAAGGGAGTTGGCAGAACGGAGAGGAATAGGGAGTTTTGTTCACCAAGGTAGAGGAGCCTGAAAAGCGAAGGAAACGTCAACCGAGTTCTGGTGGCGGTACCGAGGGATCTGGAGGAGAGAAGTGTCAGAAAGAGGAGCGTACTGTCTAAGAAGGTGTGTAAAGGTTAGGAGATCAGTGGATGATAGAAGGAGCAAGACCATTCAGGGACTTGTAACAGAGCAGAGAGAGCTTTGTAGTTCGATGCTTTCCAACGGAAGCCGGAAAGATTCAAGCATAGGGGTAGAATGAGAGAATTTGGAGCACCTCAGTACACAGGCGAGCCGCATTGTTTTGAATTTTTTAAGAAAGTTAGCGAGAACAATACGGTGAAAACTCATTCACGTTCCCAGCATAAAACACGCGTCAATTCTTTTCTTCTGTTTCAAGATGGCGTCAAAGCGACCGGTGGTGAGAGTTCTAGTCAAATGATCCAAAATCTGATGAAATACACGCAAAGAAAAGCAAATGCCTGTTAAAAAATGGTTTTAAAGGGTCTCCAGTGCACTATTGCTTGCATATATTGTGTCATTACAAATTAGGTTTTCTTGTTGTTTGGTTTTGTGAAGAACACGAATTGGATTAGTTTTTTCTTTCAAAATTACTATTTTTGTTTCAAATACAAAATTTGCAAATAGGGGTAAACAGTCTGATGTTAATGATTTAGCAAATAGTATGATGTGTAAGACCTGAAAAGAAAAGTGTCTAATTCAGTTTGGTGAAGCACATATTGTTTGGAATCTCCCCTTTGATCCCTCGCATTTATTAGCCTTATTCTATGTTGTGTTGTGTTCAACGTTTGTGTGGCTTCATATTCATTGCTAATTAAACTATACTAATTTAATGAGATCAAATGTCTACCCATCTCACACATTAATCTTGCTTAATTTCCCGCGTCCGAATTGAGGGGA
>CM065693.1:905682-925911 GCA_017654935.2 Phymorhynchus buccinoides
TGGAACGATATGCCTAACCACATAAAACAGAAACCGAGCTTGTCATCTTTCAGAAAGGCATATCATAAATACTTGATGGACCAATTATAAATCTGTTTAGTCTTATTTTACCTTACGAATTACAATACATATGTTCACAATACACGTTTAATTATGTTTATATATACATTCAAATGATATTACAAGGTGTAGAGAACATTTAAGATTTTATGTGAACTGATATACATGTACATGTACATAATATAAGAATTTGTATGCATGTATGTATGTGTGCATAGGTTTGTGGGGGTGGGGTATGTGGGGGGTGCTTGTGGGAGTGAGTGCGGGGGGGAGGGGGTAGAGACCGGGAGGTGTTTTTTGTTGTTGTTTCTTGGTGTGTTTTTTGTGGGGTGGGGTGGGGGTCTTTAATTTTGAATTGCTGTTGTGTGGCCATTTTTGCCTTGTATTATATTACATGTATATTTTTGTCACTATTGTTGCCAGTTTTGTTGTTGTTTTTACGTTTCTGTTAATCATTTTCTTCATTAATTGTTTATTTTTGCTTGAGGGCAATAGTGTAAAAAAGCTACCCAGCTTATCTGTTTTACCCTCAATAAAACACATTCGTATTCGTATTCGTATTCGTATTCTCTCTTTCTCTCTCTCTCTCTCTCTCTCTCTCTCTCTCTCTCTCTCTCTCTCTCTCTCTCTCTTTGTCTCTCTCTCTCTCTCTCTCTCTCTCTCTCTCTCTTTGTCTCTCTCTCTCTCTCTCTCTCTCTCTCTCTCTCTCTCTCTCTCTCTCTCTCTCTCTCTCTCTCTCTCTGTTCTCTAAAACATCTTATCTAGTTCATTGTTTCCCCTTAATTTTACTCCACCCCCTTCCCTCCCTCAGGGATCCCAACCCACTCCACTCTAACTATGTATACTACTATTTCATCAACTTCACTTTCTGTGTGTTTGTGTGTGTGTCTATGTGTCTGTCTGTCTGCCCGCAACCCGCTGTTGGCCGGAGACCCCGGCAATCTGGCACCTTAGTCCCCTCCCCTCCCCTCCCCTCCCTCAACCTGTTGGCCGGAGACCCCGGCGATCTGGCACCTTAGTCCCCTCCCCTCCCCTCCCCTCCCTCAACCTGTTGGCCGCAGACCCCGGCAATCTGGCACCTTAGTCCCCTCCCCTCCCCTCCCCTCCCTCAACCTGTTGGCCGGAGACCCCGGCAATCTGGCACCTTAGTCCCCTCCCCTCCCTCAGCCTGTTGGCCGCAGACCCCGGCAATCTGGCACCTTAGTCCCCTCCCCTCCCTCAGCCTGTTGGCCGCAGACCCCGGCAATCTGGCACCTTAGTCCCCTCCCCTCCCTCAGCCTGTTGGCCGCAGACCCCGGCAATCTGGCACCTTAGTCCCCTCCCCTCCCTCAACTTGTTGGCCGCAGACCCCGGCAATCTGGCACCTTAGTCCCCTCCCCTCCCTCAACTTGTTGGCCGCAGACCCCGGCAATCTGGCACCTTAGTCCCCTCCCCTCCCTCAGCCTGTTGGCCGCAGACCCCGGCAATCTGGCACCTTAGTCCCCTCCCCTCCCTCAACCTGTTGGCCGGAGACCCCGGCAATCTGGCACCTTAGTCCCCTCCCCTCCCTCAGCCTGTTGGCCGCAGACCCCGGCAATCTGGCACCTTAGTCCCCTCCCCTCCCTCAGCCTGTTGGCCGCAGACCCCGGCAATCTGGCACCTTAGTCCCCTCCCCTCCCTCAACCTGTTGGCCGGAGACCCCGGCAATCTGGCACCTTAGTCCCCTCCCCTCCCTCAACCTGTTGGCCGGAGACCCCGGCAATCTGGCACCTTAGTCCCCTCCCCTCCCTCAACCTGTTGGCCGGAGACCCCGGCAATCTGGCACCTTAGTCCCCTCCCCTCCCTCAACCTGTTGGCCGGAGACCCCGGCAATCTGGCACCTTAGTCCCCTCCCCTCCCCTCCCCTCCCTCAACCTGTTGGCCGCAGACCCCGGCAATCTGGCACCTTAGTCCCCTCCCCTCCCTCAACCTGTTGGCCGGAGACCCCGGCAATCTGGCACCTTAGTCCCCTCCCCTCCCTCAACTTGTTGGCCGCAGACCCCGGCAATCTGGCACCTTAGTCCCCTCCCCTCCCTCAACCTGTTGGCCGCAGACCCCGGCAATCTGGCACCTTAGTCCCCTCCCGTCCCTCAGCCTGTTGGCCGCAGACCCCGGCAATCTGGCACCTTAGTCCCCTCCCCTCTCTCTCGTGTTTTTCACCCTCGGGCTCAATGTCTTGCTTTGTCCGTTTTATGAAAGTAATCCAAGGCTGGTCCTAACCTTATCCCTTTCCCGAAAATGGTAGAATGTTGCTTCTCAGTGAAGATGTTCAATGCAAGATGTGAAGGGGTGAGTAAAATACAAGACACTCGAGAGCCCTCTGACCATCACTATGACTGTTCACACAATCAGCTAAGGCCTACAGTGGCAGACATTTTGAACTTTTTGAGTATTCAACGATCCACAAACCGTCCCCTGTAGTGTGGGTGCTGTGGCCTGGAGACCCCTTTACATTCTTCAGAAGCAGCAGCCCACGAAAGCAGTCAGTACATTTCAAATCTCCAGCGTAAACCTCCGCCAAAGAAGTACTCGATGCTCCAAAAACCGTTGGTTTTTATGCGACAACTATTGGTCGGTGATCCCCGTTAAACGTTTATGAGCATTAGCTAAAAATGCAGCCAGGCCCATTTTAAACCTCCAGTGCGAATTTCCACCAAGGAAGTGCTCAGGATCCCAAAACTGCTGTCCATGTTCTGAAAAGCGTTGGGGTAGACCCTTATAGCCATATGCATTATTGGCACCAGCAGTGGGAGACACATTGAAGGAAACTACAGCAAAGTGAAACTGGGAGTTCAGTGACCGATGACTATAAGAGTAAACCTGTATCTCTTATTGGCAAATGTATATAAATGCATAATACATAGTGTACACGCACAAGAAAGTGCTTTTTGTTCTTTTCAGATGTATACTTTCAAATGAGTTCCATATATAGATAAAAACTGCATTCACAATCGCACGCTGTAGTACAAGCATTCCACACTCACGCTAAGTCATGAAGAAACCCAGACACTTCACCACCCTCGTCAAACATTAACTTCATTCTAAATAAAATATCCAGAATTAGAAATCAGAAGAAAAAAACATTGCAATAATGGAAATAGGTCAACCAATACCTGAATTAAAAACATTTTGGAAAAAAAAGAATAAACCATTGGCCGTAGATCTGTGTATCCTTGATTTTCAGCATCACCTAAGGAATGCAGCGCGGACTGTTTCGAGAGACCAATAGTATTGTGAGAGTCTGACTAACTGGCGGCCGCACACCCTAGTGATCGTATAGATTTTTGATCAGCATCACCCCCAGCAATGCAGTGGGAGATATACTGAAGGGGCCAATAGTACAGTGAATAAGCGAAGCGAGCGGGGCGGAACTGTTAATCTCTCTCTAGCAGAGAGTTCTTTACCTCTGTAAGCAGCGTTGTGCCCCCGTCTCTATGTGCCCCCGTCCCCGTGTCAAGTAAAGTGCGTTGTGCCCCCGTCTCCATGTGTCCCTGTCTCCATGTGTCCCCGTCCCCGTGTCAAGTAAAGTGCGTTGTGCCCCCGTCTCCATGTGTCCCTGTCTCCATGTGTCCCCGTCCCCGTGTTAAGTAAAGTGTGTTGTGCCCCCGTCTCCATGTGTCCCTGTCTCCATGTGTCCCCGTCCCCGTGTCAAGTAAAGTGCGTTGTGCCCCCGTCTCCACGTGTCCCTGTCTCCATGTGTCCCCCTCATTGTGTCCCTGTCTCTATGTGTCCCCGTCTCCATGTGTCCCTGTCTCTATGTGTCCCACTCATTGTGTCCCTGTCTCCATGTGTCCCACTCATTGTGTCCCTGTCTCTATGTGTCCCCATCATTGTGTCCCTGTCTCCATGTGTCCCTGTCTCCATGTGTCCCCCTCATTGTGTCCCTGTCTCTATGTGTCCCTGTCTCCATGTGTCCCCCTCATTGTGTCCCTGTCTCCATGTGTCCCTGTCTCCATGTGTCCCTGTCTCCATGTGTCCCTGTCTCCATGTGTCCCCCTCATTGTGTCCCTGTCTCCATGTGTCCCCCTCATTGTGTCCCTGTCTCCATGTGTCCCCATCTCTATATGTCACAGTCTCTGTGTGTCCCTGTCTCTGTGTCCTCGTCTCTATGTGTCCCCGTGGATTAGGGTAAGGGTTAGGGTTAACCTAAGCATTAACCTTAACGCTAACCATTACCTTAATCCGAGGAGACTCATAGAGACGGGGACACAATGAGGGTAACAATAGAGACGGGGACACAAGAGACGGGGACACATAGAGACGGGGACACATACAGACGGGGACACAATGAGGGGGACAATAGAGACGGACAGAGAGACACGGGACAAAGAGACGGGGACACATACAGACGGGGACACAATGAGGGAGAGAATAGAGACGGACAGAGAGACAGGGACAAAGAGACGGGGACACATACAGACGGGGACACAATGAGGGGGAGAATAGAGACGGACATAGAGACAGGGACAAAGAGACGGGGACACATACAGACGGGGACACAATTAGAGGGAAGAAGAGACAGGGACATAGAGACAGGGACATAGAGACGGGGACACATACAGACGGGGACACAATGAGGGGAGAATAGAGACGGACATAGAGACAGGGACACATAGAGACAGGGACATAGAGACAGGGACATAGAGACAGGGACACATACAGACGGGGACACAATTAGAGGGAAGAAGAGAGACAGGGACATAGAGACAGGGACAAAATGAGGGGAAGATGAGAGACAGGGACATAGAGACGGGGACACAATGAGGGGAAATAAGAGATACAGGGACACAATGATGGGGAAGAAGAGAGACAGGGACATAATAAATATAGACGTGGACACAATGAGGGGGAAGACGAGATACAGGGACATAGAGACGGGGACACATTGCACGGATCCATTTACTTCAACTGTTCGTAGTCTGTCTGCCGTGCCTATTGCATTAGATAAGTCCCCGTTATAACCCCCTCTCTGCTTTCTTAGCCACCGCCCCACCACCACCACCACCCTCCTCTCTCTCTCTCTCTCTCCTACCCCTCTCCTCAAATCTACTTATAGTTTATTGTTAGCTATATTATTATCTGGCTCTGGTATACCTTTATCGCCAACCTCAGCATGCGCTGTATCAGAGGTATTAGCACCAAGGCTACCAGACTTCAACCGGTGTTTGGCTAGGTTTTGCACCCACCCACCTCTCTCTCTCTCTCTCTCTCTCTATCTCTCTCTCTCTCTCTCTCTCTTCTCCCCCCACCCCCACCCTCCTCAAATCTACTTACCTTATTTATTTACCGTATTATACTATTTTATGTTTGTTGACTGTATCATCTTTATTGAACAAATATGTTCGTTTGCTTCCGCAACATGCATGTGCATGCAATATTAGGTTGGATTTTATTATGTTTCTATGCATGACTGTGTTTTGTGTGCTTTTTATTTCGCTTTGTGCCTTTTTATTTTTTAAGAGGGCTGGCTGTAAAAAAAAAAAAAGCATGCTCATTCTATTACCGTCTATAAATAAAATTCATTTAATTCAATTCTCTCTCTCTCTGTCTCTCTCTCTCTCTCTCTCTCTCTCTCTCTCTCTCTCTCTCTCTCTCTCTCTCTCTCTCTCTCTCTCTCTCTCTCTCTCTCTCTCTCTCTCTCTCTCTCTCTCTCTCTCTCTCTCTCTCTCTCTCTCTCTCTCTCTCTCTCTCTCTCTCTATCTCTATGTATCTATCTATCTATCTATCTTTCTTTCTCTCTCTCTCTCTCTCTCTCTCTCTCTCTCTCTCTCTCTCTCTTCCTCTCTTCCTCCCTCTACCACCCTCTCCCCCACTGTCTCTCTCTTTCTTACCTTCCCCTCAAATGTACATACATTATTTTCCATTGGTCTTTTAATTGCTACATCAGCATGATTTTTCACTTATGTATATTAGCACCAAGGCTATTGACCTCAACCTATTTCTTGAAACACAGATTGACACTGCGTTCCTACTTTTTGCCACCGACCCCCCCCCCCCCCCCCCCCCCCCTCTGTCTCTCCCTCCTCTCTAAACCTCTCTCTCTCTCTCTCTCTCTCTCTCTCTCTCTCTCTCTCTCTCTCTCTCTCTCTCTTTCTAATAACATAATTCGTTAATTCAAATTCATAAATACTGATTACTTATTCCCTTTATTCACATACTGTCACCTTTACCATCCTATTATGTTATATACTGCCGACCAAAAGAAACTACACACGTGCATTTTATATGCGCACAAAAGAACGGCTTATTCAAATCCGATTTCAAATTTTGCGCATGTCTAATTCCATTATGTGTGTACCCAAAATCTGAAGTTTTATTGCGTTTGTGCGATTAGTTTCCATACAATAGCTCAACAAACAACGCCACCCCAAATTTGAAAATCACAAAAGCGTGGCTATACCAAAGATGTGACTATTGGCTGTGTCCACTGTTGTTGGCGAGGCAAAACTTTTACACGATGTCTCATGAACCCCCTCAATGTGTCCACAAAGTCCCGATGTAGGGCTAAAATATCAAAGGATTTGACCGTGCCATATTTGTTCTGCGCTCTTCAGATAAAGTGATAATTAACTTTTGTTGATCACTATATGCGTATCAGAATTAGGCATGGGGACCGGCACAGATTGTGACCAGAGTTGTGGTTTTGCACTTACACTTATGTTTGCTTCTGTAGACATCCCAAGGATTGTATACTGAGCAATAAGATATATGGACCGTTTCGTAACTTCATGAACTTTCGAACGTCAATGCATATCAAAAGTCCATGATTTTCCAAAATGGTCCCTGTATTGTATTGCTCAGTACACAAGCCTTGAGATGTCTGCAGAAGAAAATATAGGTGCATGTGCAAACCAACACATCTAGTCACCATCTTTGCTCATTTTCGTGTCTAATTATGATATGCATACAGAGATCAACAAAGGTTAAGTATCACTTTTTCCTAATAGAACAGAACAAAAATAGCACCGCCAAATCCTTTGATACTGTATGCATCATTAATTCAGTGATGTATACACCAGACCCTAAAATTGCATTGCATTCGTGTCTTTAGTTTTGAAGCAATCGCCCAACAAAAAACGCAACCCACTAAGCTTAACCTCACAAAACACAGCTGCTCAAGCTGTGTCAAAATTGGGTGTGCCCACCCAATCAGCAATAACTTTATAACTGTGTAAGCAGCAGTTCCTCGGGGCTTTTGGGACACATTGCGGGGGTTCGTGAGACATCGGATAAAAAAAACGTTGCCTTGCCAACAACAGCGGATACACCCACTTTTCAAACTTTTTGGTGCAGCCACGCTTTTACGATTTTCAAATTTGGGGTTGTGTTGTTTGTTGAGCTATTGTATCGAAACTAATATAACGAATGCAATAAAACTTAAGATTTTGGGAACACAAATAATTGAATTAGACATCTGCAAAATTTGAAATGATTTGAATGAGCCGTTCTTTTATGCGCATATGAAATGCGCGTGTGTAGTTTCTTTCGGTCGGCAGTATATTATCCTTCTTATTCTTCACTACTGATGGTCAATTGCATATTATTATTATTATTATTATTATTATTATTATTATTATTAACATTTATACGCCAAATCAAATTAATGACCTAGGCGTTCACAATAAATAAATTATAACAAAAATAACAACAATAATAAACAAACAAAAAAACATACACGAGTAAACAACGCACGCACACCCTCCACACACACACACAACAACAACAGCAACAACCACATGCAGTATTTATACTGCGCTAAATCTTGATAGAAATCAACTCGAAGCGCACACACATGTCAAACATTCATAACACATTCAAACAAAAACGCTGTACAAACACACACACACACACACACACACACACACACACACACACACACACACACACACACACACACACACACATATACACACACGCGCGCGCGAGATCAGTTGCTACTTGGGAATAAGATGAATCTTCAGATGGCGTTTGAATGTGGGCAGAGAAGGCGAGTGTCTGAGAGAGTGGGGCAACTGATTCCAAGTGACAGGAGCTTGATAGGCGAAAGAGCGTTGGCCAAAGGTTATAGTGCGGACAGTAGTGGTGCGATAGGGACAGATGTCGGATGAGGAGCGCAGTGCTCGAGATGGCGCATAGCGGTGTAACAGATCAGTGAGATATTCAGGGCAGGAGGACTAGAAGCAGAGAAAAACAATCTTGCAGGATATTCTTTGCTGAACAGGGAGCGAGTGGAGAGAGCGCAGCAATGGAGTTACATTTGTCATATTTAGACGAACGGAAGATAAGGCGGGCAGCATGATTGTGAACTTTTTCAAATTTGTTGATGAGATGAGAGGGGAAACCAGACAAAAGTGCATTACAGTAATCAAGGCGGGATAGAACAAATGCTGAGACAAGAGCTTTTGTTGTGTCTTCTGAAAGGAGATGGCGGCTAGAAGCAATTCGTCTGAGTTCAAGAAAGCAGGTACGACAGACACTACTGACATGCTGTTGAAAGGACAGGGTTTGATCGAGGGTTACACCAAGGTTGCGGGCAGAAGGGGAGAGAGTGATAGACGAGTCAATAAGTTTGATAGAGTTTGATGAAGGGTGATTTTGGAACTTTGGTGGGGTGGCCAAGATCAGTTCAAATTTCTCCTAGTTAAGTTTCAGTTTGTTTTCTGTCATCCAGTCCTTCATGCTGGCTACACAGGATTGGGTGCTTTGAATCATGACAGGAAGGTCAGAGAGTGGTCCGGAGACATACAATTGATTATCGTCAGGGAAAGAATGATGCTGGAGCAGGTGTTCTTGAACAATAGAGGAGACAGGATAGGTGTAGAGAATGAAGAGTAGAGGGCCCAAAACAGAACCTTGTGGCACACAGAAGGTCAAAGAAATAGGTTTAGAGGAAAGAACATGGACAGAGACGACTTGTTGACGATCAATGATGAAGGAATGAAACCAGTACAGGACTGTGTCAGAAAACCCAAAAGAGTGACGTAGACGGGAAAGAAGAAGAGTGTGGTCGATAGTGCAAAAAGCTACAGACAGCTCCAAGAGAGTCAGAAGTGAGAGATTGTTACAGTCAAGGGCAGTCAGTATGTCGTTACAGATTTGAGAAGAGCTGTCTCAGTACTGTGGCTTAAGCGGTAGGCAGATTGAAGGGGGTAAACAAGGTTGTTGGAGTGAAGGTGGTATAACAGTTGATCAAGAACAACTTTTTCTAAAACTTTGGCAAGAAACGGAAGGTTTGACACAAGCCTGTAGTTCTTTAAGTTATCAGTGTAACAGTACTGTTGTGAATGCTGGCCTATTGGGTGGTTTTGTGTAATAAGACACCATATCGTTTTATGTTTCTAATGAATTAAGAGGCTTCCGGTTGGTCGCCATCTAATGTAGAACACATGCCTTCACATTCGTGTATATTGTATGAATGAATCCCGGCCATACATACGTCGCATTGTGTTATCGTGCAGCTACAAGTCTTCCTGCGTCAATTTCACCGTGTATTATGACATTCTGACAAGAAATGGCGAAGCTTAGCCCACCGGAGAACTTTGATTTCTGTCGACCTGTGGCTGGAATGGCGCGAACGGTTCAGTCGCTTTCGCTTGGCATCAAAGCTTCACAAGGAACAGGGTGACGTTCAAGTGAGTACCTTGATATATGCAATGGGGCCTCAAGCAGAGAAAATATCCCAGTCCTTTAAGTTCACAGAGGGACAAAGCAACAACTTTGACGCTGTGCTGAATAAACTTAATAAACACTTTATCCCCAAACGAAACATTCTGCATGAGCGAGCTATCTTCTACTCCCGCACTCAACATGCTGGCGAAAGTGTGGAGCAGTTTGTGAGAAGCCTGCGTGACTTAGCCGCCCATTGCGTGTTCAACGATAAGGAAGAGGAAGCCGTCCGGGACAGGCTTGTGATAGGCCTATTAGACAAAGAAGTTTCACAGAAATTACAGCTTGCGGATCTGTCTACCCTCACCCTCAAATCAGCAGCTGACACAGCGCGCCACTATGAACTGATGAAGTCCCAGCAGGGACATGTGGAAGTGCACGCTGTCGGTCATCATGGTCAACGCAGCCAGCGGCCTGAAGCAGCTAAATCAGCTCGCGATGAAGGAAGGAAAGCAGACACATAATTATGGCAACTGTGGTTGTTCACACGACGCTGGCAAGTGTTCTGCCAGAGGAAAGAAGTACAAGAAATACTCAAAATTCAATCACTTTGCTGTAGTATGTCGATCCAAAGCCATGAATGCAGTGGACACTGAACAATTGAGCACATATTCGGTAGAACCATCCTACATGGGTGCGGTACAGCGAGACGTGGCAGAACCACCATGGCATGTTAGGCTGGACATGGCTGACCGTCAGATTGTGTTAAAAATCTACACAGGGGCTGACGTGTCCGTGATTTCCCGTGATGAGTTTGACAAGAGCAACCTGCAACCTCGACTCGTCAAATCCAAAGCTGTCCTCCGAGGACCAGGGGGCATGATTCATCATGACGGTGAATTCAGAGCACCAATCCGCCATCGTCAAAATGAATGAATCTTTAATGTAATGTCTTTTCACATGAATAGTGATTTTAGACAACATGCAAAAATTGAACCAATTATAAAAAATAAAATAAAATGACAACACACAAAGGACAACATCTACAGTAAGCTTCCAATAGGCGTGGACAGCACTAGTTTAGCAGTTAAAGCAAAGTCAATCATTTCTGCGTCACTTAAGATATCCTTCATATTATTATACTTATTTTACTCCGACAGTCTTTCCAATAACACCCCCATCTCCATGTGCACGTGTGCGTGTGTGTGTGTGTGTGTGTGCACGCGCGTATGCGTGTGTTTGTGTACATGCGTGCGTACGTGTGTGTGTGTGTGATTGTGCGATGTGTGTGTGTGTGTGTGTGTGTGCGTGTGCGTGTGTGTGTATGTGTGTGTGCATGTGTGTGTGTGCGTGTGTGTGTGTGTGTGTGTGTGCGTGTGTGTGTGTGTGTGTGTGTGTGTGTGTGTGTGTGTGTGATTGTGCGATGTATGTCCGTATGTTTGTATGTATGTATGTAATTTGTGTGCGTGTATGTGTGTATGTGTATGTATGTAATTTGTGAGCGTGTGCGCGAATGTGAGTGTGCGTGCGCCCACGGCCGCGCTTCCAAGCAGTTGTGTGTGTGTGTGAGTGTGTTGTGTGTGTTCTGTGTGGGTATATCTGCTTGCATGTGTATGAGTGCATGCATGCGCAGGAGAGATTGTGTTCGGCTAGAGGGGGGGGAGGAGTGTGTGCGAGTATGTGTCTGTGAGTGTGAGTACACGTGAGTGCTTTGTGTATGTGAGTGCGCGCGCGCGCGGGCGTGTGTGTGTGTGTGTGTGTGTGTGTGTGTGTGTGTGTGTGTGGTGTGTGTGTATGTGTGTGCGTGCGTGTGCGCGCGTGTTTGTACAAGTGTATGTTTGAGTAAGTTTGTGTGCGTTTCAGTGAGAATGTGTTTTCTGTGTGTTTGATGAAATGTGTGTGAGTATGTGTGTGTACTATGTCGGTGTGCAAGAACGCGTTCACTCTCATGCGTGCACATACGTGCGTGTGTGTCTGTTGTGCGTGTGTATGCGTATGTGAGTGTTTCAATGCTGATTGTAAAGCGCTTTGTGCTCGATAAAAAGCGCTATATAAATATCCGTTTATTATTATTATTATTATGAAAAAAGTCCATATTGAACATTCAGTATTTAGAGAGCAACATTGGGCATTATAATAGTAAATGATGAATGCATATTCTCTGGGTGCACAGACAATTAATTTCTATGTATTTAGTTTTCAATGAATTTAGACGTATCATGTACACTAAACTAACGATGGCTGTGCTATGCATCACAATATTAGGTCTAAAGTGAGATGGATTAATACAAATGGATTTTTCCAACAAAGAGTAAATTTCATGTGTTGACAATGTCAATTTCTCATCTAAAAATGTGTTAGTGTTATTGAAGGCCCCTCTTTTAGCAGCTCTATCAGCAACCTCATTCCAAAAGAGCCCACAATGAGATGGCACCCAACGAAAATCAATACCAATACCTTTTGTCATAATACAATGAATTAAACGCTTAATTTCAAAGACAACATCGTTACGAATGTTACTACTGTTGCTTTGCTTCAGAATTTGTAAAACTGATTTTGAATCAACACAAAATAAAGCGTTATAAATAGAATATGGTAGAGAACAGACACATTCTAAAGCTCGCATTATTGCGTATAATTCAGAAGTAATATTGATATGTCTTTGCCTAAATAATAAGAATTTTCTATTTTAAGTGATGGTATAGCAAAACCTGCCCCACTGTCTGACGTGTCTAAGACTGAACCATCAGTGAACAGTTTTAGATTATTTGAATATTTTGAATCTAAATGGCGTTGAACGTCAGAAACTATAATAGATTAACCTCTTCATCTTTGCAGTAACTGGCGCGGACGCGGAGCTGATATTGGGGACATCCACCATATGCCGCTGAGTGGGGACCTCCACAGTTAATGCACTTGTTGGTGTTAGTGCACTGCTGGGAGGAGTGGCCCGGTTCGGCGCACCTGGCACAAGTGTCCTTCTTGGCTCGGCATTGCTCGACCGAGTGTCCGAACCGGGCACACTTTTTGCACTTCCTAACCGGAGCAACAAAGGGTGTGACCTCAAAGGTCTGGGCACAGATTTTAATTTGTTGTGGTAATAACGGTTCATTGAATGTTATTTTTATTGCTTTTGATTTAGAGCCATCACGGTTATTAAGACGGAGGATGTTTTTGGCATTTTTAATCAATGGTAACAGATCTTCTAGTTTTTCTTCGAGGGGGATTGGTCTGATGACCCCCTCTGTTGTTGCTGTCGGAATGAAACATTTAATGTTTATTTTGGAAATGCTTTTCATGTTGGTTAATTTTGTTTGTTGGTCTGCTATTAGCAGTCGGTTGCCGGCCAGGGACCTTTGACTGGCTATGTCACCAATGGCGTTCTGCCAGAGGCGCATACCCGTGAAGGGCCCGAGGCCCTTGATGGTGGCGGGGCCCGTACCCAGATCTTCTACGATGACTGGGTACTTGAGAAAGATGGGCTTAGGTGTCTCTCTTGACTGGTCACGCGTGTATGTCGCTGTGTGTGCGCGTACCCGTCTCGGTTTGGGTATGGGTTTCGAGCTCAATTTTGACCCTGTTTGCTCTTGTTGTTGGTTTTGTTGTTGTTGTTGTGTGTTTGTGTTCAGGTTGGGGGAGGTGCCCCAGATGGAATGTATGTCTGCGTGTGAATTGTCTGTAGAATGGATGATGAGAGGGGGGGTGCCCATGGAGGATTCCCCAATGTTTGTGTCCTGAGAGGTGAGTGGGTTCTGTATTTCTTCTTCTTGGGAGTTAATTGGACTAATGTTTTTTTCCATTGTGAGAAGGTCCTCCTTTGTTTTTTTACTCCCTGGTGATGAGCAAGGACTTGAGGGGCTTGAATCAGCCCCTCGATTTCTTTTTCTGGTAGGGGTGTTAGGTGTGCTGGTGTTCGAAGGTGTAGGGCTTACTACCTTGTGCACGGAGGGAGGGAGCCTTGGCTCAACCTCTACCTCAACAAATGTATGGGAGTCCGACGAGCTGTCGAAGATGGTATTTGCGCTCGCGTCTGGGCTCTCTGGTGTATTGCTGCTCCCCCCCCCCCCCCCCCCCCCCCCTTCCCTCTATATCTATCTTGTCTACACTCATGGTGCCCTATTTACATGTCTAAACAAGAAAATAATAGTGAGGAAAATGATAAAGGATGGGGGAAAAAAGTTGTTAGTAAATATATACTATATACACAGTGCCTCCCCAGGCCAAGAGATCACGCAATTACTTTTGAAAATATGAGTTAAAATTTCGATTTCGAACGGCCAGTGGCGCGTTTCGGGTACTTATCTTCCCCGTAGAATGTCGGCAGGGCGTGGAGGTGGCGTGATCAACTGGGCTGTGTGGTGGGGGGCCGGCGAACTAATTGGATTTGGAGAGAAACTCTCCCCTTTCTTTTTCTTCGCTTTCAAACAATTCTTCTTGGTGTAGCGTTGAGGGCTGGTGGCTCCCTTTCTTTTCTCAGCTGTCGCTCAGAGGTCCTGCTTCGTTGGCGGCTAGACGCTGAATGAAGGAATTCGCGCGGAAGTCTTCATCCCGTACTCCGAAGCCATACGCCGGGCCAAACTGGCCCAGGAATTGGAAAATGTCCATAAACAGAAACCCCCTCCCTCTCCTGTCTCTCCCACAGTGGACCCACTGTGGCAACAGGAGGAGAGACACAAACCCTCTTATGCCAACGCATTGAAAAATACAAACTTCAATCTCCCACCCAAAACAACAGTACAAACCCAACCACAGCAACAACAACACTCAAACCAAACCCCTCATACACCCACACCTTTGACTGACATACAACAGGTTTCTGAAACACAGCATCCAAAAAACAAATCAACTCCAAAAATTAAACCTAGAAGACGGATTCTTAGTTCCCAAGAAAGAATATTAAAGAAAAAAGCCGAATCAGCAAAAGCCGCTCTTCGTGAGCAGGTAGCTCAACACAAAATAGAAGAATTAGTCTCTAAACACATGGTCACCCTCTCCCAAAATATTATGACTCAAGTAACTACATACATGGACAAAATACTGACAAACTTCACAGACAAATGGACAAAACAAACACAAGTTGATAATCAGGCGAGTTCGTCCGCCCCCCCCATCCCCATCACAAAACACAACTTTCATTGAAATAGATAAGATTACTTCAAGTTCTAAACAAAACAAAAACCAATCCACTACCGAAATAGCTATGACCCAGATCTTAACGCAGTTTGCAAAAGCACGCACATCACAGAAACCATGCGACCTACTGGAAGGGCTTCTCTCCCTTTTTCCAGCCTCGGATGGCCAGCCGCAGGTGGGCCCGAAAACCAATCTATTTAGATTGGCCGAGCTCGCCTGCGGCTTGGCGGGAGGGGAGGGGACCCGTCAAAAGAGGGGCGCCTCCCAGTCCAACAAGAGATAGTGGCGGCGGTTCATGCACTTCAAACTTAATTAAATTATTAACAACTTTTATTTACAGTACTCCCCACTTGTAAGGTTACTGTCTAAGCTAAATATTTTGCAATGGAACTGCCGTGCCATAAACAAAACAGGCGATCACCTAATTCATTATTTATCATCAAATTCCAACACATATCACTTCATTTGCTTACAATCATTAAATACTAATTATTCTAGACTGCCACGCATCCATGGCTATCATTATCCCCCATCAGTAAGCAACACAACAAGTAAAATATATACAGCTACTTACATCCACTTAAGCATACAATATAATGATATTCAGTCTCCACAAGATAATATAACAGGTATCAGGTATGCAAATACCATTCAAACAAAAATAAATGGTAAAACAACTAACATTTTAAATTTATATTACCCCAAGGGGTATGACGCTGTAGATCGTCTCAACTGGCTTTCCTCCCTTTCTGACACTGTTTCCTGGGTGGTGGTGGGCGACTTTAACGCTCACCACCCTACCTGGGAATCATTCGGTACTACACCTAGTGGTGGGGGGGGGTTACTTCTCCAACAAATTAATGATTCCCATCTTATTCTTTTAAATGATGGTTCTTCTACCAGATTTCCGGATTCTACTAAACATAAACCGACTGCTATAGACTTAACTCTTGTTAGTCCTGACTTAGTGGTAAACCATGAATGGTACCCACTGTCTGACACCTTAATGTCAGATCACAAACCCATTTTGATAACATTTAACATTCAAATTCCATCATTGTCTCAACCACAACAACATAGATATAACTATGACAAAGCAAACTGGCCTTTATTCCAGTCTATCCTTTCTAAACAACATAATGACAACATTTTTGATTTGGATTTAGAAATTCATTATGAAAATATCAGAACTTCTATTTTAAACGCATGTGATCTATCTATACCAGCTTTAACAATTCAAAATAATTCCCGTCCTTCCGCCAAACCTTGGTGGAATGAAACAGTTAAGGAAGCTGTACGGAAAAAAAAGAAAGCATGCAACTATTTTGATTGTCACCCCACCCCACCTAACCACGTTTCTAAAATCGAAGCAGAGAAACTCTGCGACGATGCAATAAATTTAGCAAAAAGAGAGTACTTCAATACAGACGAGATCCTCGACTATCGAGATCTCGGTAAAGCTTGGAAGAAAATTAATTACATTAACAATAAAGGTAAGGTATGGGAGCCTAGAGTTATGAAAGATAACATAATAACTACAAATAACCAACAAACTGCAGAAGTCCTCGCGGACACATTTGCTAAAGCCAGTCAAACAGAATATCTTTCCACCGACGAGCAAAATAGACGTAACTCCATCCCAATAATTTCAAAATCAAATAATAATTCACATTATATAAATGCTCCCCTCAAGTTGACTGAGCTTGCTGGGTCCCTTTCTCAAATTAGAAAAGTTAACAAAGCAACAGGAGTTGATCCAATCTCCTATAGAATATTAAAAAAACTGCCCCCTTCTTTTCACGAGATTCTATTAACTTTTTACGCTAGATGTTGGGAGGAGGGGGAGGTGCCACGCGCATGGAAAGAGGCACAGGTGGTGGGGGTCCTAAAGCCTGGAAAACCGGCGAGGGACCCTAAAAGTTACCGCCCCATCTCCCTCACCCCACACATTGGCAAATTATACGAGAGAATCGTAAAAAACAGACTTGAATATTTTCTTGAAAAAAATAATATTATCCCCACAATCCAGGCAGGTTTTCGAAAACATAGATCCTGTATGGAACAAGTAGTTAGACTTACCTCCCATGTCAGAAAAGCACTAGCAAGAAAAAGGAAAGTCTTTGCCACCTTTTTCGATATTAAAGGGGCATATGACTCCGTCTGGCATGGGAGGCTATTAGAAAAAATCAGCAAGCTCGGTATTGAGGGCAACACATATAATTTTATTTATACTTTTTTACAGAATAGAAGTTTTAAAGTCAGGGTGGGCCAGTCTCTCTCTGCTAACCACAAAATGGACATGGGAGTTCCCCAGGGCAGCATCATTGCCCCTACGTTGTTTAACATTATGTTACACGACATTTCACAAATAAAATTTGAAGGTTGCCGAATCTCAATGTATGCAGATGACATTGCCATCTGGTCTCTGCCCACTGCACGAGGAGTTAGATATACCCTCGACCCTGAAATAGGTGTTCACCAACACAATACAAATTTAGTTGTTCATTATTTAAACTTTAACGGATTTACCATCTCACCACACAAATGCGAATTCATGGTTTTTTCATCTAGCCCAGTTAAAAAAGATAACTTCAAAATAAAAATACAGAACCAAACAAAAACTCCTCCTTCCTATGTTAAGTTCCTGGGAGTTCATCTCTCGAGAGATCTCTCTTGGACTTGTCATATCACTCATTTAGTTAATAAAGCCACAAAAGCCCTGAACTTGATAAAAGTCTTAAGCAGACAAAAATGGGCACAGGACCCCAAATTTCTTATATATCTGGTTAGGACCCTGGTCCGTAGCCGTTTAACTTACGGCATGGAAACTTTTTACAATCTAACTAAATCAAATTTAACTGCATTACAAACCATTGAATTAAAAGCATTAAAAACAGCCCTGGGCCTCCCGTCCTTTGCAATAAACTATTTAGTTTACAGAGACATAGACTGGCTCCCCATTCATCTCTTAATTAAATACAATTGTGCTACCTTTTTAACCAGATTATATAGCACAAATAACTTCACAAAGGAAGAATTTTTTACACAATTTTCAGATCCGTATTTCGCAACATCACAAAAATCTGTTAAAAAATGTATTAATATCTATGATTATGTTGAAAAACTATTTGATAATGCAGGAGTGTCAATTGATGACACTGTATTCTTTCCTAGACATATTGTGCCACAGTGGGATTGGGACCCACCAGACTATGACACCTCACTACACCACGAATTCATTAAGGATGAACAAATTAACTTATTAACAGTAGCCGCTAAACAAAAAATCCTTAATTTTCAGCACCAACTCTGTATCTATACAGATGGCTCAAAACTAAATGGAAATAAAATAGGATGTGCTTTTGCAATACCGAATTTAAAAATTTTCAAACAATTCCAACTAAACTCAAATATTTCCATCTTTTCAGCAGAGCTTTGGGCCATTTTAGAAGCCCTCTCATATATTAACGAATTACCAAACCCCCCCTTTCATATTGCCATCTTCTCGGATTCACTTTCTTCCATTTTTGCTTTGCAAGGAGAGAGTGATAACCGTCTAGAGGTCAAAAATGAAATTAAAAAATTAATACATCATCTCCATTTAAAAGGTACAAAAATCACTTTAATATGGATCCCCTCCCACTGTGGCATTAGGGGAAATGATCTGGCAGATAGAGAGGCCAAGAGGGCTGCCTCTCACACATCCGGCACCCCCGTTGATCTGGGCCTGTCTGTTGCCGAAATTAAGTCTCTTCTGAATTTTCCAGGAGTGGGCCAGTGAGCTTGAGAGTTACACAAAGGCCCACTCGTGGGACCATAAGATAGTCCAGGGGGGACTTTTCCTCCCCATCCCTCATCACATTTCCAAACTTATATTTAGATTAAGAACAAACTCAACTTATTATAAATTTAATAGTCCTATTTGCAAATGTAATAATACACTGAATTTAGAACATCTTTTCAATCCATGTATATATATTCAACAAGATTTTGACCAATTCTTCTGTAAAATAAAAACAGCTAATATACCTTTCACCAAAAAATCAATATTAACATATGGAACAAAAGAATGGTCCCCCCTGGTATGGTTTGCGCAAGCCATACGCAGATCATTTATTAAAGAATATATGTAAAATGTTATAACGTTGTGGCTACCATTTGCTGCGGCCGTTATGACCCGAATTTTCTTCTTGTCTGCCATTTTTACCCACGTATCTTCATGGAGGGCCGGAAATTAAAATATAAATAACTGTCCTGTCCGCCATTTTTTTTTTATACACACTTCGACCACCGAACTGAGAGGGTCTACTTTGCAGAGAGAGCGAGCCTTGCAGAGAAGCGTATTTTCAACTCTGCTCTCTATACCTTTGTACGGCGGCTGACTGACAGAGGAGTGGACACCATCAACATTCTTTGGACCTCTTCTGCCAGCTCCGCCGCACGATAGCTTATCCCAGCATGACGAGCATTCCATGCGGCTATCCGACGCTGGATCACCTATATCGTTGAGCTTGCTCCGATCCTTTGGACTTTGAGGAGGACTTCAGGACCACTTTCTCCACCACAACTGTCTTCTACCTCTGTCTTCACCAACGACGTCTTTTCCTGTTCTCCACTTCACGTCGTTGGATTTTTGCTCTCGTAAGCATCAATAGGGCACTAAGGTTTTGTTTTTTTTTCAATTTTTTTTTGGCAGTTCGATGTCTTATTCGTCTGCCTAGTTGTTAGGGTCGTAGGACGTGCCACAAAAGTGGTATCCCTGGGAGGACTGCGCTGGCCACCCGAGCCCTTGCACAGCAGCTCTCCCAGGTAGTAGGGACTAGGATCCTAGCTAGCTAGCTTTTCACTGATTTTTACATTTACTCTTTCCTCACTATCTTTTTTTTTCGACATTTATATGTCGTTCTTGCCGGTCTGTCTGAACCCCCCACTCGTAGGCTTTTTGCCGGTGGGTACGGTCTTCGTAGAATAGCTTCTGTAGGGTAGTTCCATCTTCTTTAGGTTGTTTTGTTTTTGCCAGCCTCCTAAATTGTTGGAGGAGCTTGTGTGCAAGCCTAACAACTAAAATAGCTCAGTGTAGGTCTTTATAAAAATATAGGAATCTAGGAACTTCTGTCTTTAAAATAATCGACCCTTCCTCCTCAAAAGAAAAAGAAATAATGTAAAGATGTAATAATATAAAGTATAAATTTGAGAAAAGAAAGTAAAAACTTGTTAAAGCAAAGTATAACCTTCAAACTAAGTTTAAAGAGATTAAGAAATAATAGTATAAACAAACAGAAAAATTTCATAAAAAACACCTGTTTGACAAAAAATTTCATAACATTTAAAATCTAAATTAATCTGGTAAAAGTCTAGGCAATATTGAGCCCTTGGGAGTTCTATTGGCTTAGGGTATTATAAAACTAATAA
>CM065693.1:926411-991411 GCA_017654935.2 Phymorhynchus buccinoides
GAAATGTTATCAGGTGTAGGTCAGACACCACTCTCAGTGCACATGGCGAGTGTAGCACGCAGAGACCTCATTTCCCAGGTCAGTCCACTTGGGGAACGGAGGGGTGGAAGGCAGGGTAAGAGGGGAATAGTACCAGGGATGTTTGTGAAATGTTATCAGGTGTAGGTCAGACACCACTCTCAGTGCACATGGCGAGTGTAGCACGCAGAGACCTCATTTCCCAGGTCAGTCCACTTGGGGAACGGAGGGGTGGAAGGCAGGGTAAGAGGGGAATAGTACCAGGGATGTTTGTGAAATGTTATCAGGTGTAGGTCAGACACCACTCTCAGTGCACATGGCGGGTGTAGCACGCAGAGACCTCATTTCCCAGGTCAGTCCAATTTGGAGGGGGAAGGGGTTGTTAGGATGGGAGAGGAATTGTGCCACTTTGGGGATGTGGGGGTAGAGGGAGATGAGGATACTGTCTACTATTGGGATGGGAAATGTATAATACAAAGAGGGAGATGAGGATACTGTCTACTATTGGGATGGGAAATGTATAATACAAAGAGGGAGATGAGGATGGTAAATGTATAATACAAAGAGGGAGATGGGGATACTGTCTCTACTATTGGGATGGGAAATGTATAATACAAAGAGGGAGATGAGGATTGTAAATGTATAATACAAAGAGGGAGATGAGGATGGTAAATGTATAATACAAAGAGGGAGATGGGGATACTGTCTCTACTATTGGGATGGTAAATGTATAATACAAAGAGGGAGATGAGGATGGTAAATGTATAATACAAAGAGGGAGATGAGGATGGGAAATGTATAATACAAAGAGGGAGATGAGGATGGGAAATGTATAATGGAAAGAGGGAGATGGGGATACTGTCTCTACTATTGGGATGGGAAATGTATAATACAAAGAGGGAGATGAGGATGGGAAATGTATAATACAAAGAGGGAGATGAGGATGGTAAATGTATAATACAAAGAGGGAGATGAGGATGGTAAATGTATAATACAAAGAGGGAGATGAGGATGGTAAATGTATAATACAAAGAGGGAGATGAGGATACTGTCTCTACTATTGGGATGGGAAATGTATAATACAAAGAGGGAGATGAGGATGGTAAATGTATAATACAAAGAGGGAGATGAGATACTGTCTCTACTATTGGGATGGTAAATGTATAATGCAAAGAGGGAGATGGGGATACTGTCTACTATTGGGATGGGAAATGTATAATACAAAGAGGGAGATGAGGATGGTAAATGTATAATACAAAGAGGGAGATGAGATACTGTCTCTACTATTGGGATGGTAAATGTATAATACAAAGGGGGAGATGAGGATACTGTCTCTACTATTGGGATGGTAAATGTATAATACAAAGGGGGAGATGGGGATACTGTCTCTACTATTGGGATGGTAAATGTATAATACAAAGAGGGAGATGGGGATACTGTCTCTACTATTGGGATGGTAAATGTATAATACAAAGAGGGAGATGGGGATACTGTCTCTACTATTGGGATGGTAAATGTATAATACAAAGAGGGAGATGAGGATGAAATGTATAATGCAAAGAGGGAGATGGGGATACTGTCTCTACTATTGGGATGGTAAATGTATAATACAAAGAGGGAGATGAGGATGGTAAATGTATAATGCAAAGAGGGAGATGAGGATACTGTCTCTACTATTGGGATGGGAAATGTATAATACAAAGAGGGAGATGAGGATGGGAAATGTATAATACAAAGAGGGAGATGAGGATGGTAAATGTATAATACAAAGAGGGAGATGAGGATGGGAAATGTATAATACAAAGAGGGAGATGAGGATGGGAAATGTATAATACAAAGAGGGAGATGAGGATGGGAAATGTATAATACAAAGAGGGAGATGGGGATGGGAAATGTATAATACAAAGAGGGAGATGAGGATGGGAAATGTATAATACAAAGAGGGAGATGAGGATGGTAAATGTATAATACAAAGAGGGAGATGGGGATACTGTCTCTACTATTGGGATGGTAAATGTATAATACAAAGAGGGAGATGAGGATACTGTCTCTACTATTGGGATGGTAAATGTATAATACAAAGAGGGAGATGAGGATGGGAAATGTATAATGCAAAGAGGGAGATGGGGATACTGTCTCTACTATTGGGATGGTAAATGTATAATACAAAGAGGGAGATGAGGATGGTAAATGTATAATGCAAAGAGGGAGATGAGGATACTGTCTCTACTATTGGGATGGGAAATGTATAATACAAAGAGGGAGATGGGGATACTGTCTCTACTATTGGGATGGGAAATGTATAATACAAAGAGGGAGATGAGGATGGTAAATGTATAATACAAAGAGGGAGATGAGGATGGTAAATGTATAATACAAAGAGGGAGATGAGGATGGGAAATGTATAATACAAAGAGGGAGATGAGGATGGGAAATGTATAATACAAAGAGGGAGATGAGGATGGGAAATGTATAATACAAAGAGGGAGATGGGGATGGGAAATGTATAATACAAAGAGGGAGATGAGGATGGTAAATGTATAATACAAAGAGGGAGATGAGGATACTGTCTCTACTATTGGGATGGTAAATGTATAATACAAAGAGGGAGATGAGGATGGGAAATGTATAATACAAAGAGGGAGATGGGGATACTGTCTAATACTATTGGGATGGGAAATGTATAATACAAAGAGGGAGATGAGGATGGTCTCTATGTATAATACAAAGAGGGAGATGAGGATGGTAAATGTATAATACAAAGAGGGAGATGAGGATACTGTCTCTACTATTGGGATGGGAAATGTATAATACAAAGAGGGAGATGAGGATGGTAAATGTATAATACAAAGAGGGAGATGAGGATGGTAAATGTATAATACAAAGAGGGAGATGGGGATACTGTCTCTACTATTGGGATGGTAAATGTATAATACAAAGAGGGAGATGAGGATGGTAAATGTATAATGCAAAGAGGGAGATGGGGATACTGTCTCTACTATTGGGATGGTAAATGTATAATACAAAGAGGGAGATGAGGATGGTAAATGTATAATACAAAGAGGGAGATGGGGATACTGTCTCTACTATTGGGATGGTAAATGTATAATACAAAGAGGGAGAGATGAGGATGGTAAATGTATAATACAAAGAGGGAGATGGGGATACTGTCTCTACTATTGGGATGGGAAATGTATAATGCAAAGAGGGAGATGGGGATACTGTCTCTACTATTGGGATGGGAAATGTATAATACAAAGAGGGAGATGAGGATGGGAAATGTATAATACAAAGAGGGAGATGAGGATGGTAAATGTATAATGCAAAGAGGGAGATGAGATACTGTCTCTACTATTGGGATGGGAAATGTATAATACAAAGAGGGAGATGAGGATGGGAAATGTATAATACAAAGAGGGAGATGGGGATACTGTCTCTACTATTGGGATGGGAAATGTATAATACAAAGAGGGAGATGGGGATACTGTCTCTACTATTGGGATGGTAAATGTATAATACAAAGAGGGAGATGGGGATACTGTCTCTACTATTGGGATGGGAAATGTATAATACAAAGAGGGAGATGAGGATGGTAAATGTATAATACAAAGAGGGAGATGAGGATACTGTCTCTACTATTGGGATGGGAAATGTATAATACAAAGAGGGAGATGAGGATGGGAAATGTATAATACAAAGAGGGAGATGGGGATACTGTCTCTACTATTGGGATGGGAAATGTATAATGCAAAGAGGGAGATGAGGATGGGAAATGTATAATACAAAGAGGGAGATGGGGATACTGTCTCTACTATTGGGATGGTAAATGTATAATACAAAGAGGGAGATGGGGATACTGTCTCTACTATTGGGATGGGAAATGTATAATACAAAGAGGGAGATGAGGATGGGAAATGTATAATACAAAGAGGGAGATGAGGATGGGAAATGTATAATACAAAGAGGGAGATGAGGATGGTAAATGTATAATACAAAGAGGGAGATGAGGATACTGTCTCTACTATTGGGATGGGAAATGTATAATACAAAGAGGGAGATGAGGATGGGAAATGTATAATACAAAGAGGGAGATGAGGATGGTAAATGTATAATACAAAGAGGGAGATGAGGATACTGTCTCTACTATTGGGATGGGAAATGTATAATACAAAGAGGGAGATGAGGATGGGAAATGTATAATACAAAGAGGGAGATGAGGATGGTAAATGTATAATACAAAGAGGGAGATGAGGATGGTAAATGTATAATACAAAGAGGGAGATGAGGATACTGTCTACTATTGGGATGGGAAATGTATAATACAAAGAGGGAGATGAGGATGGTAAATGTATAATACAAAGAGGGAGATGAGGATACTGTCTCTACTATTGGGATGGTAAATGTATAATACAAAGAGGGAGATGAGGATGGGAAATGTATAATACAAAGAGGGAGATGAGGATGGTAAATGTATAATACAAAGAGGGAGATGAGGATGGGAAATGTATAATACAAAGAGGGAGATGGGGATGGTAAATGTATAATACAAAGAGGGAGATGGGGATGGTAAATGTATAATACAAAGAGGGAGATGATGATGGGAAATGTATAATACAAAGAGGGAGATGGGGATGGTAAATGTATAATACAAAGAGGGAGATGGGGATGGTAAATGTATAATACAAAGAGGGAGATGAGGATACTGTCTCTACTATTGGGATGGTAAATGTATAATACAAAGAGGGAGATGAGGATGGTAAATGTATAATACAAAGAGGGAGATGAGGATGGGAAATGTATAATACAAAGAGGGAGATGGGGATACTGTCTCTACTATTGGGATGGGAAATGTATAATACAAAGAGGGAGATGAGGATGGGAAATGTATAATACAAAGAGGGAGATGAGGATGGGAAATGTATAATACAAAGAGGGAGATGAGGATGGGAAATGTATAATACAAAGAGGGAGATGATGATGGGAAATGTATAATACAAAGAGGGAGATGGGGATGGTAAATGTATAATACAAAGAGGGAGATGGGGATGGTAAATGTATAATGCAAAGAGGGAGATGGGGATACTGTCTCTACTATTGCAGAGATGGTGCTAGAAATTTTCACTTTAGGCCATTTGGCCTAAACAGCCACAAAACCTTAGGCCAATTTCAACAATTTTAGGCCCTCTGACTCGGTCAACATAAACTCTCACTGACAATGAATTTGGTTTGTTTTCTTAACTGCACTGCACTCGTTGTTACTGTGTCTGCAGTAGAAGTGGTAGCAACTTCGGGACCACATAAAAGTCGGACTTCGGACCCGGACCTCTGTATTTCCAAACACATAAATGTCGGACCTCGGGTCTCGAAGCTCGTAACGTCAGAAGGACATAAATATTAGACAAATAAACCTTACTACAATACTTTTCTTTGACAAATGTTCATTTTAATATTTGTGTGTGTGTTTAGTATATTCGTAGTTGTAGGTCATTAACAATAAGAGCAGCCGCGATCTCTCTTCCCGCACGTGCTGCATAGGCTTGGTCGAAATCTGGGGCATACCTGAGTACAGGGTTCCTGATTTCATACACACACATTGTACTGCATGTAATTGTAATTGAAATTTATATCGGATTAAAATGAGATTGTTTCAAGTAGTTTTGTGTGAGACTTAGTTTTGATTGCTGTATTTCTGTCTAATATCACCACTGGTGAAAAGACTTGAAAAACATAGAATAAAACAACTGAACACACATAACTGTAGATCCTGGCTAACCATTCCACCTTTGTATGGCATTGGCAGAAGCCTAGATCTAGACAAACCTAACAGACAACTGACGATCAGTGTTGTCAGCTTACAGAAAAGCAACACCTGTATTAACGCAAGAATCGTATCAATGCGCCATCTCACCCCCTACTTGTGATTTTAAAGGGTAAATCTCACCCTTGGTTTGAGATTATAGGGGGTGGTTTGAAGGGTATAGTGCATAAATACGCACAATCTCCACGTTTTCTGTTTCTCTGTTGAAAATGAAAGAAATGCAATTAAGTAAGTTTTGTAATTGTGCTTTCATTTTTACTTATTTAATTTTTTAAGTCACTTAAAAATTAACTCCTGCAGATGAACACACAAATGCAAACATGATGCACACAAACACATTGAGACTCACACACACACGTAGGCCTACACAACAACAACATACAGTATTGAACACACAAATGCAAACATGATGCACACAAACACATTGAGACTCACACACACACGTAGGCCTACACACAACAACAACAACATACAGTATTGAACACACAAATGCAAACATGATGCACACAAACACATTGAGACTCACACACACACGTAGGCCTACACACAACAACAACAACATACAGTATTGAACACACAAATGCAAACATGATGCACACAAACACATTGAGACTCACACACACACGTAGGCCTACACACAACAACAACAACATACAGTATTGAACACACAAATGCAAACATGATGCACACAAACACATTGAGACTCACACACACACGTAGGCCTACACACAACAACAACATACAGTATTGAACACACAAATGCAAACATGATGCACACAAACACATTGAGACTCACACACACATGTAGGCCTACACACAACAACAACATACAGTATTGAACACACAAATGCAAACATGATGCACACAAACACATTGAGACTCACACACACACGTAGGCCTACACACAACAACAACAACATACAGTATTGAACACACAAATGCAAACATGATGCACACAAACACATTGAGACTCACACACACACGTAGGCCTACACACAACAACAACATACAGTATTTATACAGCGCTGAATCTTGATAGAAATCAAATCAAAGCGCGCGCACACACGTTAGCATTCATAGCGCATTCAAACAAAAACGCAATACAAAGCGAACACACACGGATGACATAAATGGAATATATCAGAAACAGACCTAATGGCAAGAGAGAGAAGAGAAAGAGAGCGGAGCTTTAATGACACACACACACACACACACACACAAAGAGGCGCACAAAGAAAGCCTGTCTTCTCTTTATTTCACTATCAACACACTGTAAACACCAAGCCTATGCAAGGTCCGAGATTCGAGGTCCGACATTTATGACCTGAGGAGGTCCGAAATTAGAGGTCCGGGGTCCTAACTACCTAAGTCCGACTTTTATGCGGTCCCAGCAACTTCACAAGTGCTGTCGATCTCTGCTTGCTTGTTAACTGATCCCCCAAACGAAAGTAGCGACTGCCCGCTTATAAGTTTTGTCTTCTTTTTGGGAGGCATTTCAATAAAAAAAAACCCAGTGAAACACTGACGCTAAAGGACGACAAGATCACACAGACTCACACTACGGTGTGGCAAACGTCCGCCATAAGCAGCAAAGGAAGCAACTCTCACGAGGCAATTGGCCTTGTGCTAGCAAAATCATGACGCGACAAAGTTAGCTTTTTGATCTCGGTCACACGCGGTGCAAGCAAACTTTGTTTCACTTTGTTCATAAAAAAACCGGATACACTTCGTTGTTCATAAAAAAACGGACATACTCATGCCGATTTGGTAATCAAACCTTCGGCCCACTGGGCCGACAGGACTGTTGACTTTTAGGACATTTTTTTGTAATTTTCGGCGAATCGCCGAAGGTCGACGGCAAACAACAACCCTGTATTGGGATGGGAAATGTATAATACAAAGAGGGAGATGGGAAATGTATAATACAAAGAGGGAGATGGGAAATGTATAATACAAAGAGGGAGATGGGAAATGTATAATACAAAGAGGGAGATCTTCATTTCCAAGCAGATTAACTCCATATTGTTCCTGGCTCTTTCTCACAGATCTTCATTTCCAAGCAGATTAACTCCAGATAGTTCCTGGCTCTTTCTCACAGATCTTCATTTCCAAGCAGATTAACTCCATATTGTTCCTGGCTCTTTCTCACAGATCTTCATTTCCAAGCAGATTAATTCCATATTGTTCCTGGCTCTTTCTCACAGATCTTCATTTCCAAGCAGATTAATTCCTGGCTCTTTCTCACAGATCTTCATTTCCAAGCAGATTAATTCCATATTGTTCCTGGCTCTTTCTCACAGATCTTCATTTCCAAGCAGATTAATTCCATATTGTTCCTTGCTCTTTCTCCGATCTTCATTTCCAAGCAGATTAACTCCATATTGTTCCTGGCTCTTTCTCCGATCTTCATCTCCAAGCAGATTAATTCCATATTGTTCCTGGCTCTTTCTCCGATCTTCATTTCCAAGCAGATTAACTCCATATTGTTCCTGGCTCTTTCTCCGATCTTCATCTCCAAGCAGATTAATTCCATATTGTTCCTGGCTTTTTCTCACAGATCTTCATTTCCAAGCAGATTAATTCCATATTGTTCCTGGCTCTTTCTCACAGATCTTCATTTCCAAGCAGATTAACTCCATATTGTTCCTGGCTCTTTCTCACAGATCTTCATTTCCAAGCAGATTAATTCCATATTGTTCCTGGCTTTTTCTCACAGATCTTCATTTCCAAGCAGATTAACTCCATATTGTTCCTGGCTTTTTCTCACAGATCTTCATTTCCAAGCAGATTAACTCCAGATAGTTCCTGGCTCTTTCTCACAGATCTTCATATCCAAGCAGATTAACTCCATATTGTTCTTTGCTCTTTCTTACAGATCTTCATCTCCAAGCAGATTAACTCCATATTGTTCCTGGCTCTTTCTCACAGATCTTCATATCCAAGCAGCGCCCCGTCTCTGAAGGAGTCAACCCGCAGATTCGCAGTGGTGGAATCCACAGCGGGGGAGGGGGGAGGGAAGGAGAGAGGGGCGGGTCTGTCCAACTGACGGGCTTCGCTCGCCTTCGCCAAAGCCTGGCCATATCCCCGGGTCTGCCTCGTCGCGGGCAGCAAGGCCCAAAGCGTGACAAGGACGCGGGCAGCCTGGGGAGCGACAAGGACGACAAGAAACGGGGCAGCACGCTGTCCTACTTCAACAAAAAGCTGTCCAAGTCGCTACACGACATCTTCCACATCGGCAGAAGCGGAAACAACGAGGACGACGACAACAACAAGTCCAAGTACGGCAGCGTGAAGGGCCTGGACCACAGCGGGCTGGGTGGGGGTGAGGGGGACGTCCCCGTGGTGACCAACATCATCCCCAACATGGTGACCGTGCATGGGGGCACACGGCTGTGTGTGGAGGGCCGTAACCTGGGCCTGGGCAAGTCGGACATCATGGAGTTCATGCTGTGCGGCACCGACCTGCTGGACACCATCCACTTTGAGTCGGACCAGAGGATCTACGTCACCACCAAGCCCAACACGCCGGGCAAGGGAGACCTGTGGATAGAGACCGTGTCCGGGGGGCAGAACGTGCTCAAGAACGTCTTCACCTTTGTGGATCGCGCCGCTGAGAAAAACGGCACCGCAGAAAAGCAGGCCCCGCCCGATTCACCATCGGCGGGTTTGGGTCCCTCGCCCAATAGAGATCCCCCGCCCAAACCCTCCCCCCTGATGGGGAAGTACAGGGGGGATGGGGAGGGGGAGAGTGCAGGTGGGGCGAAGGTGCAGCGATCGTCCTCGCAGGTAAGGGGATTTTGCATTTTTCCACAGGCTTGTGAGGAGTTGACTTAGGACTATCAGTTTGATTCACTATATCTGGTAAGGGGATTTTGCATTTTTACACAGGCTTGTGAGGAGTTGACTTAGGACTATCCGTTTGATTCACTATATCTGGTAAGGGAATTTTGCATTTTTACACAGGCTTGTGAGGAGTTGACTTAGGACTATCAGTTTGATTCACTATATCTGGTAAGGGGATTTTGCATTTTTCCACAGGCTTGTGGGGAGTTGACTTAGGACTATCAGTTTGATTCACTATATCTGGTAAGGGGATTTTGCATTTTTACACAGGCTTGTGAGGAGTTGACTTAGGACTATCAGTTTGATTCACTATATCTGGTAAGGGGATTTTGCATTTTTACACAGGCTTGTGGGGAGTTGACTTAGGACTATCAGTTTGATTCACTATATCTGGTAAGGGGATTTTGCATTTTTACACAGGCTTGTGAGGAGTTGACTTAGGACTATCAGTTTGATTCACTATATCTGGTAAGGGGATTTTGCATTTTTACACAGGCTTGTGGGGAGTTGACTTAGGACTATCAGTTTGATTCACTATATCTGGTAAGGGGATTTTGCATTTTCCACAGGCTTGTGGGGAGTTGACTTAGGACTATCAGTTTGATTCACTATATCTGGTAGGGAGATGAGGAAATATAGGGTTGGGAGGAGGGTGTGGGTGGGTGGAAGATAGAAAAGATAGGATTTTATTTATTTACTTATTTAGTGATTTTTTAAAACTTATTTATTGATTTATCTGTTTATTTTAATATTTATGTATTTTGTTATTTACGAATTGTTAATGTTTAACGTCCTTTTTAATTTTTATGATGTATTCATTCACTTTGCTATTTATCAATGTATGCAACAATGAAATACTGCAGGATTCCGTAGCATTTAACACGAATACAAATCAGTTGGTTGATGTTTCAAATCCAAAACATGAAAGATACATTAAAAAAAATACATTAAAAAATAAATTATAAATGGGCATAGCCCCCTGCATAGCCTCCTGCATAGCCCCCTGCATAGCCCTCTGCATAGCCCCTCATCTGGGAAACAAATGAAATATATTTATTTGTTTATGCTTGATGTATGCTATTTGTATTATTATTATTATTGTATTGTAGAAAACGTTCAAAGCATGATATGCAAATATGAATATGAATGACATTTTAAATGACTGTCCATTAATCCCAACCTGCTGTCAATGACTGAAATCAGCAGAAAGCAGAAACACAAAGCACCTCACAAAGCGGTGAGCAAGAATTTGAATGACATTTAAATGACTGTTCATTAATCCCAACCTGCTGTCAATGACTGAACTCAGCAGAAAGCAGAAACACAAAGCACCTCACAGAGCACCTCACAAAGCGGCGAGCAAGGTTTTGAATGACATTTCAATGACTGTCCATTAATCCCAACAAAGCGGTGAGCAAGGTTTTGAATGACATTTCAATGACTGTCCATTAATCCCAACAAAGCGGTGAGCAAGGCTTTGAATGACATTGAAATGACTGTCCATTAATCCCAACAAAGCGGTGAGCAAGGCTTTGAATGACATTGAAATGACTGTCCATTAATCCCAACAAAGCGGTGAGCAAGGCTTTGAATGACATTTCAATGACTGTCCATTAATCCCAACAAAGCGGTGAGCAAGGCTTTGAATGACATTTCAATGACTGTCCATTAATCCCAACAAAGCGGTGAGCAAGGCTTTGAATGACATTGAAATGACTGTCCATTAATCCCAACAAAGCGGTGAGCAAGGCTTTGAATGACATTGAAATGACTGTCCATTAATCCCAACAAAGCGGTGAGCAAGGCTTTGAATGACATTGAAATGACTGTCCATTAATCCCAACAAAGCGGTGAGCAAGGCTTTGAATGACATTGAAATGACTGTCCATTAATCCCAACAAAGCGGTGAGCAAGGCTTTGAATGACATTGAAATGACTGTCCATTAATCCCAACAAAGCGGTGAGCAAGGCTTTGAATGACATTGAAATGACTGTCCATTAATCCCAACAAAGCGGTGAGCAAGGCTTTGAATGACATTGAAATGACTGTCCATTAATCCCAACAAAGCGGTGAGCAAGGCTTTGAATGACATTTCAATGACTGTCCATTAATCCCAACAAAGCGGTGAGCAAGGCTTTGAATGACATTTAAATGACTGTCCATTAATCCCAACAAAGCGGTGAGCAAGGCTTTGAATGACATTTCAATGACTGTCCATTAATCCCAACAAAGCGGTGAGCAAGGCTTTGAATGACATTTCAATGACTGTCCATTAATCCCAACAAAGCGGTGAGCAAGGCTTTGAATGACATTGAAATGACTGTCCATTAATCCCAACAAAGCGGTGAGCAAGGCTTTGAATGACATTGAAATGACTGTCCATTAATCCCAACAAAGCGGTGAGCAAGGCTTTGAATGACATTGAAATGACTGTCCATTAATCCCAACAAAGCGGTGAGCAAGGTTTTGAATGACATTTCAATGACTGTCCATTAATCCCAACAAAGCGGTGAGCAAGGCTTTGAATGACATTGAAATGACTGTCCATTAATCCCAACAAAGCGGTGAGCAAGGCTTTGAATGACATTGAAATGACTGTCCATTAATCCCAACAAAGCGGTGAGCAAGGCTTTGAATGACATTTCAATGACTGTCCATTAATCCCAACAAAGCGGTGAGCAAGGCTTTGAATGACATTGAAATGACTGTCCATTAATCCCAACAAAGCGGTGAGCAAGGCTTTGAATGACATTGAAATGACTGTCCATTAATCCCAACAAAGCGGTGAGCAAGGCTTTGAATGACATTGAAATGACTGTCCATTAATCCCAACAAAGCGGTGAGCAAGGCTTTGAATGACATTGAAATGACTGTCCATTAATCCCAACAAAGCGGTGAGCAAGGTTTTGAATGACATTGAAATGACTGTCCATTAATCCCAACAAAGCGGTGAGCAAGGTTTTGCGTCTTCTGCCTTCCCCACAGACGGACAGAGGCAGCAGCGGGATCAAATCGTTGTCATCACTGCTCAGTGGCGCCACCACGCTGCCACGCGTCAAGAGCACGCCCGGAGTGGAGCCCCTTGGTGATTCAGGGGAGGCTACTACCATGGGGCAGGAGGAGACCACTCCGGAGATGACCAAACGTTTTCGCAAAAATCACCAGATGCACGCGCGCCGAGCCTCTGAGTCTTTCATCGCTGTGCAACATGGAGTGGAGAGGAGCTCTAGTGAGTATGCCAATGGTCAGTCAATCAGTTAATGGTCTGTCAATTAGTCAGTTAATCAGTCAAAACCCACCAGATGCACGCGCGCCGGGCCTCTGAGTCTGTCATCGCTGTGCAACATGGAGTGGACAGGAGCTCTAGTGAGTATGCCAATGGTCAGTCAATTAGTTAATGGTCTGTCAAATAGTTAATCAGTCAAAACCCACCAGATGCACTCATGCCGAGCCTCTGAGTCTGTCATCGCTGTGCAACGTGGAGTGGAGAGGAGCTCTAGTGAGTATGCCAATGGTCAGTCAATTAGTTAATGGTCTGTCAATTAGTCAGTCAATCTATCAAATAGTCAGTCAGTCTGTCAATTAGTCAGTCAGTCTGTTCATTAGTCAGTCAGTCTGTCAATTAGTCAATCTGTCAATTAGTCAGTCAATATATCAATTAGCCTGTCAATTAGTCAGTCAGTCTGTCAATTAGTCAGTCAGTCTGTCAATTAGTCAGTCTGTCAATCAATCAATTAGTCAATCAATCTGTGAATTATTCTGTCAGTTAGTCTGTCAATTAGTCAATCAATCTGTCAATTAGTCTGTCAATTAGTCAGTCAGTCTGTCAATTAGTCAATCAATCTGTGAATTAGTCTGTCAATTAGTCAGTTAAGTCTGTCAATTAGTCAATCAATCTGTCAATTAGTCAGTCAATATGTGAATTAGTCAATTAGTCAGTTATGTCTGTCAATTAGTCAATCAATCTGTGAATTAGTCTGTCAATTAGTCAGTTAAGTCTGTCAATTAGTCAATCAGTCAAAAACCACCTGATGCAAACCTGGTTAGCTAGCGAGTCCTCCATCGCCGTACAGCGCAGAGTGGATCACAGTTCTAGTGAGTATGCCAATGGTCAGTCAATTAGTCAGTCTGTCAATTTGTCAGTCAGTCTGTCCATTGGTCAGCTAGTGAGTCCTTCATCACCGTACAGCGCAGAGTGGATCACAGTTCTAGTGAGTATGCCAATGGTCAGTCAATTAGTTATGAATCAGTCAACCAGACATGATATTTTTCAGCCTGTAAGTATAGGCCGATTTCAGCCTTTTTCATGAGAGGTCATGTTTTAGATCAATGTAAATCTGTTGAGTAAATTAAAGGGGAGATGGGGGGGGGGGATAGGGGGTAGGTCTTGTAGGAACTGGATGAGGGGAAGAAGATCAGGTTACAAAGCATTTCTCCCACAGGCTGGTTTCAGCAGGTTACAAAATAGCATTTCTCCCACAGGCTGGTTTCAGCAGTGTTACAAAGCATTTCTCCAGCAGGCTGGTTTCAGCAGGTTACAAAGCATTTCTCCCACAGGCTGGTTTCAGCAGGTTACAAAATGGCATTTCTCCCACAGGCTGGTTTCAGCAGGTTGCAAAGCAGCATTTCTCCAGCAGGCTGGTTTCAGCAGGTTACAAAGCAGCACTTCTCCAGCAGGCTGGTTTCAGCAGGTTACAAAGCAGCACTTCTCCCACAGGCTGGTTTCAGCAGGTTACAAAATAGCACTTCTCCAGCAGGCTGGTTTCAGCAGGTTGCAAAGCAGCATTTCTCCAGCAGGCTGGTTTCAGCAGGTTACAAAGCAGCACTTCTCCCACAGGCTGGTTTCAGCAGGTTACAAAATAGCACTTCTCCAGCAGGCTGGTTTCAGCAGGTTACAAAGCAGCATTTCTCCAGCAGGCTGGTTTCAGCATGTTACAAAGCAGCACTTCTCCAGCAGGCTGGTTTCAGCATGTTACAAAGCAGCACTTCTCCAGCAGGCTGGTTTCAGCAGGTTACAAAGCAGCACTTCTCCAGCAGGCTGGTTTCAGCAGGTTACAAAGCAGCACTTCTCCAGCAGGCTGGTTTCAGCAGGTTACAAAGCAGTACTTCTCCAGCAGGCTGGTTTCAGCAGGTTACAAAGCAGCACTTCTCCAGCAGGCTGGTTTCAGCAGGTTACAAAGCAGCACTTCTCCAGCAGGCTGGTTTCAGCAGGTTACAAAGCAGCACTTCTCCAGCAGGCTGGTTTCAGCAGGTTACAAAGCAGCACTTCTCCAGCAGGCTGGTTTCAGCAGGTTACAAAGCAGCACTTGGTTTCTCCAGCAGGCTGGTTTCAGCAGGTTACAAAGCAGCTGGTTTCAGCAGGTTACAAAATTCTCCAGCAGGCTGGTTTCAGCAGGTTACAAAATAGCATTTCTCCAGCAGGCTGGTTTCAGCAGGTTACAAAGCAGCACTTCTCCAGCAGGCTGGTTTCAGCAGGTTACAAAGCAGCACTTCTTTAGCAGGCTGGTTTCAGCATGTTTCAAAGCAGCACTTCTCCAGCAGGCTGGTTTTAGCAGGTTACAAAGCAGCACTTCTCCAGCAGGCTGGTTTCAGCAGGTTACAAAGCAGCACTTCTCCAGCAGGCTAGTTTCAGCAGGTTACAAAGCTTTTCTTCAGCTTCAGGGGGATTCTTTGTTGCCTCCTATCCCCCACCCCACCAGATATCAAACATATTGTCTCTATGTTTCTCTTTCAGTTTATGTTGGTTTGTTTTCGTTGTTTGGATTTCATATCATCATGTGGTGTGGAATTATTAGTGGATGATTATCTCTGGGTGGATATGTGGATGATGTTGTGTCTAGGCAATGATTATCTCTGGATGGATATGTGGATGATGTGTCTAGGGGATGATTATCTCTGGGTGGATATGTGGATGATGTTGTGTCTAGGGGATGATTATCTCTGGATGGATATGTGGATTATGTGTCTAGGGGATGATTATCTCTGGGTGGATATGTGGATGATGTTGTGTCTAGGGGATGATTATCTCTGGCTGGATATGTGGATGATGTGTCTAGGGAATGAATCCTGATAGCAAGTAGCCTGTCAGAGAAAAGGCAACAACACCTCAAAATCCACAAAAGCAAAGCCAAGGTGCAAAGTCCCAAACGTCACTAAATCAGTAAATGACCATCCAAACTCCTCTAAAAGCAAAACACTATAGCCATGCATGACTCGAGGGCCAAGATCTGTCAAATAGGAAAAGCCTACTAGCTTCTATTTTACTATTATTTTAAAAAAAACACCAATAACTTTAACTTCAGTCTCTTCGTTATCTCCACGGAAACTATTCTATCAGTCCAGGCGCTGGGGTCTCACAATTTCAATTTCACTATAAAAGTCAAGCAGATAGTAACAGTCCCAATACGCATTAATAATATTTAAGAAAAAAAGTGCCAACTAAAAAAACTGTAAATCCCTGAATGACCCCCCCCCCCCCTACACTACTTCCCCCCACCCCATTTCCCAGCAGATCCCCTTGGAGCAGATGAGAAAGAGGCAGCCCTTGGAGTCCCAGTGAAGGAGAAAGCAGTTACGACCTTACTGTCTTTAGCATAGGCAATGGGGCCCACCAAAAACCCCAGCAGACCACTAGTAGGGGATGAGCCAAGCGATGACTGAAGCACAGAGTCCTGTCGCTTCCTGGAAACCCCTGCAGACCACTAGCAGGGTAGGCACAGGACGGCTCCTCACGTCACTCGGCAGACAGGGAAGGGCCCACGTCTTAAGGGAAACCCCAGCGGACCACTAGCAGGGTAGGCACAGGACGGCTCCTCACGTCACTCGGCAGACAGGGAAGGGCCCACGTCTTCAGGGAAACCCCAGCGGACCACTAGCAGGGTAGGCACAGGACGGCTCCTCACGTCACTCGGCAGACAGGGCCCACGTCTTCAGGGAAACCCCAGCGGACCACTAGCAGGGTAGGCACAGGACACGTCACTCGGCACAGCGAAGGGCCCACGTCTTCAGGGAAACCCCAGCGGACCACTAGCAGGGTAGGCACAGGACGGCTCCTCACGTTACTCTCGGTGGACGTCGAAGGGCCTACGTCTTCAGGGACTCGTCGTCGGGGCAACCTCCCGCTCTGGTTGGTTCAAGCGCAGAGAAGACGGGCAGAAAAAGATAAAGAAGAATAAGAATTGGAGAGACAGTATGACAGCCGCGGCGCCACAGTAACAGGGGAAAGGAAGAGGTTGAAAGTTGCTGTCTTGTCGGTCATGTCTGTCGTCGGGTCAAAAACTCAGCTTTTCCTCCAAGCTGAAAGCTTCTCCATTTTCAGGTTAATAAGGGTATCAACCAACAACAAAGGTTAGGTGTACAGAGATACTAGGCTTCGAACGTACACTTCCTTCTCACAGAAACAGATGGGGCTGTTTCAAAGGGAACAAGTTTTGTCAAGTCTAAGTCAAAGTGTCGTCTGCTAGCTCATCCAGCGAGCTACATGTTGATAGGAGCATCAACGCAAACACAAAGGTTACACTGCTCGACTTGGGAGAACGGGGTCTCCCCATTAATCTGTCAAACAGTCATTCCCTCTTCCAAACAAGCAGACGGGGCTGCTTGAGAGAGATTGAGAGAGAGGAAGGAAACAAAACAAACGGTGTAGTGGTGACGCTTTCCCACACCAAGTAAATTATGACGCACAAAGATATATACAAAGCAAGACACGGTGCTACCCGTGATACACCCCTTCTGAGAAAAAGTCACACCTCTGGTTGCGACAGTGCCACATCGCAAGGGGTTACTAGCAAGAAAACAATCCACATCTGAATATTTACAAGAAAAGTAGCGCTTCAAAAACAGATCCTTGAGGAACACTACAAAGTGCAAAGAAAAGCACACAGTCTGAACGAAACAGTTAAACTGAGACAACTGAGCCATCAAAGGAGCTTACAGCAGAACACAACCTTTCTCAAACTAAATCTAAACCTCGAGAAACCTGAGGAGCACATAGCTGAAACCATTGCTCAGAACCAAACAGTAAAAACTAGGAAACGTAAGAGTACGTACTCTACTACACACAGCTGAGAAGGTAAGCTTCCAAGTCACTAGCTACACAAACTACACCAACTGTGCAAAGCACAGTAAGTAGAAAACCTGGAATTACACCAATGTTTGTTCTGGAGTGCCCCAAGGAACAGTCCTTGGACCGTGCCTGTTCCTGGCATACACCAATGACCTGCCAGACAAGGTGACATCACCAACCCGTCTCTTTGCTGATGATACTGCAGTGTATAGAGTGGTAGCGGCGCCTCAGGACCATGATCAGCTACAGCATGACCTCCATCAGCTTGCTGAGTGGGAGAAGAGCTGGGACATGGCATTTCATCCTGACAAATGCACCACCTTACCTGTTACCAGAAGAAGACAGACGCAGGAAAGCAGGTACACGCTCCATGGCCACTTGCTCGAAACGGTGGACTCCGCAAAATACCTGGGAGTTACCATCTGTAAAGATCTGAACTGGAAAAAACATATCCAGCACGTCTGCTCAAAGGCCAACAAGACTGGTTTTTGAGAAGAAGCCTCAAGATCAGTTCCCAGACCATCTGTGCATAAATACAAGTGATGAACAGTTCATTTAAATGAACAGTAAAACAATTTGTTGTTATCCAAATAATGAATTTAGGTGCATAGCTACTTAAAAATGTTTATTGCAGTGCTCAATGTTTCATAGTCTCACTGCAGTACTTCAGCGATCATCGGCTACCGTCATTTTCACGGCAAAAGTTGTATGTCAATGATGTTGCATCAAAAATAAGAGTAAGCATGGACAGTTTCAGTTTGGTTTCATGCACTACAATATCCCAGGAACATTTCTAGTCATAATTGGGGGTTGTGAGACTTCCGGTTTCAACACAGGATCAAATTTACCTTCCCTACCCCCTAATCATGAAAATTTGACAAAAACTGATATAAAACTTAGCTGTACTTTGTTTTGGATTATATATGAGTTTTTTGTGTCTGTCCAGCATGATTTGACGGTGCTGAATCCAAATCCGTTGTAGGCCACGTTGTAAATGTTAGATATTTTTAATTATTGCGTAATATTCAAAATGGCCTAAGGTCCTAAGGAACATTTCTAGCCTACTTTGGTTTAATCATGGGGGGGGGTGCACGGTAGCCCTCTTCACCTTGGGTAATGGAACAACCTCCCAGAACAGGCTGTTGAAGCGAGGGCCTTGGGCACTTTTGTGTCCTGGGTCTCCAAATCACAGTAACTACACTCCCTTCTCTCTTTTTCTTTAGTTCATTTTAATTTATTTTAGTTCATTTTCCTTTATTTTATTCTTCCCAATGACGCGGCATCACGTTGGGGCCCGATTAGCGGGACCTGGCTGGCTGGGTCATTCTCTCGCTTGGCGCGGCATCATGTTAGGGACCGATTAGCGGGACCTGGCTGGCTGGGCCAAGCTTTCTATATTTCTTCTTTTTCTCCTGTCCACTTTCTTCTTGATAATTTGTTGTCTGGCGCATTCCCGCAGATCCTCCCAAATATTTACAGCGACATAACAGTCAGCAGTGACTGTGGTTGCTATAGGGAAAAGAAGAAAAGAACTTTCTGCAATTACCAAATTTAAACTTGCACCTCAAGCAAGAATCACACCCCTTACTTACGGTGCCCTGAAACTGCACATAACGAACCTCACCAATGCAGGACAATGAACCTACCCAACTCCTAAAGAGAGAAAGAGAAAAACTGTAGACTGACAAACCAGGCCTGAAAAAACAAAACCAGCCAGTACCTCCATGCTTCAAGGCCCCAATGAACTCATGTTAATGAGTATTAACATACAACCAGCTCATCCCAGCCCCTCTTACCAGAGAAGGACGCCTACACAGAGGTACCTAGGTGAGGCAGAGACCAAAGCTGCCTCCCACTTCACCAATGAACTCATGTTAATGAGTATTAACATACACCCAGCTCATCCCAGCCCCTCTTACCAGAGAAGGACGCCTACACAGAGGTACCTAGGTGAGGCAGAGACCAAAGCTGCCTCCCACTTCACTGACAGTGACACCAGAACAACCCCTCCATTGGAACAGAACGGGGTCTGCCCCCAACAAAGGCCCGCAGCGTTAGCAAGTTGTTGCTCTCAAATTAAAAGAAAGTCTACCATCTTACTCTCAACAACCACCAGGAGTGACAAGAAGCAAAATCTGACACATTGGAGATTAAATATACAGGACAGGATCTTACCGACATGAGAACCGATGACCGTCAAGGAGAAGTAACTGGGTAAGAAGCAACTTACCAGGAGCAAATGACACCTGGAAATTAACTCTTCTACTACCAAGTATTACTTAGACTGTTTACTGTTGCGCACCAAGTAATGTTTGCAGCTGCACTGATTTTCGCACACACTCACTTTAAAAATTCATTAAAAAATACTCGCTCGAATCATCACTAAATTTACCTGTGTCGATCTGCTGCTGCAAACCCAAGATCGTTTCAACACTTTCGATGCTCTTTTTGATTCGCCTAAGTTCAGATTCTGCCACTTTTTCCACAGTAAATGCTTTGTCGGCACTATCGCCATCTTGTAGAGGTTCACGCCAAAAGAAGTCAGTTTCCATCATTGAAAACGCGACGAAAATCGATTGAAAATTACAAAATTTAGCCTACAAATGAAGATGGCGGAAGATTGTGCTTTCCCTGAGCGAACTGCGCATGTTACGGAAGTAAAGGATGTGATGTCACTTGATATAAATAGCGCAAAGGGGGACACCGGAGTTTCCCTAGTATCTGGCGGTCAAACCCGCCCGTGGCTAGCAATGGTATACGGTAAACCGGCGGGTCAACCCACCGACGGTAGTAGAAGAGTTAACGACTGATTAACAACTGGTGTATAAGGAATGGAAAATAGTTTTACTGCTTTTTGTCCAACTGAAGTTTGCAAAAGCCATCAAACTCCTTACGTTTGCACAACTCACACAAAAACTACAACACAACTCTTTTACAAACACAGACAGTCACCAAGGTTCCGAAAGGCAATGCACAGAAAGAGAAAGGACTTTGCTGCCACTCTAACCCAACTCTCCTCTCCACAAACTGGAACACAAAGGACAAGAGACCCCCTACACTCTAGGGTCAACCCAACCAATCGCCCACAGGGCCCTATGCTCTCCTCATCTAAACCAATCCATCTCAACTCTCTCTTGCCTCCTCTCCAACAGACAGACTCCTAACAACAGCTATTAAAAATCAAAGGACCCATAGCGTTACATTACCAAACAGGAAACGAGGCACAACTAGCTTCCTCAAGAAAATTAAGATCCACAAGGCAAAGAAATCTGACTGCGAAACTTTGAAGTGTTACCAAAGGGAAACATAATTAGGACTAATTTTGGCAAGGAAAAAACAACACTGCACCTCAAAATGGCCAAAAAGATTTTACCAAGTCAAACGCTCAAGAGAAATATTTTACAAGAATATATAATACACAAATTTGGGGGAGTCACAGGGTATAACTTAAGCACTTAATTCCCAATGTAAGTCACTTCCAACAATAAAAATTAGACAAAGAAAAACAAGCACTAACCCACTCACAACCCAGCTAGGTGAGTCAAGAAAAATCCTTACGACTAAGAGGACAAATCCAAATCCTCTTTCCAAATCCAACCAATAAACAAAAACAGTCTTAAGGAAGGCAAATGGGCAGAAACGGTCTACTGATCCACACGCCTTATGCAAACTAGGCGCCAAGCAGCTCAATACAAAAGAAATAGCAGGATGCAGAACTCCTGCGTCAAGACAGAACTAACCAACATGAGAATAACTGGGAACCTCATATTTCTGTACACCAAAAAGCAAAAGAGAAAGTTAACCCCGCCCCCCAAAATGATGAAAGTCAAAACTTTTAAACTTAGAGTGAAAATGGAAAGAAAGAAAACAATTTTAACAACTTTCTTCTTCTTTAAAACATTTTTTTTGTGCAACAAACAATGACAAAACAATCCTCTAGGTCCCCAAAGCAAAGCACATAAAGAGAAGAGACTATGCTGCCACCTTCGCCTAAAACCTCTCTCTCCTACTGACCAGAACACTAGGGAAAAGAGGCCTCCTACACGCTAAGGCCTACCCAAATCAACCTCCCGCGGACATACTGAGAAAGAAGAAAAAAACACCCAAGGTGGGTGAAGGGTAAAATGGCTGGCTTCCCGGTCGATGCACCAAAGATGTCACGTGGTAGACGAGTTCACAACAACATAAACCAAACCATTCACCCAACACTCTGCATCCTATCTCTTAGACAGTTGTGACATTTTCCCACACCAAGTAAACAAGGGCATTGCCGGGCGGAAGCAACGCATTGTGACAATGCAAACCCGGCCAGAGTTATGTCCTCTCCGCCCCCCCCCCCCAATAAACACACCACTTTCCACCCTTACAGAACGCATAAAATACATAGCCCAAAATTTGTTCAGTAGTTCAGGAGATACAGCTGAACATTTATACAAACATCCTTGCACCATGGTACACCACCACACAAAATGTTAAGCGATTCTGTTCACTAGTTCACAAAATAAAGCTGGGGGGAAATTACATAGCCCAAAGAAGGAAATTTCGGTTTTCAAGGTCAAACTTCGAGGTCAAGGTCAGCACGGTGTTGATTAACGAAAGCTTCTTTTTTAAGCTGTCTACCCCTCTGCCAATTTTAATCAAAGTCCAAACAGTAGTTTTTAAGATAATCGATACACAGACACACACACACACAGACACACACACACACACACACACACACACACACACACACACACACACAAACCAATCGCAAAACCCCGGCCAGAGTGTGGATGATTATCTGTGGATGATGAGCTGTGGATGATTATCTGTGGATGGATATCTGGATGATTATCTGTGGATGGATATCTGGATGATTATCTGTGGATGATGAGCTGTGGATGGATATCATATAATAAAAAGGCAAGTGTGTGTGTGTGTCTGTCTGAAACACAAAACGGGCCTTATAACTCTGCCGTTTCTTAACCGAATCACTTCAAATTTGCTGTTAGGCTTGCTGTGGCCGGGGCAAAGCCTGGCAGCAAATTTGAAGAGAATTGGGAGAGCGCGTCACTCTCAGCGTTACCAGTACTTGGCGTTACCGTTACTAGGCGTTACCGGAATTGGGAGAGCGTGTCACTCAGAGCAGCGCCAACGGGAAACGGGGCCTTATGACTCCATTTCTTAACCGAATCGCTTCAAATTTGCTGTCAGGCTTGCTGTGGCCGGGGCAAAGCCTGGCAGCAAATTTGAAGAGAATCGGGAGAGCGCGTCACTCTCAGAGCAGCACCAACGGGAAACGGGAACTTATAACTCTGCCGTTTCTGAACCGAATCACTTCAAATTTGCTGTACTCAGCATTACCAGTATTTGGCGTTACCGTTACTAGGCGTTACCGGTACTAGGCGTTACCAGTACTAGGCGTTACCGGTATTCGGCGTTGCACTAGTCTGGATGATTATCTGTGCATGATTATCTGTGGATGATGAGCTGTGGATGATTATCTGTGGATGGATATCTGGATCATTATCTGTGGATGATGAGCTGTGGATGAGCTGTGGATGATGAGCTGTGGATGATGAGCTGTGGATGATTATCTGTGGCTCTTTGTGTTTCAGGTGCACAGCTACAGAAGGAGATAGTTCACCTGGTGATTATCTGTGGCTGATTATATGTAGATGGATATCTGGGTGATTATCTGTGGATGAGTATCTGTGGATGAGTATCTGTGGCTGTGTGTGTTTCAGGTGTGTCAGAGAAAGCAGAGCTACAGAAAGAGATAGTTCACCTGATGATTATCTGTGGCTGATTATCTGCGACTGATTATCTGTGGATGATTATGTGTGGATGATTATGTGTGGGTGATTATCTGTGGATGATTATCTGTGGATGATTATCTGTGGATGATTATCTGTGGCTCTGTGTGTTTCAGGTGCGTCAGAGAAAGCAGAGCTACAGAAGGAGATAGTTCACCTGATGAAGGAAAACGAAGGTATACTGGATCCAGCTAACTCTAAAGGGCCAGCCACATGTCAGCTGAAATTGTGCCACTGTACGATACGATTAGATCACGTGGTCTCCAAGAACAAATGTGATTGGTGATTGAATCGTATCGTACAGTGGTACGATTTCAGCTGACATGTGGCTGGCCCTTAAGACTACTACCACAAAACACCGCATAACTCAATAATTGTTTGGTCCCAGTGCAATCATCCTTATACTGAAATGTCTCATGTTGGCTACCTCAAAACACCACATAACATGCAGACAACATGTTGTTGACCATGTTGTGTGTTGTTGACCATATTGTTGTGTGTTGTTGACCATATTGTGTGTTGTTGACCATGTTGTGTGTTGACCATATTGTGTGTTGTTGACCATGTTGTGTGTTGCCGACCATGTTGTGTGTTGTTGACCATATTGTTGTGTGTTGTTGTTGTTGACCATGTTGTGTTGTTGACCATGTTATGTGTTGTTGACCATGTTGTGTTGTTGTTGACCATGTTGTTGACCATATTGTTGTGTGTTGTTGACCATGTTGTGTGTTGTTGACCATGTTGTGTGTTGTTGACCATGTTGTGTGCTGTTGACCATGTTATTATGTGTTGTTGACCATATTGTGTGTTGTTGACCATGTTGTGTGTTGTTGACCATGTTGTGTGTTGTTGACCATGTTGTGTTTGTTGACCATGTTGTTGTGTGTTGTTGACCATGTTGTGTGTTGTTGACCATGTTGTGTGTTGTTGACCATGTTGTGTGTTGTTGACCATGTTGTGTGTTGTTGACCATGTTGTGTGTTGTTGACCATGTTGTGTGTTGTTGACCATGTTGTGTGTTGTTGACCATGTTGTGTGTTGTTGACCATATTGTTGTGTGTTGTTGACCATGTTGTGTGTTGTTGACCATGTGTGTTGTTGACCATGTGTGTTGTTGACCATGTTGTGTGTTGTTGACCATGTGTGTTGTTGACCATGTTGTGTGTTGTTGACCATGTATGTTGTTGACCATGTTGTGTGTTGTTGACCATGTTGTTGTGTGTTGTTGCAGCTCTGCAGAAGAAGAACAACGACCTCAACGCCTACATCCAGGACCTGGTTGCCAAGGTGATGGAGAACTGCCCAGAGGTGCTTGCTGCTATGCCCACCAAGAAATAGCACCCCCCAGCACCCCATATACATGTACCACAACACCCCACATACACACCCCAACACCCCACATACACACCCCAGCACCCCACATGTACCACAACACCCCACATACACACCCCAGCACCCCACATACACACCCCAGCACCCCACATGTACCACAACACCCCACATACACACCCCAGCACCCCACATACACACCCCAGCACCCCACATGTACCACAACACCCCACATACACACCCCAGCACCCCACATACACACCCCAGCACCCCACATGTACCACAACACCCCACATACACACCCCAACACCCCACATACACACCCCAGCACCCCACATACACACCCCAGCACCCCACATACACACCCCACACCCACATACACGTACCACAGCACCCAACATGTACACACCCCAGCACCCCACATACACACCCCAGCACCCCACATACACGTACCACAGCACCCCACATACACACCCCAACACCCCACATTCACGTACCACAGCACCCCACATACACACCCCAGCACCCCACATACACGTACCACAACACCCCACATACACACCCCAGCACCCCACATACACCCACCCACATACACCCCCCCCCAACACACCACATACACCCCCCCACACACACACCATACACCCCAACCCACATACACCCCCCAGCACTCCACATACACACCACCACATACACCCCCCCCAACACACCACATACACACCCCACACACACACACCATACCACCCACCCCACATACACACCCCAACACCCCACATACACATACCAATACACCCCACATAAACCCCATTACCCCACATACACCCCCCTACATGCACACACCCCAGCACCCGCCCTTCACCCTCCACACACAGCTTTCATCCCTAACCCATGTTGGTACACAGGCTGTATCTTCTCAGGATGAGTTGCCTGGTAATTGCCATGATGATGAAGAACTGCCCCAAGGTTTCTGCCGTCAAGTAAAACAACATTTTGCAGCCCACAGCCCACATGCATACATCTCCCCAACCCATTGCCATGATGATGGTGAACTGACCCAAGGTTTCTGCCGCCAAGTAAAACAACATTTGCAGCCCACATGCATACATCTCCCCAACCCATTGCCATGATCCATGCCAAGGAAAACAACATTTGCAGCCCACATCTCCCCAACCCATTGCCATGATCCATGCCAAGCAAAACAACATTTGCAGCCCACATCTCCCAACCCATTGCCATGATCCATGCCAAGGAAAACAACATTTGCAGCCCACATCTCCCCAACCCATTGCCATGATCCATGCCAAGCAAAACAACATTTGCAGCCCACATCTCCCCAACCCATTGCCATGATCCATGCCAAGCAAAACAACATTTGCAGCCCACAGCCCACTAGCATACATCTCCCCAACCCATGACGCTTCTCATTGCAACGCGTGTGTCTGCCGTCCTGTGTCTTCTCGAATGAGTTGCCAGGGAATAGCCATGATGATGGAGAATTGCCCAGAGGTGCTCGCCGCCATGCCATGCAAAAATAATGCACCCCACCCCCCTTCACCCCACACAAAATAAACCCCAGACAGCTCATGTACACTGTCCCATGACGACATGCCTACAATATTGTACACTGTCCCATGACGACATGCCTACAATACTGTACACTGTCCCATGACGACATGCCTACAATGCTGTACACTGTCCCATGATGACATGCCTACAATACTGTACACTGTCCCATGACGACATGCCTACAATACTGTACACTGTCCCATGACGACATGCCTACAATGCTGTACACTGTCCCATGACGACATGCCTACAATACTGTACACTGTCCCATGACGACATGCCTACAATATTGTACACTGTCCCATGACGACATGCCTACAATACTGTACACTGTCCCATGACGACATGCCTACAATACTGTACACTGTCCCATGACGACATGCCTACAATACTGTACACTGTCCCATGACGACATGCCTACAATACTGTACACTGTCCCATGACGACATGCCTACAATACTGTACACTGTCCCATGACGACATGCCTACAATACTGTACACTGTCCCATGACGACATGCCTACAATACTGTACACTGTCCCATGACGACATGCCTACAATACTGTACACTGTCCCATGACGACATGCCTACAATACTGTACACTGTCCCATGACGACATGCCTACAATATTGTACACTGTCCCATGACGACATGCCTACAATACTGTACACTGTCCCATGACGACATGCCTACAATATTGTACACTGTCCCATGACGACATGCCTACAATACTGTACACTGTCCCATGACGACATGCCTACAATACTGTACACTGTCCCATGACGACATGCCTACAATACTGTACACTGTCCCATGATGACATGCCTACAATACTGTACACTGTCCCATGACGACATGCCTACAATACTGTACACTGTCCCATGACGACATGCCTACAATACTGTACACTGTCCCATGACGACATGCCTACAATACTGTACACTGTCCCATGACGACATGCCTACAATACTGTACACTGTCCCATGACGACATGCCTACAATACTGTACACTGTCCCATGACGACATGCCTACAATACTGTACACTGTCCCATGACGACATGCCTACAATACTGTACACTGTCCCATGACGACATGCCTACAATACTGTACACTGTCCCATGACGACATGCCTACAATACTGTACACTGTCCCATGACGACATGCCTACAATACTGTACACTGTCCCATGACGACATGCCTACAATATTGTACACTGTCCCATGACGACATGCCTACAATACTGTACACTGTCCCATGACGACATGCCTACAATGCTGTACACTGTCCCATGACGACATGCCTACAATATTGTACACTGTCCCATGACGACATGCCTACAATGCTGTACACTGTCCCATGACGACATGCCTACAATACTGTACACTGTCCCATGACGACATGCCTACAATGCTGTACACTGTCCCATGATGACATGCCTACAATACTGTACACTGTCCCATGACGACATGCCTACAATACTGTACACTGTCCCATGACGACATGCCTACAATACTGTACACTGTCCCATGACGACATGCCTACAATGCTGTACACTGTCCCATGACGACATGCCTACAATACTGTACACTGTCCCATGACGACATGCCTACAATACTGTACACTGTCCCATGACGACATGCCTACAATACTGTACACTGTCCCATGACGACATGCCTACAATATTGTACACTGTCCCATGACGACATGCCTACAATACTGTACACTGTCCCATGACGACATGCCTACAATACTGTACACTGTCCCATGACGACATGCCTACAATACTGTACACTGTCCCATGACGACATGCCTACAATGCTGTACACTGTCCCATGATGACATGCCTACAATACTTACACTGTCCCATGACGACATGTCTACAATACTGTACACTGTCCCATGATGACATGCCTACAATACTGTACACTTTCCCATGACAGTTGTACATGTTCAGTGTTAACAGGACACTAGGCAGTTCACAGTTGTACATGTTCAGCGTTAATAGTTGTACATGTTCAGTGTTAATAGGACACTAGGCAGGCCACAGTTGTACATGTTCAGTGTTAATAGGACACTAGTCCTGGCAGTTCACAGTTGTACATGTTCAGTGTTAATAGGACACTAGTCCTGGCAGGCCACAGTTGTACATGTTCAGTGTTAATAGGACACTAGTCCTGGCAGTTCACAGTTGTACATGTTCAGTGTTAATAGGACTGTGGCCTATGACCGGGGCCTCTGGACATCACCGAGTTACAGTGTCTTCTTGCATGTGTAGCCTGGGAACGGCCAAGATGATGTGAAACTGCACTGATAACAAGAACTGATGCCCAACAAGAAATAACGCCCCTTCCCATTCAGCCCTCCTCCACACACATGTATAGATGCACACACACTCACTGTTCCCCATGACAACATGCCAGCAATGGATTCTGAGGACTTGCCTCCACACGCCCGTTATTACTTCCCTTTGCGTCTCCCTATCAACAATAACTATTTCTTCCCTTTGCATCTCCCTATCAACAATAATAAAGGACAATGTCAGTGAAATGTAAAACGAAGGACATCTATGCCTCTGTGTGTGTGTGTGTACATGTCAATGAAATGTAAAAGATGCAAAGGAAGGACATCTAAGCCTCTGTGTGTGTGTGTGTGTACATGTCAATGAAATGTAAAAGAGGCAAAGGAAGGACATCTAAGCCTCTGTGTGTGTGTGTGTACATGTACAAGCTGACTTTGTTTACGAAAATGAGACGGGGAAATTTGCGCAAACTGTTTTGTGCTGTGCAACATCCTGGTTCTCCAGTGACGATATGGGTGGCAGCGTCAGACTTTTAATTTAGTCGCCATGTTGAAGTCCACTGTCTTTGCCAGCCTGGTTCTCCAGTGACGATATGGGTGGCAGCGTCAGACTTTTAATTTAGTCGCCATGTTGAAGTCCACTGCCTTTGCCAGGTCGGTGCGGCTGCCCCAATGATTAGGCTTTGGACCAATCAGAGTCTTGGTATCATTGTTACAATTGTGAGGCGTGGTTGATTGGTTGGATGCTTTTTGTGGGGTTTCTTTTCTACGTGAAATCGCCCTGCTTTTTGTGATAGGGCGCCATTTTCACGTAGCAGTGATATTTTGTACTGACAATAGATAGTGTGTTGTTTTTAACAGAGTGATATCTGTGCTACTACATTCCAGTGATAACTGTGTATGGACTACTTTTTATCAATGCCACGCGTACTGATACCTTTTAAGCGGGAGAATCCTCATCTCATCAACTGATTTCAGAAAAAAGGACTTTTTTTCTTAAGGAACATGTTTACAGTGAAAAAACATCACCTCAGCGTTTCTGAGAGCCGTTCTTGATATTTTCAACGAAGCTTTCTTAGCGTTGCATTGCCGTTATTTTTTCAGTTGTGAGAGCTTCTGTTATGAATGTGACTGGCTGGTGGTCATCTGTGATTGGTTGAGACGTTTGGGTTATTCAGGTAGTTTGGAGAGGGAGAGAGACAGACAGAGAAAGCCTCAAAGTGTTATTGTACATCTTGTAGAGAAATGATGATGATGAAGAAGTTAGATGTTTGTTTGTTTTTAAGAATCAGATGGTTTAATGAATGTTACTTGTGCTTTCATGGATGGGAGATCTTTTGTGTGTATGTTTGTTTGGGGGGCCGTTTTTTTTATATATATTACCTCGTTTGTTTGTTTGATGAAGATGGTTTAATTAACGTGACCTGTGCTTTCATGGATGTGGATCTGAGGATTTGATGAACTGGGCAACAGACTGTTGGGCAATGTGCAGCTGAGCATTGTTTGGGTTTCCCCTTGTAAGAGTTTTAGGATTAGGCAGTGTGCACATGTTTTGGTTTCCCCTTGTAAGAGTTTCAGGATTAGGCAGTGTGCACATGTTTTGGTTTCCCCTTGTAAGAGTTTCAGGATTAGGCAGTGTGCACATGTTTTGGTTTCCCCTTGTAAGAGTTTTAGGATTAGGCAGTGTGCACATGTTTTGGTTTCCCCTTGTAAGAGTTTTAGGATTAGGCAGTGTGCACATGTTTTGGTTTCCCCTTGTAAGAGTTTCAGGATTAGGCAGTGTGCACATGTTTTGGTTTCCCCTTGTAAGAGTTTCAGGATTAGGCAGTGTGCACATGTTTTGGTTTCCCCTTGTAAGAGTTTTAGGATTAGGCAGTGTGCACATGTTTTGGTTTCCCCTTGTAAGAGTTTTAGGATTAGGCAGTGTGCACATGTTTTGGTTTCCCCTTGTAAGAGTTTCAGGATTAGGCAGTGTGCACATGTTTTGGTTCTTCCAAGTAAGAGTTTTAGGATTAGGCAGTGTGCACATGTTTTGGTTTCCCCTTGTAAGAGTTTCAGGATTAGGCAGTGTGCACATGTTTTGGTTTCCCCTTGTAAGAGTTTCAGGATTAGGCAGTGTGCACATGTTTTGGTTCTTCCAAGTAAGAGTTTGATGAACTGGGCAACAGACTGTTGGGCAATGTGCAGCTGAGCATTGTTTGGGTTTCCCCTTGTAAGAGTTTGATGAACTGGGCAACAGACTGTTGGGCAATGTGCAGCTGAGCATTGTTTTGATTTTAGGCAGTTTGCACATTATTATACAGTGGAACCTCCCTTATAAGACCTCCCACATAAGACCTACTCCCACATAAGACCTACTCTACGTTCTTTGTAAGTATTAAAATTACCTCTCTTATAAGACTCTTCCCTTATAAGACCTAATTTTGGATGATTTTTGAAGGTCTTAAAAGGGAGGTTCCACTGTACACACAAATTCCACATGGAAACCCATCCACAATCCGCAGACAAATCTGGAAGTAAGGAACATGAATGAGTGCACATGCAGGCGGAATATGAAAGTGCACATGCAGGCGGAATATGAAAGTGCACATGCAGGCGGAATATGAAAGAGTGCACATGCAGGCGGAATATGAATGAGTGCACATGCAGGCGGAATATGAATGAGTGCACATGCAGGCAGAATATGAATGAGTGCACATGCAGGCGGAATATGAATGAGTGCACATACAGGCGGAATATGAAAGTGCACATGCAGGCGGAATATGAATGAGTGCACATGCAGGCGGAATATGAATGCAGGCGGAATATGAAAGTGCACATGCAGGCGGAATATGAATGAGTGCACATGCAGGCGGAATATGAATGAGTGCACATGCAGGCGGAATATGAATATGAATGAGTGCACATGCAGGCGGAATATGAATGAGACAGTGCACATGCAGGCGGAATATGAATGAGTGCACATGAAGGTAAGAAATATGAATGAGTGCACATGCAGGCGGAATATGAATGAGTGCACATGAAGGTAAGAAATATGAATGAGACAGTGCACATGCAGGCGGAATATGAAAGTGCACATGAAGGTAAGAAATATGAAAGTGCACATGCAGGCGGAATATGAATGAGTGCACATGAAGGTAAGAAATATGAAAGTGCACATGCAGGCGGAATATGAATGAGTGCACATGAAGGTAAGAAATATGAATGAGTGCACATGTAGGCGGAATATGAATGAGTGCACATGAAGGTAAGAAATATGAAAGTGCACATGCAGGCGGAATATTATGAATGAGTGCACATGCAGGCGAAAACCCCTTGGCATATCCCATCGGCTTGTTACCTTATTTGGGGATTGTGGGTTTGTGCATGGGTTTCCCTGTATTTATTCCTTACTTTATTTGGGGATTGTGGGTTTGTGCATGGGTTTCCCTGTATTTATTCCTTACTTTATTTAACTTTATTTGGGGATTGTGGGTTTGTGCATGGGTTTTCGTGCCCTTAGTCACTAAGTTGGGAGAGAGAAGGGAATCCTATGTTCACAGCGTTTGATCATCTTGTTTTTTTCCATCAGTCATCGGCTGGCTACCTTGATAATCCGTGTTCAGTGTTTGTGAAGTCTGAATCCCCGACTGGCACAGCCCCTGCCTTTCACGTACCAACACTTTGATCTATGGGGGCCATGATGAAGTTTTTCTAAGGCTGAATTCCCGAGCGACACAGCCCCTGCCTTTCACGTACCAACACTTTGATCTATGGCGGCCATAATGAAGTTTTTCTAAGGCTGAATCCCCGACCGGCACAGCCCCGCCTTTCATGTAGCACCGCTTTGATTTATAATCAGAGTTTGACAAGCATGCATTGTTGAGCTCCCTCTTGAGGTGATAGTGACGACAAACGTGAATGTCGCCCTGTTTTCTGAATGAACTTGGCATTAGCAGGGATTTGTGATAGCATTTTTTGTAGTTGAGAAATGATCTGTTGTGAAAATGTGAAAAACTCATGTTTTTGTCACTAATTTCTGTTAAAAAGAACTTTTTTTTAATTTGTTCATTTACTGAGTTGTGAATTATCAAGGTGTGTGTGTGTGTGTGTGTGTGTGTGTGTGTGTTCTTAATAATTGATTTAATGTACTCGTTTTAGTGCAATCTGCTGCACATGTTGTGGAAGAAAATGTTTCATTTTAAACTTGTTTTTTAAAGGATAATAAAGATTTTTGAATTGAATTTAATTGTAAACAGGCTCTTGATTAAATTGCTGGTTGTGGAGACCCCATATAAAGATGTGATGTTCATTTACTGAGTTGTGAATTATCAAGGTGTAAACAGGCTCTTGATTAAATTGCTGGTTGTGGAGACCCCATATAAAGATTTGTTGTTCATTTACAGAACAGAATGGTTCTCATTGGTTGTGCATGGTTGTGAAATGTTAGTTCTTTACTGATGAAACAAGTTTTTTTAATAAGGTATTAAGGCGTTAGAATTAAGAGGTGGCATTAGGGCACTTGGTCAGAAACATTCCACATCTCTTCCAATTCATTTGTTGTTGTTATTATTAAAGGACAAAAGAGCCATACAAATTGCATGTCCTCTTCCAATTCTGCTTTAAGTTTATTGAAGTAATGAGTGAAAAAGATCAAATGAAAACTGTTAATAATAAGTTTTAGAATCTGACAAGCCAGACATTTGCTTTGCCATGTGATGTTTAGAATGATGTTTTCAGAAACTGGGACCAAGGAAGACGTGTGTGTGTATGGAAAAGCATCTTGAATACATATTGTTAATTCAGGAAACAACAGGAATTCATGGAACAACAAATTGTTCATTCTTTCATTTTGTATTTATTATGAAAATAGTAACAATATCATCCATTAAAATCTATATCCAAACCTTTGGTGTGTTTTTTTAATCCTTAATTAAAATTTATTATTTAGACCTTTCGTTTCAATCATTAGTGTTGATAAATAATGCACAATCAGTTGCAACTGATTTCTTAAAATATGCAGGGAAAAATCATACCAGAATTGAAAGATAACCAGTGACAAATCATGGTCAAATCCTATATCACAAGGGTAGTCTGTTGATCATACCAGGATTGAAAGATAACCAGTGACAAATCATGGTCCAATCCTGTATCACAAGGGTAGTCTGTTGATCATACCAGGATTGAAAGATAACCAGTGACAAATCATGGTCAAATCCTATATCACAAGGGTAGTCTGTTGATCATACCAGGATTGAAAGATAACCAGTGACAAATCATGGTCAAATCCTGTATCACAAGGGTAGTCTGTTTACCAGGATTGAAAGATAACCAGTGACAAATCATGATCCAATCCTGTATCACAAGGGTAGTCTGTTGATCATACCAGGATTGAAAGATAACCAGTGACAAATCATGGTCAATCCTGTATCACAAGGGTAGTATCATACCAAATTGGAAGATAACCAGTGACAAATCATGGTCAATCCTGTATCACAAGGGTAGTATCATACCAAATTGGAAGATAACCAGTGACAAATCATGGTCAATCCTGTATCACAAGGGTAGTATCATACCAAATTGGAAGATAACCAGTGACAAATCATGGTCAATCCTGTATCACAAGGGTAGTATCATACCAAATTGGAAGATAACCAGTGACAAATCATGGTCAATCCTGTATCACAAGGGTAGTATCATACCAAATTGGAAGATAACCAGTGACAAATCATGGTCAATCCTGTATCACAAGGGTAGTATCATACCAAATTGGAAGATAACCAGTGACAAATCATGGTCAATCCTGTATCACAAGGGTAGTATCATACCAAATTGGAAGATAACCAGTGACAAATCATGGTCAATCCTGTATCACAAGGGTAGTATCATACCAAATTGGAAGATAACCAGTGACAAATCATGGTCAATCCTGTATCACAAGGGTAGTATCATACCAAATTGGAAGATAACCAGTGACAAATCATGGTCAATCCTGTATCACAAGGGTAGTATCATACCAAATTGGAAGATAACCAGTGACAAATCATGGTCAATCCTGTATCACAAGGGTAGTATCATACCAAATTGGAAGATAACCAGTGACAAATCATGGTCAATCCTGTATCACAAGGGTAGTATCATACCAAATTGGAAGATAACCAGTGACAAATCATGGTCAATCCTGTATCACAAGGGTAGTATCATACCAAATTGGAAGATAACCAGTGACAAATCATGGTCAATCCTGTATCACAAGGGTAGTATCATACCAAATTGGAAGATAACCAGTGACAAATCATGGTCAATCCTGTATCACAAGGGTAGTATCATACCAAATTGGAAGATAAAGGAGAAAAGAAAACGGAAAATAACAAAAATGGGATTTCAAACACCAAGACAGCAGATCACTATGAAATGGGATTTGTCAATCACCAAGACACCAGATCACTATTAAATGGGATTTGTCAAACACCAAGACACCAGATCACTATTATATGGGATTTACCAAACACCAGGTCACTATTAAATGGGATTTGTCAAACATCAAGACAAGACACCAGGTCACTATTAAATGGGATTTATCAAACACCAAGACACCAGGTCACTATTAAATGGGATTTATCAAACACCAAGACAGCAGATCACTATTAAATGGGATTTGTCAAACATCAAGATACCAGGTAACTATTAAATGGGATTTGTCAAACATCAAGATACCAGGTCACTATTAAATGGGATCTTCTTCTTCTTGACTGTACGTGGCCACAATCAACACTTTGATTATTATGCCACGGAACCGGGGAGGTTCAAAGAAAGGCTCAAGGCCTGAGAAGATATAAAACAACAGAGAGAGCACAGATACAAGAACCAAACACCAGGTCACTTAAATGGGATTTGTCAAACAACAAGACAAGACACCAGGTCACTATTAAATGGGATTTATCAAACACCAAGACACCAGGTCACTATTAAATGGGATTTATCAAACACCAAGACAGCAGATCACTATTAAATGGGATTTGTCAAACATCAAGACAGCAGATCACTATTAAATGGGATTTGTCAAACACCAAGACAGCAGATCACTATTAAATGGGATTTATCAAACACCAAGACAGCAGATCACTATTAAATGGGATTTATCAAACACCAAGACAGCAGATCACTATTAAATGGGATTTGTCAAACACCAAGACACCAGATCACTATTAAATGGGATTTGTTAATCACCAAGACAAGACACCAGGTAACTATTAAATGGGATTTGTCAAACACCAAGACACCAGGTCACTATTAAATGGGATTTGTTAATCACCAAGACAAGACACCAGGTCACTATTAAATGGGATTTATCAATCACCAAGACAGCAGATCACTATTAAATGGGATTTGTCAAACACCAAGACACCAGATCACTATTAAATGGGATTTGTCAAACATCAAGACACCAGGTCACTATTAAATGGGATTTGTCAAACATCAAGACAGCAGATCACTATTAAATGGGATTTATCAAACATCAAGACAGCAGATCACTATTAAATGGGATTTGTCAAACACCAAGACACCAGATCACTATTAAATGGGATTTCAAACACCAAGACACCAGGCCAGTATTAAATGGGATTTGTCAAACACCAAGACAGCAGATCACTATTAAATGGGATTTATCAAACACCAAGACACCAGATCACTATTAAATGGGATTTGTCAAACACCAAGACACCAGATCACTATTAAATGGGATTTGTCAAACACCAAGACACCAGATCACTATTAAATGGGATTTGTCAATCATCAAGACACCAGGTCACTATTAAATGGGATTTGTCAAACATCAAAACAGCAGATCACTATTAAATGGGATTTATCAAACACCAAGACACCAGATCACTATTAAATGGGATTTCAAACACCAAGACACCAGGCCAGTATTAAATGGGATTTGTCAAACACCAAGACACCAGGTCACTATTAAATGGGATTTATCAAACACCAAGACACCAGATCACTATTAAATGGGATTTGTCAAACATCAAGACACCAGGTCACTATTAAATGGGATTTGTCAAACACCAAGACAGCAGATCACTATTAAATGGGATTTGTCAAACATCAAGATACCAGGTAACTATTAAATGGGATTTGTCAAACATCAAGATACCAGGTCACTATTAAATGGGATCTTCTTCTTCTTGACTGTACGTGGCCACAATCAACACTTTGATTATTATGCCACGGAACCGGGGAGGTTCAGACCACTTTTGCCGGAAGAAAGGCTCAAGGCCTGAGAAGATATAAAACAACAGAGAGAGCACAGATACAAGAACTAGGAAACTTGATCCGTTGGGTTGTTGGAAGAGGGGAAGGGGGGGGGGGGAAGGAGAGGGGGGGGGGGGGGGGGGGGGGGGGGGCTGTTGGTGCTTGTTAGTCTGACGTCCCCAGAGTGGGGCCATCAGCCATGGCGGCTGCAGCAGGAGGTTTTCCAGTCAGGTGCTCCCAGACTCTAGTCGCAAAGCTCTCTGGAGTTCTGGCCTCAACTGCTGCTGAAGGTAGGATGTTCCACTCCCTGATGGTACGTGGGAAAAAGGAACTCTGTCGGTATTGTGTTCGACATTGGGGGACAAGGAATTGCAGTGTGTGTCCTCTGCGCTGCCGCTCTGGTTGGGGGACAAGTCTGTTCTTATTGAGGCTCAACATGTCATTTTGTATTTTATGCAACATGTTGAGTCTTGTCACCTGGCGGCGTTGCTGCAGGGAGCTCCAGTCAAGCCTCTGGAGCATTGCTGTGACACTGGCTGTCCTACGGTACTGATTGAGGACGAATTTTGCTGCTCTCCGTTGGATCAGCTCCACTCTGTCGATGTGTTTTTTCTAAGTGGAGGGATCCCACACTGAGCAGGCGTATTCAAGAAGCGGCCTTACAAAGGCAATGTAGGCTTTTGCTCTCAGCTCAGTGGAGGCGATCTTGATGTTGCGACGGACAAAGCCGAGCGTCTGACTGGCTTTAGCTGTGACGGCACTCAGATGGATGTCCCAGCTGCCGTTTGCCTGGAGGGTGACGCCCAGGTACTTTGCCGACTACACTGTGTCCAGGGTGTGACCATGAAGTTGGTAGGGGAAATGTGAGGGCTTCCTGCTTCGCGTGACGGGCAAGGTTTGACATTTCCCAGGGTGAAACTGCATGTCCCATTTCTTCTCCCATTCCTCGAGGCGATGGAGGTCTTGCTGTAAATGGGCATGGTCTTCCCCTGAGAAGAGGAGTCGGTAGACTGCATGTCATCCGCGAACAGTCTTGCGTTGGATGACAGCTTTTCTGGCAGGTCGTTGATGTCCCCAGAAATAAGCAAGGGCCGAGTACTGAGCCCTACGGTACCTCCGACTGGACATTCACATAGTCTGATTGGGTGCCCTCCAGCACGACCGCCTGGCGTCGACCATGGAGAAAGTCCGCCACCCATCTGTTCACGTCACCTCGTATGCCATAGGTGTAGAGCTTATGCAGCAAAAGGCTATGGTTGACCTTGTCGAAAGCCTTCGCAAAATCCATAACAAGGATGTCCGTGTGCTGTCCGTCCTCAAGGCTCTCTGTGATCTCTTCCATGAGCTCAATCAACTGTGTCTCACAGCTACGTTTTGATCTGAAGCCATGCTGCTGGGGAGACAAGATGTTGTTCAGCTCCAGGTGCTTCATTATGGAACTGACGATGACATGCTCCAGTAATTTACATGCTATGCAGGTCAAGGAGACTGGTCTGTAATTCGCAGGGTCTTAGTGCTCTCCCTTTTTGAATATCGGAGAGACTATAGCATCCTTCCAGTCTGCTGGCACTTGACCGCTGCTTATGGAGGACTGGTAGATCCTTGTGAGGATGGGGGCAATGTTAGGCTGGCACTTGACCGCTGCTTATGGAGGACTGGTAGATCCTTGTGAGGATGGGGGCAATGTTAGGCTGGCACTTGACCGCTGCTTATGGAGGACTGGTAGATCCTTGTGAGGATGGGGGCAATGTTAGGCTGAAGCAGAATGGCTAAAAGAAGACAAACGCACAGCCAGGATAACTGTTGGTGGGTTAAAGAAAAATAACAAACAGTGACCACAAATGTGCTGCTGTACTGGGATAGAGCTGAAATCACATGCAGCTGATGACAGTTAGTGCCCATGTCAGCTGTATCATGTCAGCTACCATGTCAACTAGTATGATTTCAAAAAAGCCACAAAACACCAATGCTTTCGAGCTTTCGAGATTTTTTAAAATTATCTCTTCATGAGGAAGATGAGTTTAAAACTGACATGAGATAAAAAGGTACAGCTAAAAAGTTTAAAAGAAAAGCAGGGGTGAGCACAAGTTCAATATTATTTCATGACAAGAAAAAGAGAAAGAAAAAAAGAAAAATAGGAGACTGAGTATGCTGTTCAAATTAAACCAAAACATTTGAAAACCTACTCAACTTAAGGAAGGGCCTAACAAATCAAAGTAGTAGGAAGAAAGGAAAGATAAATAAGATGGCAAAGACACACATGCGCGCCCCCAGTTCAAGGTCATAAAATTTCAGATTCAAACTGGGAGTGCGCCTGCGAGCCCTTGCTTGATTAAGAGCCTGCCCACCCCTACAGATATTGGAGCACGAGAAAAGGAAAGTGCACAATGTATGAGTAGTATTTGGCACATGCCTACACCTAACTAAAATAAAAATGTATAAAATTACTGAGAGACACCAACATTTCAACAAATATCATCTTGTCCTGGAATAATGTGTTCTATTTAGTATTTTATATAGTTATATGATTTGATGCTTTTATATTATCCACATAAATGTCACCATTTCATAATGCCACTTGTGAATTGTGCACATGCCTGCATCTGCATGTCAGCTATCATGTCAACTGTATCATGATGTCAGCTACCATGCCATATATTATGTCAGCTATGTGACAATGTTATGATGTCAGCTACCTTGTCAGTTATCATGTCAACTATCATGGTTCCCACCCTTCAAACATCACGGGTGCTTCTCTTCAGGCTGTGTGCCTCAATCCAGTTGTGTTTTGTGTGTCTTTCGCAGTGGCCACTGCCTGAATTTTAGGTCTTTCAAAAACATTTAGGAGCAACCTTCCTTTCCCTATCACCACTTGTCACTGGCCATGTCATGTCTTAGATTTCAACCTTCCTTTCTGATACTTTGTTCCTACACTGCGTGTCACTGGCCATGTCATGTCTTAGATTTCAACCTTCCTTTCTGATACTTTGTTCCTACACTGCGTGTCACTGGCCATGTCATGTCTTAGATTTCAACCTTCCTTTCTGATACTTTGTTCCTACACTGCGTGTCACTGGCCATGTCATGCCTTAGATTTCAACCTTCCTTTCTGATACTTTGTCCCTATCACCACTTGTCACTGGCCATGTCATGTCTTAGATTTCAACCTTCCTTTCTGATACTTTGTTCCTACCACTGCGTGTCACTGGCCATGTCATGTCTTAGATTTCAACCTTCCTTTCTGATACTTTGTTCCTACCACTTGTCACTGGCCATGTCATGTCTTAGATTTCAACCTTCCTTTCTGATACTTTGTCCCTATCACCACTTGTCACTGGCCATGTCATGCCTTAGATTTCAACCTTCCTTTCTGATACTTTGTTCCTACACTGCGTGTCACTGGCCATGTCATGTCTTAGATTTCAACCTTCCTTTCTGATACTTTGTTCCTACACTGCGTGTCACTGGCCATGTCATGCCTTAGATTTCAACCTTCCTTTCTGATACTTTGTCCCTATCACCACTTGTCACTGGCCATGTCATGTCTTAGATTTCAACCTTCCTTTCTGATCTTCTGATACTTTGTTCCTACCACTGCGTGTCACTGGCCATGTCATGTCTTAGATTTCAACATTCCTTTCTGATCTGCCAGGGACTAGGTTGACCCCTGGATCCTACCAGGGACTAGGTGACTAGGTTGATCTCTGGACCCTACCAGGGACTAGGTTGACCCCTGGATCCTACCAGGGACTAGGTGACTAGGTTGATCTCTGGACCCTACCAGGGACTAGGTTAACCCCTGGACCATACCAGGGACTAGGTTGACCCCTGGACCCTACCAGGGACGAGGTGACAAGGTTGATCCCTGGACCCTGCCAGGGACTAGGTGACTAGGTTGATTCCTGGACCCTGCCAGGGACTAGGTTGATCTAGGTGACTAGGTTGATCCCTGGACCCTGCCAGGGACGAGGTGACTGGGTTGATCCCTGGACCCTGCCAGGGACGAGGTGACAAGGTGACCCCTGGACCCTGCCAAGGACTAGGTGACTAGGTTGACCCCTGGACCCTACACTAGGTGACTGGGTTGATCCCTGGACCCTGCCAGGGACTAGGTGACAAGGTGATCCCTGGACCCTGCCAGGGACTAGGTTGATCTAGGTGACTAGGTTGATCCCTGGACCCTGCCAGGGACTAGGTGACTAGGTAGGTTGATCTAGGTGACTAGGTTGATCTAGGTGACTAGGTTGATCCCTGGACCCTGCCAGGGACTAGGTTGATCTAGGTGACTAGGTTGATCTAGGTGACTAGGTTGATCTAGGTGACTAGGTTGATCCCTGGACCCTGCCAGGGACTAGGTGACTAGGTTGACCCCTGGACCCTGCCAGGGACTAGGTGACTAGGTTGATTCCTGGACCCTACACTAGGTGACTAGGTTGACCCCTGGACCCTGCCAGGGACTAGGTGACTAGGTTGATTCCTGGACCCTGCTTTTCAGGTTTTCCAGGATTTTGTAGAGTACATTGCAACACATTGTAACATTTATTTCAAACATGATCTGCGACTTTTATCTTCTCCTTGGTAGAATGACATGCTGTGGTCCTTTTGTGCTATGATTGTCATCAGTTTATTAGACATTTACAGTGCTATCCTCAGACATCATCATCTCAATACGAGAATCTGAACATATCTGAATTTTTATGGTGTGTAAAGTTCGGTTGTGTCACAATTTTGATGTTTTTTGACAAAATTGAATAGCGCTGCCATACTTTTATGTCTGCATTTTTTTACCACCCTGATTTCTCAAATCATTGTCTTTTTTTTAATAATTTTTTACTATTTTGTGTGGTGATGGTTTGTTTAGTTTTTTTCATGAAAATTAATATAACATTTTTCATGTTGATATTGAGTTGTTTAGTAATGTGAGCTGAATTAGATAATCAGGTTTTATGAATGCGTACATGTAATGCATTCTGATTTCATTGATAATTCACTACATATTATATGTGACCCTTTGCATTCATGTACTTAATTAAATCAAGGACTTGCTGCCTTTACTCTATATCTTTCTGCTTTGTTCCTTAATCAAGGACTTGCTGCCTTTACTCTATATCTCTCTTCTTTGTTCCTTAATCAAGGACTTGCTGCCTTTACTCTATATCTCTCTGCTTTGTTCCTTAATCAAGGACTTGCTGCCTTTACTCTATATCTCTCTTCTTTGTTCCTTAATCAAGGACTTGCTGCCTTTACTCTATATCTCTCTGCTTTGTTCCTTAATCAAGGACTTGCTGCCTTTACTCTATATCTCTCTGCTTTGTTCCTTAATCAAGGACTTGCTGCCTTTACTCTATATCTCTCTGCTTTGTTCCTTAATCAAGGACTTGCTGCCTTTACTCTATATCTCTCTTCTTTGTTCCTTAATCAAGGACTTGCTGCCTTTACTCTATATCTCTCTTCTTTGTTCCTTAATCAAGGACTTGCTGCCTTTACTCTATATCTCTCTTCTTTGTTCCTTTCATAAGATAGACTCTGAGATAGACTCTATCGGCAGTTAATTGTTTTAAGATACCTTAAAGATAGACTCTATCGGCTAATTGCCAAAAGATGCCTTAAAGATATACTCTATCGGCAGTTAACCGCCAAAAGATACCTTAAAGATAGACTCTATCGGCTAATTGCCAAAAGATACCTTAAAGATATACTCTATCGACAGTTAACTGTCAAAAGATACCTTTAAGATGGACTCTATTGGCGGTTAATTGTCTTAAGATACCTTAAAGATAGACTCTATCGGCAGTTTAACTGTCAAAATATACCTTAAAGATATACTCTATCGGCAGTTTCACTGTCAAAAGATACTTTTAAGATGGACTCTATCGGCGGTTAATTGTCTTAAGATACCTTAAATATAGACTCTATCGGCGGTTAATTGTCTTAAGATACCTTAAAGATAGACTCTATCGGCGGTTAATTGTCTTAAGATACCTTAAAGATAGACTCTATCGGCGGTTAATTGTCTTAAGATACCTTAAAGATAGACTCTATCGGCAGTTTAACTGTCAAAATATACCTTAAAGATAGACTATCGGCAGTTAACTGTCAAAAGATACCTTTAAGATAGACCATCGGCAGTTAACTGTTAAAAGATACCTTTAAGATAGACTATCGGCAGATACCTGTCAAAAGATACCTTTAAGATAGACTATCGGCAGTTAACTGTCAGAAGATACATTAAAGAGAGACTATATCGGTAGTTAACTGTCAAAGGATACCTTTTTTTCTTTTTAGTTTCAGGAGCGGTTTGGTTGTGAGTTATATAATGTTGGGAAAAAAACATGTGATATTATTCAAGTTGTACATAGGCATAAAATTTACGATGAGTAGAAAACAAGACTGGGAATGGCTGGAGGTGATGGAAAACAAGACTGGGAATGGCTGGAAGTGATGAATGGAAAACAAGACTGTACTAGGAATGGCTGGAAGTGATGGAAAACAAGACTGTACTAGGAATGGCTGGAAGTGATGAGTGGAAAACAAGACTGTACTAGGAATGGCTGGAAGTGATGAATGGAAAACAAGACTGTACTGGGAATGGCTGGAAGTGATGAGTGGAAAACAAGACTGTACTAGGAATGGCTGGAAGTGATGAATGGAAAACAAGACTGTACTAGGAATGGCTGGAAGTGATGAGTGGAAAACAAGACTGTACTAGGAATGGCTGGAAGTGATGAATGGAAAACAAGACTGTACTGGGAATGGCTGGAAGTGATGAGTGGAAAACAAGACTGTACTAGGAATGGCTTGAAGTGATGAATGGAAAACAAGACTGTACTAGGAATGGCTGGAAGTGATGAGTGGAAAACAAGACTGTACTGGGAATGGCTGGAAGTGATGAATGGAAAACAAGACTGTACTAGGAATGGCTGGAAGTGATGAGTGGAAAACAAGACTGTACTAGGAATGGCTGGAAGTGATGAGTGGAAAACAAGACTGTACTGGGAATGGCTGGAAGTGATGAATGGAAAACAAGACTGTACTAGGAATGGCTGGAAGTGATGAGTGGAAAACAAGACTGTACTGGGAATGGCTGGAAGTGATGAGTGGAAAACAAGACTGTACTGGGAATGGCTGGAAGTGATGAATGGAAAACAAGACTGTACTGGGAATGGCTGGAAGTGATGAATGGAAAACAAGACTGTACTGGGAATGGCTGGAAGTGATGAGTGGAAAACAAGACTGTACTGGGAATGGCTGGAAGTGATGAATGGAAAACAAGACTGTACTGGGAATGGCTGGAAGTGATGAGTGGAAAACAAGACTGTACTGGGAATGGCTGGAAGTGATGGAAAACAAGACTGTACTGGGAATGGCTGGAAGTGATGAATGGAAAACAAGACTGTACTAGGAATGGCTGGAAGTGATGAATGGAAAACAAGACTGTACTGGGAATGGCTGGAAGTGATGAGTGGAAAACAAGACTGTACTGGGAATGGCTGGAAGTGATGAATGGAAAACAAGACTGTACTGGGAAATGTATGGCTGGAAGTGATGAGTGGAAAACAAGACTGTACTGGGAATGGCTGGAAGTGATGAATGGAAAACAAGACTGTACTAGGAATGGCTGGAAGTGATGAGTGGAAAACAAGACTGTACTAGGAATGGCTGGAAGTGATGAATGGAAAACAAGACTGTACTAGGAATGGCTGGAAGTGATGAATGGAAAACAAGACTGTACTAGGAATGGCTGGAAGTGATGATGGAAAACAAGACTGTACTGGGAATGGCTGGAAGTGATGAATGGAAAACAAGACTGTACTGGGAATGGCTGGAAGTGATGAATGGAAAACAAGACTGTACTGGGAATGGCTGGAAGTGATGAATGGAAAACAAGACTGTACTGGGAATGGCTGGAAGTGATGAATGGAAAACAAGACTGTACTGGGAATGGCTGGAAGTGATGAATGGAAAACAAGACTGTACTGGGAATGGCTGGAAGTGATGAATGGAAAACAAGACTGTACTGGGAATGGCTGGAAGTGATGAGTGGAAAAAAAACAAGACTGTACTAGGAATGGCTGGAAGTGATGAATGGAAAACAAGACTGTACTAGGAATGGCTGGAAGTGATGAATGGAAAACAAGACTGTACTGGGAATGGCTGGAAGTGATGAATGGAAAACAAGACTGTACTGGGAATGGCTGGAAGTGATGAATGGAAAACAAGACTGTACTGGGAATGGCTGGAAGTGATGAGTGGAAAACAAGACTGTACTAGGAATGGCTGGAAGTGATGAGTGGAAAACAAGACTGTACTAGGAATGGCTGGAAGTGATGAATGGAAAACAAGACTGTACTGGGAATGGCTGGAAGTGATGAATGGAAAACAAGACTGTACTGGGAATGGCTGGAAGTGATGAATGGAAAACAAGACTGTACTAGGAATGGCTGGAAGTGATGAATGGAAAACAAGACTGTACTAGGAATGGCTGGAAGTGATGAGTGGAAAACAAGACTGTACTGGGAATGGCTGGAAGTGATGATGAATGGAAAACAAGACTGTACTAGGAATGGCTGGAAGTGATGAATGGAAAACAAGACTGTACTAGGAATGGCTGGAAGTGATGAATGGAAAACAAGACTGTACTAGGAATGGCTGGAAGTGATGAATGGAAAACAAGACTGTACTAGGAATGGCTGGAAGTGATGAGTGGAAAACAAGACTGTACTGGGAATGGCTGGAAGTGATGAGTGGAAAACAAGACTGTACTGGGAATGGCTGGAAGTGATGGAAAACAAGACTGTACTAGGAATGGCTGGAAGTGATGAGTGGAAAACAAGACTGTACTGGGAATGGCTGGAAGTGATGAATGGAAAACAAGACTGTACTAGGAATGGCTGGAAGTGATGAATGGAAAACAAGACTGTACTAGGAATGGCTGGAAGTGATGAATGGAAAACAAGACTGTACTAGGAATGGCTGGAAGTGATGAATGGAAAACAAGACTGTACTAGGAATGGCTGGAAGTGATGAGTGGAAAACAAGACTGTACTAGGAATGGCTGGAAGTGATGAGAAAACAAGACTGTACTAGGAATGGCTGGAAGTGATGGAAAACAAGACTGTACTAGGAATGGCTGGAAGTGATGGAAAACAAGACTGTACTAGGAATGGCTGGAAGTGATGGAAAACAAGACTGTACTAGGAATGGCTGGAAGTGATGAATGGAAAACAAGACTGTACTGGGAATGGCTGGAAGTGATGAATGGAAAACAAGACTGTACTAGGAATGGCTGGAAGTGATGAGTGGAAAACAAGACTGTACTAGGAATGGCTGGAAGTGATGGAAAACAAGACTGTACTGGGAATGGCTGGAAGTGATGGAAAACAAGACTGTACTAGGAATGGCTGGAAGTGATGGAAAACAAGACTGTACTAGGAATGGCTGGAAGTGATGGAAAACAAGACTGTACTGGGAATGGCTGGAAGCGATTCAGTCAGATTGTAAAAAAATCATAGCTGTAAACTATTTCGTAGAGACTAAGAGAGAAAGCGAAGTGAGTGGAAGTTTTGTGGCATTTTGAGTGCTTTGCTTTGTCAGTTTTATGAGGCCTGCTTTTGTCATATCAAGTTTTGGTTGGTGGTTGTTTTCCAAATGTTCATATCAAAATGGAAAAAAGATATGGAGCTTTGTCACAATAATGTAACAAACATCTGTAGTGTGTGAAAGGAATTCCTGTAATTTGAGTTTGTGTGTCATGTATCATGTTATGTTTTCACTTCTTTTTACCTGTTATTTGTTCGGTTGTTAGCTTGGAGAAAAAGGGGTTTTCATATTTTTTATGTTGTCATTTTCACATTATTTTAATGGTGTGCCTGTAATTATGTTTTTAGTTCACACTTAGAAGGTTTTTTTAATTTTATTTTATTTTATTTTATTTTTATATTTTTCAGGATTTGGTGGAAATGCTGTTGGTTAGTGAGTTACAGTCACTTTGTTGCTCTACTTGTTGAAAACAGTTTTGTTTTGTTGTTAGTTTCACTAAGCAGAGGATAGCTGTGTGATAGCGGATTGCAGTTTGTGGTTAGCACAGAATCTCATTTGTACTTTTTATTTTTATTTTTATTTTTTAGAGAGAGAGCATTCTTGGTTGGTCCAGAAAGTGTGTGTGTGTGTGTGTGTGTGTGTGTGTGTGTGTGTGTGTGTGTGTGTGTGTGTGTGTGTGTGTGTGTGTGTGTGTGTGTGTGTGTGTGTGTGTGTGTGTGTGTGTGTGTGTGTGTGTGTGTGTGTGTGTGTGTGTGTGTGTGTGTGTAACTGCACATTCTGCTTAAATAAAATTATTAGTCCAAAGCCTAACAGATGGTTAATGAATTTTGACCATTTAAAGGGTTACCGGAGAAAACGGCCCCTACGAAAACGGCCCTTGTCCTACGAAAACGGCCCTACTCGGAAAACCAAAACGGCCCTACTGTCTGTCAATAACGAAAACGGCCCTACTGTCAATAACGAAAACGGCCCTACTGTCAGTAACGAAAACGGCCCTACTGTCAATAACGAAAACGGCCCTACTCAAGATACGAAAACGGCCCTACTGTCAATAACCAAAACGGCCCTACAACGTGACAGCCAAAACGGCCCTACAACGTGACAGCCAAAACGGCCCTACAACGTGACAGCCAAAACGGCCCATGCTGTTTATTATACTCCTGCCTTCCTAAATAGGGGGTGGGGGTATTCTGGAATCACTTTGTTCGTCTGTCTGTCTCTATGTCATTTTCAAGTTCATGTGTCAAAGGTCAAAGGATTCCTGCTTTTCTAACTACTGTTGCACTTTGTCTGTACTAGCTGTGTGCTATTTTGTTAAAAACTACTGGACAGATTTCCATCAAATTTGGCAGAGGAGTAGACATCTTGAAAAGGAAGGTTCCTATCATATTTATGACTGTGCTGACCTTGACCTTGACCTTGAAGTTTGACTTTGATAACTGATATTTCCTTCTTTGGGCTATATATTTCATTCCCGATCTGTATCTCATGAACCAGGGAACAGAATTGCTTCAAATTTTGTGTGGTGGTGCATCACGGCAATGGAGGGGGTTTGTATTGTCAGAATCCATTTCTAGTTTATTCTTTGTTCTTTTTCTTTTTTTAACACTACAGTTTACATTGTCAAGTTTTTAAAACTTGAATTAGGCATGTATGATATTTTGACTTTGAATTGAGTTTTCTCCGGTCACGATTTAAAGCACATGTATATTCATACCAGTCACGATTTAAAGCACATGTATATTCATACCAGTCACGATTTAAAGCACATGTATATTCATACCAGTACATTTTTGTTTCTTTAGTTCTTCGTATTTGTTTTTTCTGCATTGACAAGATGCCGTGTCTTGCATACTGGTACATGGCAGGGTGCTCATCTAAGAGTGGACATAATATAACTAATATTGTGAAATAATCACATAGTTTAAGTTTAATATTTGAAATCTTTTACTCTGCTAAGAGTGGACATAATATAACTAATATTGTGAAATAATCACAGAAGGCTTTAAGATTTGAGATGGTTCACTCTGCTAAGAGTGGACATAATATTACTAATATTGTGAAATAATCACATTTCACTCTGCTAAGAGTGGACATAATATTACTAATATTGTGAAATAATCACAGAAGGATTTCAGATGGTTCACTCTCTGTTTATTCAAAGCAACGACAATGAAATGATGTTCAAAGATGAACATCGCTAACTACGAAGTTAGTATTTTCTTCTTCGTCGGTTGCTCAGACAGTTTCCTGTCATACGAGCGCAGATGCGTCATGCTGCCATTATGCACCTAAGATGAAAAATAGTTAGGCCTAACATGTCCGACTTCGGCTAGAGAAAATCTTTGTAAGATTGATTGCAAAGCAAACATCAGGATAGTGTATGGATAGTTATCCTAATGAATAGGGATATTCCTAGGATAAACATGTTGGCTGTTTTATGTCGCTGTTATTGATTGCAAACCAATTATGGCCTGTTATTGATTGCAAACCAATTATGGCCTGTTATTGATTGCAAACCAATTATGGCCTGTTATTGATTGCAAACCAATTATGGCCTGTTATTGATTGCAAACCAATTATGGCCTGTTATTGATTGCAAACCAATTATGGCCTGTTATTCTTTAAGATGTTATTTAACTAGTGTCATATGGTTTTACGACTTTTGCATTCCACTAAAAATGGTTTTTAAAAATAATAAAAAGGCGTTTTTCTCAAAGTGGGCACAATTTCCTTCCCATTTTTTCACAGCTGATGGCGTTAGGCAGAAAGCAAGATGCATTGATGTGGCAGGGTTATTCTCACTGCGCCATTGATGTGGCAGGGTTATTCTCACTGCGCCATTGATGTGGCAGGGTTATTCTCACTGCGTCATTGATGTGGCAGGGTTATTCTCACTGCGCCATTGATGTGGCAGGGTTATTCTCACTGCGCCATTGATGTGGCAGGGTTATTCTCACTGCGCCATTGATGTGGCAGGGTTATTCTCACTGCGCCATTGATGTGGCAGGGTTATTCTCACTGCGCCATTGATGTGGCAGGGTTATTCTCACTGCGTCATTGATGTGGCAGGGTTATTCTCACTGCGCCATTGATGTGGCAGGGTTATTCTCACTGCGCCATGGATGTGGCAGGGTTATTCTCACTGCGTCATTGATGTGGCAGGGTTATTCTCACTGCGTCATTGATGTGGCAGGGTTATTCTCACTGCGTCATTGATGTGGCAGGGTTATTCTCACTGCGTCATTGATGTGGCAGGGTTATTCTCACTGCGTCATTGATGTGGCAGGGTTATTCTCACTGCGTCATTGATGTGGCAGGGTTATTCTCACTGCGTCATTGATGTGGCAGTTATTCTCACTGCGTCATTGATGTGGCAGGGTTATTCTCACTGCGTCATTGATGTGGCAGTTATTCTCACTGCGTCATTGATGTGGCAGGGTTATTCTCACTGCGTCATTGATGTGGCAGGGTTATTCTCACTGCGCCATTGATGTGGCAGGGTTATTCTCACTGCGTCATTGATGTGGCAGGGTTATTCTCACTGCGTCATTGATGTGGCAGGGTTATTCTCACTGCGTCATTGATGTGGCAGGGTCATTCTCACTGCGTCATTGATGTGGCAGGGTTATTCTCACTGCGTCATTGATGTGGCAGGGTTATTCTCACTGCGTCATTGATGTGGCAGGGTTATTCTCACTACGTCATTGATGTGGCAGGGTTATTCTCACTACGTCATTGATGTGGCAGGGTTATTCTCACTACGTCATTGATGTGGCAGGGTTATTCTCACACTAGAAAGGAGGGTTATTCTCACTGCGTCATTGATGTGGCAGGGTTATTCTCACACTAGAAAGGAGGGTTATTCTCACTACGTCATTGATGTGGCAGGGTTATTCTCACACTAGAAAGGAGGGTTATTCTCACACTAGAAAGGAGGGTTATTCTCACACTAGAAAGGAAGTCTCTTATGGCTAGTGCTCACGGTGTATAATTACTTGGCCAGATTTTATGACATTGAAATAGTACAAACTGTGCCACTGCCAATGCTATAACATTTGATCATATATGCAAGCAGGATCGATCATATTATTAATTACATTTGTGCAACACTCAATTGGCTGATTAATTTTGCTGTGCAACATTCGTCTGAAAATTGGCCGCTATCTCAAAACATGTAAGCAGTTGTGTATTTTCCACAGTGTCTTGTTGAAGCATATTTTTGTGACACTTTAGTTTATTGAATGTTGATGTTTCTTCCATGAGTACCATTGTCCTGTTACAGTCTGTGTCACATTTTGGTTCAGTGGACAAAGTAGAGCATACCCAGATGTGTCTATAGTTTATAACTTTAATGTTGATGTTTCTTCCATGAGTACCATTGTCCTGTTACAGTCTGTGTCACATTTTGGTTCAGTGGACAAAGTAGAGCATACCCAGATGTGTCTATAGTTTATAACTTTAATGTTGATGTTTCTTCCATGAGTACCATTGTCCTGTTACAGTCTGTGTCACATTTTGGTTCAGTGGACAAAGTAGAGCATACCCAGATGTGTCTATAGTTTATAACTTTAATGTTGATGTTTCTTCCATGAGTACCATTGTCCTGTTACAGTCTGTGTCACATTTTGGTTCAGTGGACAAAGTAGAGCATACCCAGATGTGTCTATAGTTTATAACTATAATGTTGATGTTTCTTCCATGAGTACCATTGTCCTGTTACAGTCTGTGTCACATTTTGGTTCAGTGGACAAAGTAGAGCATACCCAGATGTGTCTATAGTTTATAACTTTCTTTTTTATAACTGTGTTTATCACGTTTTTTTCTTCAGTGTGAAACATGACAGAACATTATAAATATTACTCAGTCTTCCATTTGCATTGCAACCTTCTTTTCCAACCTTTCCGTCCATCGTTAGGAAACAAGTGTGTTCCTTGTTTGCTCAGAAAGGTGCTGTGAAGAAAAAGAACACAAATGTGGTTACGTAGCATTGTCTCCCCATCTGTACATGTCCCAGTCTCCTCTATATGTGTCCTTGTCTCTATGTGTCCCTGTCTCTATGTGTCTTTGTCTCTATGTGTCCCTGTCTATGTCTCCCCATCTGTACATGTCCCAGTCTCCTCTATATGTGTCCTTGTCTCTATGTGTCCCTGTCTCTATGTGTCCCTGTCTATGTGTCCTTGTCTCTATGTGTCTTTGTCTCTATGTGTCCCTGTCTCTATGTGTCCCTGTCTCTATGTGTCCCTGTCTCTATGTGTCCCTGTCTCTATGTGTCCCTGTCTCTATGTGTCCCTGTCTCTATGTGTCCCAGTCTCTATGTGTCCCTGTCTCTATGTGTCTTTGTCTCTATGTGTCCTTGTCTCTATGTGTCTTTGTCTCTATGTGTGTCCTGTCTATGTGTCCCTGTCTCTATGTGTCCTTGTCTCTATGTGTCCCTGTCTCTATGTGTCCCTGTCTCTATGTGTCCCTGTCTCTATGTGTCCCTGTCTCTATGTGTCCCTGTCTCTATGTGTCCCTGTCTCTATGTGTCCCTGTCTCTATGTGTCCCTGTCTCTATGTGTCCCTGTCTATGTGTCCCTGTCTCTATGTGTCCCTGTCTCTATGTGTCCCTGTCTATGTGTCCTTGTCTCTATGTGTCTTTGTCTCTATGTGTCCTTGTCTCTATGTGTCTTTGTCTCTATGTGTCCCTGTCTATGTGTCCCTGTCTCTATGTGTCCTTGTCTCTATGTGTCCCTGTCTCTATGTGTCCCTGTCTATGTGTCCCTGTCTCTATGTGTCCCTGTCTCTATGTGTCCCTGTCTCTATGTGTCCCTGTCTCTATGTGTCCCTGTCTATGTGTCCCTGTCTCTATGTGTCCCTGTCTCTATGTGTCCCTGTCTCTATGTGTCCCTGTCTCTATGTGTCCCTGTCTCTATGTGTCCTTGTCTCTATGTGTCCTTGTCTCTATGTGTCCCTGTCTCTATGTGTCCCTGTCTATGTGTCCCTGTCTCTATGTGTCCCTGTCTATATGTGTCCCTGTCTCTATGTGTCTTTGTCTCTATGTGTCTTTGTCTCTATGTCTTTGTCTCTATGTGTCTTTGTCTCTATGTGTCCTTGTCTCTATGTGTCCCTGTCTCTATGTGTCCCTGTATCTATGTGTCCCTGTATCTATGTGTCCCTGTATCTATGTGTCCTTTGTCTCTATGTGTCCTTGTCTCTATGTGTCCCTGTCTCTATGTGTCCCTGTCTCTATGTGTCCCTGTCTATATGTGTCCTTGTCTCTATGTGTCTTTGTCTCTATGTGTCTTTGTCTCTATGTGTCCTTGTCTCTATGTGTCCCTGTCTATGTGTCCCTGTCTCTATGTGTCCCTGTCTATGTGTCTTTGTCTCTATGTGTCTTTGTCTTTATGTGTCCTTGTCTCTATGTGTCTTTGTCTCTATGTGTCCTTGTCTATATGTGTCTTTGTCTCTATGTGTCCTTGTTTATATGTGTCCTTGTCTATATGTCTTTGTCTCTATGTGTCTTTGTCTCTATGTGTCCTTGTCTCTATGTGTCCTTGTCTCTATGTGTCCCTGTCTATATGTGTCTTTGTCTCTATGTGTCCTTGTCTCTTGTGTCTTTGTCTCTCTATGTCCCTGTCTCTATGTGTCCCTGTCTCTATGTCCCTGTCTGTGTGTGTCCCTGTCTGTGTGTGTCCTTGTCTCTATGTGTCCCTGTCTGTGTGTGTCCCTGTCTGTGTGTGTCCCTGTCTCTCTATGTCCCTGTCTGTGTGTGTCCCTGTCTGTGTGTGTCCCTGTCTGTGTGTGTCCCTGTCTGTGTGTGTCCCTGTCTCTCTATGTCCCTGTCTCTGTGTGTCCCTGTCTTTGTATGTCCCCGCATACCCCTAACCCTAACCCTAATCTGAAACCCTATCCTGAACCCTGACTCCAAACCTATCCCTAACCGTATCCTGAACCCTGACTCCAAACTCGAAACCTATCCCTAAGCCTAACCGTATCCTGAACCCTGACTCCAAACCTATCCCTAAGCCTAACCCTATCCTGAACCCTGACTCCAAACTCGAAACCTATCCCTAAGCCTAACCCTATCCTGAACCCTGACTCCAAACCTATCCCTAACCCTATCCTGAACCCTGACTCCAAACTCGAATCTTATCCCTAATCCTAACCGTATCCCTAACCCTGACTCCAAACCTATCCCTAACCCTATCCTGAACCCTGACTCCAAACTCCAAACCTATCCCTAAGCCTAACCGTATCCTGAACCCTGACTCCAAACTCGAATCCTAACCCTGACTCCAAACTCGAATCCTAACCCTGACGCCAAACCCTAACCCTGACTCCAAACTCGAATCCTCTCCCTAACCCTAACTGTATCCCTGACCGGAGGAGGCACATAGAGACGTGAACATGTAGAGATGGGGGCACAATGAGGGTGATTCATAGAGACGGGGGATGTGTGTGTGTGTGTGTGTGTGTGTGTGTGTGTGTGTGTGTGTGTGTGTGTGTGTGTGTGTGTGTGTGTGTGTGTTTCCGTTCTTTCTGTTTTGTTTTGTCGTTGAAAAATATTATTTAACAGCAGTATATTAAAATGCATTTATGGTTTCAACATATCACTAATTTTTTCTTCTAAAGATTTTAAGTTGTAAAATTGTTGCATTTTGTGTTTGTTTGCACTAACTTGACTATGGTCACATGAAATGGAATCAGATGGAAGCCAAATGATTTCATCTTACGATTTATGCATCCATGCTAACAGTTATACATGAACACATGCTTCACACGCACACGCGCACACGCACGCACACACACGCACACACACACACACACACACTGCGCCAAATAATTATTGAAGTTAATATTATGTCCCCCCCCCCTTTTGTTTCAACCACGGCTCATGAACTTAGTTTAGTAATCATGCATTACAATAAGAGCAGTTTATCAAACGCAGGACAGAATCAGCCCAACTGATTAGGTGCGATACTTAATTGCCACTCTTGAAAGAACTTTTATATGTTATGCATTTTGCATTTACCATAATTTGCTTCAGTACTTGTGACTGGCTTAATAAACTTGACGATTATAATTCACAATATGATTTTTTTTGGGGGGTAACTGCTGGCATAGTACATGATTTTCGATTTAGCATTTTTGACTGATGTGATTATATTCAGAATTATGCAGTAACAGTAACCGCTCTCGTGATGTTTAATTTTTGATGAGATGTATCAGAAAAGACTGATGCAGTGATAGCACGAGCTTGCATGAGTTTTCAATTGTGTGCTTTAGATGATAGTTGATGTCCAAGTTACAGTGTAAGAACTGGTTATTCAATGTATTTTTCATGTATTCAGAATAATGCAGTCATTTAGTGCATTTCAGTACAGTATCATGTCATTTAGTGCATTTCAGTACAGTATCATGTCATTTAGTGCATTTCAGTACGGTATCATGTCATTTAGTGCATTTCAGTACAGTATCATGTCATTTAGTGCATTTCAGTACGGTATCATGTCATTTAGTGCATTTCAGTACAGTATCATGTCATTTAGTGCATTTCAGTACAGTATCATGTCACGTGGTGCATTTCAGTACAGTATCAATTAGTATCATGTCATTTAGTGAATTTCAGTACAGTATCATGTCACGTGGTGCATTTCAGTACAGTATCATGTCATTTAGTGCATTTCAGTACAGTATCATGTCATTTAGTGCATTTCAGTACAGTATCATGTCATTTAGTGCATTTCAATACAGTATCATGTCATTTAGTGCATTTCAGTACAGTATCATGTCATGTGGTGCATTTCAGTACAGTATCATGTCATGTGGGTGTTTTTCAGTACAGTATCATGTCATTTAGTGCATTTCAGTACAGCATCATGTCATGTGTGTGTTTGTAGGGGCTTTGTGTAAGCTACATTATTTATGCAGAGTTTATAAGTTTATCTGTGTTATGCTTTAATTCAATTTAGGTCATATTAATTAGAACAATGTCATATTCGTTTGAAGTTAAATTATTTATATACTGTTGGCATTTCTCTTTCAATCGTGGATTTGTTGCATAGTTAGCTGGTGGTTTTAATAATTAATTGTTACTGATGAAGAGTTTTAATTGTAAACAGTTGGTATCTGTAAAATTGAAGGGCTTATCCATGTGTGTGTGTGTGCGTGTGTGTGTGCAACTTGAAATCTTGTTATTGCATCGAAATAATGATGGGTTTTGTGATTTTTGTTTCACTTTTTTTGCGCTTTATTGTCCTTTTTGTATTTTAGAAATTTTATATTGTGTGTGTGCGCATGTGTATGTGCGCATGCGTGTGTGTGCGTGCATGCGCGTGTGTATGTGCATGTGTGTGTGTGTGTGTGTGTGTGTGTGTGTGTGTGTGTGTGTGTGTTTGCACATGTATGTGTGTGCTTGGAAATGTGCATGCATCTCATTTGCTTTCAAAGATGTAAAGAAAAGTTCATTAGAACAAGGCCTCTTATTTCTAGGACTTGTACATGTCAAGCAGCCATTTGACCTTTTATGCTATCCATTATTATGGCCATGATCAAAGTTATAGAGCTAGCCGGGGTTTGACAGTGCATATCAATGACAGTAGATCCATTATTATGGCTATGATCAAAGTTATAGAGATAGCCGGGGTTTGACAGTGCATATCAATGACAGTAGATCCATTATTATGGCCATGATCACAGTTATAGAGCTAGCCAGGGTTTGACTGCATGTCAATGACAGTAGATCCATTATTATGGCCATAATCAAAGTTATAGAGATAGCCGGGGTTTGACAGTGCATGTCAATGACAGTAGGTCCATTATTATGGCCATGATCAAAGTTATAGAGCTAGAGGGGGTTTGACAGTGCATGTCAATGACAGTAGGTCCATTATTATGGCCATGATCAAAGTTATAGAGCTAGAGGGGGTTTGACAGTGCATGTCAATGACAGTAGGTCCATTATTATGGCCATGATCAAAGTTATAGAGTTAGAGGGGGTTTGACAGTGCATGTCAATGACAGTAGGTCCATTATTATGGCCATGATCAAAGTTATAGAGCTAGAGGGGGTTTGACAGTGCATGTCAATGACAGTAGATCCATTATTATGGCCATGATCAAAGTTATAGAGCTAGAGGGGGTTTGACAGTGCATGTCAATGACAGTAGGTCCATTATTATGGCCATGATCAAAGTTATAGAGCTAGAGGGGGTTTGACAGTGCATGTCAATGACAGTAGATCATCAGCATGATGACAATTTCCATGTTTGTCCTTGGAGAAGAGATCTTCCAAGACAGAAACTGTTGTGGTGGAGCTTCTGTCAATCTATACAAACTGTATTCCATCTAGGAAATATGTCTTTTTCATGTGATCACCATGGATATTGTCATTTAGGCTTTTTTGTGTATTTTTATTATGATGGGTTTGAGGTGACACATGCTAGCAGTCGGATGGCCGTGTTTTGGACTGTGTAAGGTTGCAGCATTCTGTTGGTTTCTTTCTCAAATAAACGAATGGTTCCGTTAGTTTTCCATTCTGAGAATCTTGTGCAGTTAGGTTTTTGTGTGTGTTTGGTATGGATGGATGGATGGTTGCATGAATGGAGGAGTGGTTGAATAATAATAATAATAATAGATATAATAATAAAAAAAATAATACTACATATAATAATAATAATACTACATATAATAATAATAATACATATAATAATACTGGTTATTTATAGAGTTCTTTGCTCCCTTTACAGGTAGCTCAAAGCGCTGTACAAAGGCCTTCCTTCCTTCCTACAAGTGACCAGTCAAACTTGACTATTCTGTTACTGTAGAAATTGGGGATCTGCGGAAGAGCGCCTTAATACAGAGTGAGGGGGGTAGAGGTGGAGGGAATTGGGGGAGGAGCGGGGGGGGGGGGGGGGGGGGGGGCGGGGGGGGGGGGGGGGGGGGGGGGGAGGCGGGGGGGGGGGTTGCTGTATAATTATTTGGAGACCATCGATGGTCTTGGCCTGCACAGCTTCCTGTCCTGTTCCAGTCCCGGATGGTGCGTGGGAGGAAGCTGGCTTGTCGGTACTGAGTTCAACAGAACATCTGAGAGAGCTGCCGTGGGTGAGTGCGTCGCTGACATGCTGGCGGTGGTGTGAGTTTTTGTCGCAGAGTGTCCTTGCACACCTCTTCCTCTTGCAGCTTGAAGAACATCACAAGCCTTGCGGAAAGTCGACGCTGCTGCAGTGAGGGCCATCCAAGCTGTTCAAGCATTGAAGTGACACTGGACGTGTTTCGAAAACGTCTGAGGACGAAGCGTGCTGCGCACCGCTGGACTGCCTCCAGTCTGTCGATGTCCTGTTGTTGGTGAGGGTCCCAGACTGATGATGCATACTCTAGGACCGGACGTACGAATGATTTGTAGGCCAACTCCCTGATGGTCTGGGAGCTGGTCTGGGAGCTGACTTTCAATTGTTTTCTTGAGTCTTGTTGGCTTGCGCGCAGATGATCTCGACATGTTTCTTCCAGCTCAGCTCCTTTGTCAGAGTAATAATAATAATAATCATAATAATAATAATGTAAATTTAGGACGCACTTACCTCCTGACAAAGCCTGGAGCTCAAGGCGTTTACAATGACAAATAGCTAAAAGTAGTAATAAAAGGCTTCATTAAAATATCTTAAAGTATTTACATACAGCACTCAATTCATAAATCGACACATGAACATGCACTCACAGACATAACCAATTATCTACGCATCACCCACCTGCACAGAGAAAACCACACATATAAACACATATACATGCGCATGCACATACACGCGCATGCATCACACACACACAAACGTAGTCTCACTGCCCTCACTCCTCGTCTCACACCCATCCACACCACTCACACCCCGCCCCCCACAACTCCCCTCCCTCCCCACACATACAACAACACACTCACACACGACAACACACACCTTCACACACACACACACACACGCATGCACGCACGTACGCGCACACACACACACACACACACACACACACACACACACACACGTCATGCAAGGTGCCCAGTCATACACAAGCATACAAAAACAAGAAGGGGCCAACGCCAGTAGGAGCATGTAGGATCTGTCAGGGATCACAGTTAGACTGGAAGGTAGTTGTGATAAACTTTTCTGAAAAGATGCGTTTTTAAAGAGGATTTGAATTCTGAGAGTGTGGGGGCATGACGGATTGAATAGGGAAGACTGTTCCAGACAATAGGTCCTTGGAAGGAAAACGATCGTTCTCCCCATTGTTTTGTTCTAGATTTGGGAATGATCAATCAATCAAAAAAATTATTGTCTTGGCATGCACATAAAACACATATAAAAATAGAGACAATAAGACAATGTACAGTAAATACATCATAAGAATTAAATTACAATACAATATAAGACACACACACACACACACACACACACACACACACACACACACACACACACACACACACACACACACACACACACACACACACACACACACACACACACACACACACCACCCCTCCCCCACAACATATTCAATGATGAAGATGCGACTGTCAGAAGAGGAGCGAAGAGATCGTGATGGTTTGTACAGATGAAGCAATTCAGAAAGATAACGTGGAGCAGAGTCGGAGAAAATATTTTAGCAGGTCACGGCTATTTTGTACTCTATTCTTTGGGAGATAGGAAGCCAGTGAAGCTTAATGAGCAGAGGAGTAACATGGGATTGCTTTGATGTTTTGTAAATAAGTCTAGCTGCCCAATTTGGAACTCTCTGTAGTTTTTCAATTTGTGTTTTTGGAAGACCTGCAAGGAGACTGTTACAGTAATCAAGATGAGAAAGGACCAGAGAAGAAACTAGGGTTTTAGTAGCATGCAGAGTTAGGTAATGACGGATATGGCCAATCTTAGTAGTAGTAGTAGTAGGGTAGGGAGTCGTCAAGCTTTTTGGCAGTCCCATCGTTTCATCAAACTTGAATGTTTCTTTGATCAAGGTGTAATACGGTTGAATTTTCCTATCATGCAATTTTAATCAAAGCTGCTAAATCTTATATATATTTTCGAAATCTGTCTGTGTGTCTGTCTGTCTGTCTGTCTGTGTGTCCCTTATGCACGGCCACAGTTCTCAACCGATCGACACCAAATTTGGTATCAAGCATCCTTGGCACCCTCCGAAGGTCATGCCGTCCTTACTTTTCGGAAACCTCTGCCAAGGGGTCGTGGGGAGGGGGGGGGGGGCCACACGCAGCTCGGATTTACTAACGGCAAGTGCGTGTGAGCTGGGGGGGGGGGGGGGGGGGATGGGGGGGGAGGGGGTTGAGGGGAGGAGGGGGGTCTGGAGGGGTGAGGGGTGGGATGGTCGGGTGTGTGTGGGGGGGGGGTGTTCAGGGGGGTGGGCTGGAGGGGGCCACAGTTCTCAACCGATCGACACCAAATTTGGCATCAAGCATCCTTGGCACCCTCGGAAGGTCATGCCATCCTTACTTTTCGGAAACCGCGGTTAGTAAATCCGAGCTGTTCGGGTTTGTTTCCTTTTTTTGTTTGTTTCTTTGTTCTTTTCTGTCTGTCCCAAGGATCTCCCGAACCGCTTGACCGAATCGCTTCAAGTTTTGTGTGGTGGTGTGTCCCCATGAGAGGAAGGCATCTGTGCAAAACGTTTTGCCATCCTGACCTTGACGTTGGTGTATGACCTTGAAAACCGAAAATCGTTAAGGGGCCATAACTTCCACACTGCAGGTCCTAGAGTCTTGAAACTTGGCATGGATGTACTTTCGCTTATGGCCGTTCTGATGATGGCGTACCAATGAAGGTCAAGGTCAAGGTCAGGGAGATCGGTATGCCTTGAAAGTGGTAGGGGTCTAATGATTGGGTTTTACTGTCCCACACATATCTCCCGAACTGCTTTACCAAATCGTTTCCAGTTTTGTGTGGTGGCGTGTCACCATGAGAGAAGTCATGACCTTCACCTTGGTGTATGACCTTGAAAACCGAAAATCTTTAAGGGGCTATAACGTCCACACCGTTGGTCTTAGGGACTTCAAACTTGGCATGTAGGTACTTTGGCTTATGGTTGTTTTGATGATTGCATACCGATCAAGGTCAAGGTCAAGGTCATGGAGATCGGTAGGCCTTGAAAGTGGTATGGGTCAAAAAATTGTATTTTCAGCCACAAAATTAAAAATATAATATTTTGCAGACCCGGCAAAACTGGTACTCAGCGGTACCGGTACTTAGCGTTACCTGTACAAGGCGTTACCGGTACTAGGCGTTACCGGTACGGGGCGTTGCGCTAGTATATTTATAAAATTTGGATGATTATCCAGACGACTTTTGAATGTATTAGTATTGGGTGCACAATTTAGATCCATTGGTAAATCATTCCATAAGTTAGCAATTCTGTTAGTGAAACAATGTTTTCTAATGTTAGTGTTATATCGCTTAATAAAAACCTTACCATATGAATTCCTTGTTCTATCATATTGTACAGATGTAAAGAAATCATCCCATGACAAATCAACATAACCATTAAATATTTGATATGCTTCAATCAGGTCTCCCTTGACTCTTCTACCTTTAAGGGAATAGAGATTAAGATAAAGAAGTCTGTTTTCATAATTCATATTCCTACATTTCTTAACAAGCTTTGAAGCCCTTCGTTGAACTTTTTCAACAGCTACTGATTGATATTTATATTTAGGATACCATATATTGTTGCCGTACTCTAAATGTCGCCTTACTAGTGCTTCATATAGTTTGGTAAATATGTCATAGTCAATATTAATAAATGTTCTTTTAATTAACCCTATCATTTTGTTCGCTTTATTTATGCAACTTTGGATATGTGCATCAAAAGACAATTCTTTATGAAATATAACTCCCAAATCCTTCTCCTTCTCACATGTTATAAATGAAGCTGGAACATCGTTCTTAGTCATAGTATAATCTTTGTTTGGATTTTTCCTACCAGCATGCATAACCTTGCATTTATCTGTATTAAAATACAATTTCCATTTAGTAGTCCAATCCTGTAGATTGTTTAAATCTTGCTGAAGTAATTGACAGTTGAACTCCGAGTTCGTGTGTGATATTATGCCCTGAGTATGACTTTGTGTATGTGTATATGTCGTGTCCAATAGACTTAATTGGACAATAAGTTTACTGAGCAAGCACATTTACGCAATAAGCTTAACGCGCAAGATTACCAGCTCATTAAGCTTAATTAGCCAATGTTTGTCCATTAAGCTTAATAATGTTAATGAGCACGGAGTGAGCAAAACCTCAGACTAGAATCTTTATGCTGACAAAAATGACAGTTTATATCTTTTGGTGGGCCTGATTTATAATAACAAAAACTTGTAAAAACTATTACCATCTATTACACTCCATCTGTCTTTCTGTTCCTCTCTATTCACCCACTCTCTCCACACACACACACACACACACACTCTCTCCAATCTAGATTGTTGCGCGCACACACCCACACCCACAAACACGCACGCACGCACGCACGCACGCACACACACACACACACACACACACACACACACTGTGTCTTAATGCTGACAAAGATGACCGTTTATTACGTTTGGGGGGTCTGCTTTCGTGAATTCCTCTCAGCGCGATGATTGAGTTTTGATCAACTCACTTTTATTTTTCATTCAGAGAACTGCTGTTATCACAACTTTAGATTGCTCTTGTGCTGGCACAGATTGCGACGTGAGGATCGCCAGTTAGAGGGAGAGGATGATCAGGATTCATTCACACAATGACACGAATGCAGGCATGTGGCTCTAGTGCGAATATGGCGACCAAAACGGAAGCCTCTTTATTGACTGGAGACCCAAAACAATAATACTATCTTATTAACTAAAACTACCCAAAAGGCCAACATACACAATAATATTATTACATCTCCCGCTTTAAAAAATTAAGTAGTCAACAACATAAAACTTTAACTATTCATTTATCTTTTAACAAATGAACAAGGTCAAATGTTCTTTTCTTAAATGAATAGGAACAGAAAGCGCTTAAGTCACTTAAGTCTCTATTTATTCACTTCACAAAAAGGCGCAGAGTCTCGCACCTGAGTCTTTAGTTTTAGTCTTTAAACAGACTAATCAAATTCTTTATATCTTTTACTTAAACAAAACTAATACACTTATCTTTCTTTCTCGTTGCACTGGTAAATCCACATAAGAAAGTGTTGTTTTGCAGCAGCAGCCATACCAATTTTCCTTTAAATAAAAATAAAATAAACACTTCACAAAAATTAATGGTTTCCTACCACAAATCCTACTTAGTAACCCAACTACACGGTTACTTTGAACAGACTGAATGGAGCAGCCTAACTACACGCTGCTTATCAGTCAAAGGCCATGCACAAATTCCTACAGAGCGAACTACTGCTCTCTACAGAATAAACAAATAAAAATAACCAGAGCTCACTTTGCTTCTGGTTTAACCAAAAGGCAATGCTAACTACACCGTTGCGTTTTGGTAAAGGCCATACACAACATGCTTAATCTTGAAATCGTGCTGGGGGGATGATCTGTCTGCCACAGCGGGGGAAGACAGCTGAAGGCTTCTGCTGCGGAGGCTGATCAATGACTGGTGCACGAGTCGGAGAATCGCTGGCTGCGATGACGGGTTGACTCTGGTCAGGAGTAGGATGTTTCTGCGGCGTTACTGGTGCAGGTACTGCAGGCGCTGCAACCGGCTTTGTGATCAAGGGCTGACCCTGAGATGAAGACTGCGGTGGAGCGTTGTCTTCGAACAGGCGGACGTGACGCCTGTTACGCAGTAGTTCTCCTCCCTCCGGGGTGCGAAGAAAGTAGGACCGTTTCGCGCAAGGTCCCACCACCTGCGCCTGCTGCTTCCAGGCTTTCTGTCCATCCAGTTTGACAAGGACAGAATTACCTGGACTGAGGACAGGCAGATGTTGGACCCCATGATGACGATTGAAGTTTTCCTTCTGACGCTGCTTGTAGGCGTCATGGCGGGCTGCTAGGAGCGGCATGTCGACACTCTGAGGCGAGAGTATCCTAGGAAGCGTTGGAAGAGTCGTCCTCAGCTTTCTGTTGAAGGCAAGCTCTGCAGGGCTAAGTCCAAGCTCTTTCAGAGTAGTTGCCCTGTACGCCAGTAAGGCACTGAAGATATCGTCCTGTTTGAGGATGTGCTTTGCGGTGCAGACAGCACGTTCGGCTGCCCCGTTGGCTTGCGGGTAGTGAGGACTGCTCGTTGCATGCTTGAAGTTCCAATCTTCTGCGAAGCGCTTGAACTCAGCTGCTGTGAATTGTGGGCCATTGTCTGAAATCAGCAGTTCTGGCACGCTGTGACGAGCAAACACATTCTTCAGGTTTCTAATGACAGCATCGGATGTTGTCTTGCTCAGATGGCAAATGTCCAGGTATCGTGAAAAATAATCCACGATGACGAGATAATGTTGACCATTTTGCTCACAGAGATCAGCAGCCATCTGCTGGAAAGGTCTGTCTGGTAATGGTGTTGGTAGCAGAGGTTCTCGCACTTGAGATGGTTGCTTCTCTTGACAAAACCGGCATCTGCTGATCGATCAGATCACTGATGTCTTTGGACATGCCCGGCCACCACATGCCTGATGCAGCTCTTTCTCTGCATTTTGTAACGCCGAAATGTCCTTGATGTATTCGGGCCAACAGCTCTTTCTGCAAAGATGGGGGAATGACGATACGATCTCCTCTCAGTAGAAGACCGTCACAGACACTCAGCTCTGAACGCAACTGAAACAGGTGTCTGGCTCCGATCTTGACGTCTTCTTTGTAGACAGGCCAACCGTGGATCGTGTAGTCCAAGGCGATGGACAGACGTTCGTCTTTGGCTGTCTCAATCTTGATCTTCTCAAGAAACGCATCTGAAGCCGGCCATGATGATTCAACCGAACTGACGTGCTCGACGACGTCGTTCTGGAGGGAATCTTCTTGGTTGCTGTCACTCATTGGTTGTCTCGACAACTGGTCAGCAACGTACATGCTTGCCTTGTGTGTACTGGGCTTGCACGTTGAACCTTGCAAGGCGCATCAGGTCGATTTGAACAACACGGTTTCAAAAAACCGGCTGTAATAGTCAACAACCACGAGTACCGAGTCGCCATTCGGCAACGGACCACAACAATTGGACTAACGAACAATGTGGGTCCTTCTGCTCGCTCGATAATGTCGAGCTCTTCAACTAAGCTCTTGTAGCTTGTTTTCCACCTTTTCCCTGAGGCTGAACGGAATCCGCCGTGCTGCCTGAACAACAGGCTGTAGGCTTCACAGCCTGTTTCACATCACATTTATCAGTGTTCCTTTCAGTATTCCCAGGCCCTCATACAACTCTGTATGTTAGAGCTCAGGTTTGTCTGCCTGAACAGCACCCACATGCACATATTTGGCAATCCCACTCTCAAAACACTTCATGTCTTCGGAGTCTGGTCTGGTCTTCATGTCCTTCAGACAGTTTACATGTTGGTTCTTCTGCTGGGAAT
>CM065693.1:996411-1016411 GCA_017654935.2 Phymorhynchus buccinoides
CTGTTATGTAGACACTTGTGCATCTGAAAACAGAATTATGTTTTATTTTACTGTGTAAATTAAATTATTTCTATGCATTAAATTACTCCTACCCCTTTCTTTAAAATTTAATTATATGTATGTTTATATATGCGCATGTAACATAGTGGAGCCCTATTTTTATTTTTGGCAAACAAGTAAAATTGAAAAGCATATTGACCAAGCTTTCAGAAAAACATAGTGACCAATCCCCCCTCCCCCCCGCCGGGGTAAGGGGGGTCTACGGACACCTGTAGTAGGCCTACAGTCTTTGCCTGTGGGTCTAAGCCTCTTACTCTTAGAAAATTAATAATTGAAGTTGCGTGATTCGTAAGGCCATACTCCTGATCTGTTACTGTTTTAAACTGATTGTTCATGCGATGAAAACTTTTCTGTAAGATATTTTATATTAGTCCTAATATTTTATTTTCGTTTCGTTAATCCCCCCCCCCCTCTGCCACAAAGCAAAGGTCAAGGTCACAGCCAGCAAGCTCATCCATGTTCTTTGCATCTGAGTGTCCCCTGGCTTTTGTTAAGATTAAGCGCCCTAACAGTCTTTCACAGCGTCTTCCCCTGTATGGCAGTGATCAATCGTCTAGGCCTAACAAAGGATTCGTACGTCGAAGGCAGTGAATCGACGAACCCTGGATTTTCCGTATATTTTTTTTCAAGACTGAAATGAATGTGGGCTAAATGTTAAGTACGTCGTCTTGATTATGAGGTAAGGCATACAGATCTCTTATTCTCTAGGCCTAGGCCTTGTTGCCGGAAGTGCGGTAGGCTAAGTTATGCGCAGAGATGATGTGCGAATGAACACGAACAACCGTTACTCAAAGGCGCAAATAAAGCTAAACAACCGGGCCGTCAACGCACACACTCGGTACATCCATTTGTTACAGAAAATATAAGTTGACGACGTTAAAATGTACCTATTTGTACACACCTGAAGTCTTGTGTTTCTTTTTAAAGAGCGTTTTTGTATATCTAATGGAGAGTCTTCTTTCCAGTATGTATCTCCTACTCGGTACAACACAACAGTTACAGTAATCTCTGCAACAAATGATTTTCTTTCTTTTGTTCCTTACCGATGTATCTGACTGCTTTGATCGCCATGACTTGAAGGCTCACGTCAAAATCAAGTATCCTGCTAACTTTAACCCTCTAACATGTTATGTTTTTTTGAGAAAATGACAACGTTAAAGTTTCAGTGGAGAGTGAGAGTCTTCTTTAGTTTGAAGAGTGACTGAGTCAAGGTTAAAGGTTGCACAGCAGTAATCTCTGCAACAAATCATTATCTTTATTTTGTTCTTTATCAATGTATCTGACTGCTTTGATCGTCGTGACTTGAAGGCTCACGTCAAAATCAAGTATCCTGCTAACTTTAACCCTCTAACGCCTTATATGTTTAGAGAAAATGACAACGTTAAGGTTTGAGTTAAGGTTAAAGGTCGGGGCCACGGACGCAACACACACACACACACACACACACACACACACACACACACACACACACACACACACACACACACACACACACACACACACAGACACACAACCGAACATGTACGATACTATAGACTCACTTTGTTTTAAAAAACGACGTGAGCCAAAAAGGAAGAAAAGAGAAAGTAATATCAGCTTTATGAGCAAATGTATGGACATTCAATGATATTAGATAACTTACATAAATTTGTACTCACATGTATGTAAGACACACACCATAACGCCACACAACAAAGCACCACACACACTCACACACACACACAAGTTATTAGGAAAAGAGGTATGAACCCATTAAGGAAGGAAAAGCGAGTTTTAGATAGAAACGATAGATTGGAAACTGGACGGAAGTTTTTTTTAGATACTTTTTATCAAGAGAAGGTTTTTTGAGCAGAGGTTTGACAAGGGAAGATTTGAGGACCAAAGGAAACAGACCAGAAGATAGGCTTTGGTTAACAATGTTTGCCAGTGTAGGGAGGAGTGTGTCAATGTTCTCTAGAAGGAGTGGAGTGGGAATGGGATCAAGGGGGAAGGTGGTGGGCTTGGACGTCAGGATTGTTTTCTTGAGTTCTTCCTGTAATACAGGACGAAAGGAGAACTCAGGTTGTAGCTGCTGTGTGTTGGCTGCAGGACCAGGAGAGACAGTCTGTTGGTCCAGCTCTGACCAAATGCGGATTACTTTCTGAATGAAATAATCACAGAAAATGTCAGGCAACTGACAAGGAGGAAACATAGTGGGAAGAGGAGACGATTTCGTTCAACCGAGGACTGGTTAATATCTAAAACTTTCGACTTTTTGGAATTTTCAAGAAGCGAAGAATAGTAATCGGTCTTTGCTTTCAGAACGGTGCTACCTACTTTGCGCTTAGCCCAGTGAAACACGTGTTGTTGACCAACGTCGTTTGATTTCACCCACTGTCTCTCCTCCTGACGGCGGTTCTGCTTCAGTTTGGTTAGCTTCCCACTTATGCTGGGGTACCATGCATGTACTCTTCTGGGGAACTATCTCTCTACCATCTTAGTTTCCCTCACCCTACAGCGCGTCAGCGGGGCATGTTTGTCTAAAACCTGTCGGAGGGTAGTGTCTAACACTTCAGCGACGGTTCTGCCTCAGTTTGGTTAGCTCCCCACTTATGCTGGGGTACCATGGTTCACTCTTAGCTTCCCTCACCCTACAGCGCGTCAGCGGGGCATGTTTGTCTAAAACCTGTCGGAGGGTAGTGTCTAACACTTCATCGACGGTTCTGCCTCAGTTTGGTTAGCTCCCTACTTATGCTGGGGTACCATGGGTCACTCTTAGCTTCCCTCACCCTACAGCGCGTCAGCGGGGCAGGCTTGTCTAAAACCTGTCGGAGGGTAGTGTCTAACACTTCAGCAGAGGGGCACAGATCAGGGGAATCCATTTAATGCAAATTAGCCTTAAAAGCACACATTTCCATTGATCGAGTCTTTCTCATTGTTTTGTAAAATCCAAGGGATGCGGCTAGTCATAGTCAGGTGCATCTTGTGGTCCGCATTCTATGGTAGTCTTGCTTTTACATTATTGGTGTCTGATAAAGCCCAGGAAAACCACAGCAGTAACACTTTTATAACAAATTAGACTCAACATTTTGTTGAGTTTTCTTTGTCTGGCCAGTTCGCTTTGTCTTGTACACTGCTCCTCTCTCTGATGTTTTCGCTAGCCACTCTGTTGTTGACCATTCCTTTGCTGATGATACCCAGCTTCAGAAATCGACAGAACCTACTCATGCAACTTGACAGCGCTCTTCGGTGTATGGAATCCTGCCTTCATTATGTCAAATCCTGGATGACCTGCAACAAATTAAAACTTAATGATAACAAGACGGAAGCTCCGATTGTTTCCTCTCAGCATATGTTTGCAACTATCTCTCTTCCAGAAACACTTACAGTTGGCAATGCTTGTGTTCAGTCAGTAAAGAATATCGGTGTTACCCTCGACTCAAATCTTACAATGCATACACAGGTTATAATCTCATAGTTATTATTACGTTCATCAATTATGAGCTCAGACGAATCAGTGCTGTTCAACACTTTCTGTCTGTTGAAGCCACAAAAACTCTTATTTCTGCCTTTATTCTTTCCCGCATTGACTATTGCAACTCCCTTCTCTGTGGCTGTCCCCAGTATCTCCTGCAACGTGTTCAAAAACTGCAAAACAGTGCAGCACGCCTCACTCTCAAGATTCCACGCTCTGATCATATAACATCTCATCTTCGTAACTTGCACTGGCTTCCAGTAGAGGCAAGAATCCAGTATAAAATAGCTTGCCTTCGTTTTGGTGCTGTTCACTCTTCTGGTCCTGTCTATCTCTCCAAACTAGTAACTGTCTACACACCTGCTCGCTCCCTACGTTCTTCCTCCGACTGCTGCACACTCAAGGTTCCTCGGGTTCTCTCCCGATTCTGGCCGGACAGATCAAAACCTCTCCCTGAAACCCTCACATGTGTACTGAAACTTCTTCAAGAGTTCACTTTTCAGATCGTCCCAAGAAACTGCTTGTTTTGCAGACAAAGAATGGAACAAATTCAGTGCACTCCCCCTGAACAAACTGCTCGCAAGCAAAGGCCATTGATCACGGGACCACCCACATGCTCTGGCATGCTGTTCGAATCTGAAAATGAAACTGTCAATATTATCCTGCGTTTCATCAAAAGCAGGAAGCTTGGGTATGTAACTCCCTTTAGAACCATTATATGCACTATCCACATTGCCCCTTGTCTCTGTATTACTAGCGCCCCTTTGTTCAATGTCTAGCTTCCTAACTTCTGCTGCTATCCTTTTTTCCTCCAGGTCTGCTGCTATCCTTCTTCCTTCCATTTCCAGTTTCCTTTCCTCCATTCCAAGCTTCTTTTCTTCCAACTCCCTATCTTGCTTCAGTTTGTCACTCTTTTCCTTTTCTCCATTCCAAGCTTCTTTTCTTCCAACTCCCTATCTTGCTTCAGTTTGTCACTCTTTTCCTTTTCTCCATTCCAAGCTTCTTTTCTTCCAACTCCTTATCTTCCTGCAGTTTGTCACTCTTTTCCTTTTCTACCATAGCTAGCTTCTTTTCTTCCAACTCTTTATCTTGCTTCAGTTTGTCACTCTTTTCCTTTTCTACCATAGCTAGCTTCTTTTCTTCCAACTCTTTATCTTGCTTCAGTTTGTCACTCTTTTCCTTTTCTACCATAGCTAGCTTCTTTTCTTCCAACTCTTTATCTTGCTTCAGTTTGTCACTCTTTTCCTTTTCTACCATAGCTAGCTTCTTTTCTTCCAACTCCTTATCTTGCTTCAGTTTGTCACTCTTTTCCTTTTCTACCATAGCTAGCTTCTTTTCTTCCAACTCTTTATCTTGCTTCAGTTTGTCACTCTTTTCCTTTTCTACCATAGCTAGCACTTTTCTTCCAACTCTTTATCTTGCTTCAGTTTGTCACTCTTTTCCTTTTCTACCATAGCTAGCTTCTTTTCTTCCAACTCTTTATCTTGCTTCAGTTTCACTCTTTTCCTTTTCTCCATAGCTAGCTTCTTTTCTTCCAACTCTTTATCTTGCTTCAGTTTGTCACTCTTTTCCTTTTCTACCATAGCTAGCTTCTTTTCTTCCAACTCTTTATCTTGCTTCAGTTTGTCACTCTTTTCCTCTACCATAGCTAGTTTCTTTTCTTCCAACTCAGATTGCTTCAGTTTGTCACTCTTTTCCTTTTCTACCATAGCTAGTTTCTTTTCTTCCAACTCTTTATCTTGCTTCAGTTTGTCACTCTTTTCCTTTTCTACCATAGCTAGCAAAGATTCTTCCAACTCTTTATCTTGCTTCAGTTTGTCACTCTTTTCCTTTTCTACCATAGCTAGCTTCTTTTCTTCCAACTCCATATCTTGCTTCAGTTTGTCACTCTTTTCCTTTTCTACTCATAGCTAGCTTCTTTTCTTCCAACTCTTTATCTTGCTTCAGTTTGTCACTCTTTTCCTTTTCTACCATAGCTAGCTTCTTTTCTTCCAACTCTTTATCTTGCTTCAGTTTGTCACTCTTTTCCTTTTCTACCATAGCTAGCTTCTTTTCTTCCAACTCTTTATCTTGCTTCAGTTTGTCACTCTTTTCCTTTTCTACCATAGCTAGCTTCTTTTCTTCCAACTCTTTATCTTGCTTCAGTTTGTCACTCTTTTCCTTTTCTACCATAGCTAGCTTCTTTTCTTCCAACTCTTTATCTTGCTTCAGTTTGTCACTCTTTTCCTTTTCTACCATAGCTAGCTTCTTTTCTTCCAACTCTTTATCTTGCTTCAGTTTGTCACTCTTTTCCTTTTCTACCATAGCTAGCTTCTTTTCTTCCAACTCTTTATCTTGCTTCAGTTTGTCACTCTTTTCCTTTTCTACCATAGCTAGCTTCTTTTCTTCCAACTCTTTATCTTGCTTCAGTTTGTCACTCTTTTCCTTTTCTACCATAGCTAGCTTCTTTTCTTCCAACTCTTTATCTTGCTTCAGTTTGTCACTCTTTTCCTTTTCTACCATTGCTAGCTTCTTTTCTTCCAACTCACTTTATCTTGCTTCAGTTTGTCACTCTTTTCCTTTTCTACCATAGCTAGCTTCTTTTCTTCCAACTCTTTATCTTGCTTCAGTTTGTCACTCTTTTCCTTTTCTACCATAGCTAGCTTCTTTTCTTCCAACTCTTTATCTTGCTTCAGTTTGTCACTCTTTTCCTTTTCTACCATAGCTAGCTTCTTTTCTTCCAACTCTTTATCTTGCTTCAGTTTGTCACTCTTTTCCTTTTCTACCATAGCTAGCTTCTTTTCTTCCAACTCCATATCTTGCTTCAGTTTGTCACTCTTTTCCTTTTCTACCATAGCTAGCTTCTTTTCTTCCAACTCTTTATCTTGCTTCAGTTTGTCACTCTTTTCCTTTTCTACCATAGCTAGCTTCTTTTCTTCCAACTCTTTATCTTGCTTCAGTTTGTCACTCTTTTCCTTTTCTACCATAGCTAGCTTCTTTTCTTCCAACTCTTTATCTTGCTTCAGTTTGTCACTCTTTTCCTTTTCTACCATAGCTAGCTTCTTTTCTTCCAACTCTTTATCTTGCTTCAGTTTGTCACTCTTTTCCTTTTCTACCATAGCTAGATTCTTTTCTTCCAACTCTTTATCTTGCTTCAGTTTGTCACTCTTTTCCTTTTCTACCATAGCTAGCTTCTTTTCTTCCAACTCCGCTTCAGTTTGTCACTCTTTTCCTTTTCTACCATAGCTAGCTTCTTTTCTTCACAACTCTTTATTATTGCTTGCAGTTTGTCACTCTTTTCCTTTTCTACCATAGCTAGCTTCTTTTCTTCCAACTCTTTATCTTGCTTCAGTTTGTCACTCTTTTCCTTTTCTACCATAGCTAGCTTCTTTTCTTCCAACTCTTTATCTTGCTTCAGTTTGTCACTCTTTTCCTTTTCTACCATAGCTAGAACTCTTTATCTTGCTTCAGTTTGTCACTCTTTTCCTTTTCTACCATAGCTAGTTTCTTTTCTTCCAACTCCTTATCTTGCTTCAGTTTGTCACTCTTTTCCTTTTCTACCATAGCTAGCTTCTTTTCTTCCAACTCCTTATCTTGCTTCAGTTTGTCACTCTTTTCCTTTTCTACCATAGCTAGCTTCTTTTCTTCCAACTCTTTATCTTGCTTCAGTTTGTCACTCTTTTCCTTTTCTACCATAGCTAGCTTCTTTTCTTCCAACTCTTTATCTTGCTTCAGTTTGTCACTCTTTTCCTTTTCTACCATAGCTAGCTTCTTTTCTTCCAACTCTTTATCTTGCTTCAGTTTGTCACTCTTTTCCTTTTCTACCATAGCTAGCTTCTTTTCTTCCAACTCTTTATCTTGCTTCAGTTTGTCACTCTTTTCCTTTTCTACCATAGCTAGCTTCTTTTCTTCCAACTCTTTATCTTGCTTCAGTTTGTCACTCTTTTCCTTTTCTACCATAGCTAGCTTCTTTTCTTCCAACTCTTTATCTTGCTTCAGTTTGTCACTCTTTTCCTTTTCTACCATTGCTAGTGTCCTTTCTTTTACCTCCTTAGCCTGTTTTAGCTTTTCTCTTTCTTTCATTTCCTCTATTTCCAATTTCTTTTCCCGTTCTTTCCGCCTCTCTGCACGTTCTTCGCATTGTCGGACATAGTCTACCACTTTCTCCCCTGTGAACCCTCATTTTATTGCTTGTGCTACTAAACGATCAAATTCTGAGTCATCCATGTTTTATTTTTCAATCATCCGAGTTCCAAATAGCCTTTCAAAAGAAAGTACAACCAACAACAAAATCCTCCTCAGATCACAGCATTGAAAAGATACGTTACCAGGACCATTTAACCGTTCTAATCGGCCATATTCTGTGCAGAAGGGACACAAAACCACAACAATAACAACATCCTCCTCAGATCACAGCATTGAAAAGATAAGTTACCAGGACCATTTAACCGTTCTAATCGGCCACATTCTTTGCAGAAGGGACACAAAACCACAACAACAATAAAATTACTGAACACAAAGATAACTATGCGAAGTTGTCGATCTTCACAGAACACAATAATACTTATTTCCAAAATTTCCTTTCAGCCCCACCATTTGTTGTTGAGCAGACAGGGTGATCATAAATACGACCAAACTCACCCAGAAGGCAAATCCGAGAGTCGGGGTCACCAATGTCAAGAGGGGGTATAGGTGGAAAGGAAAGGAAAGGGAGGTCACGTAACATCTACTGACAGGAGAGAGAGACAGAGAGAGAGAGAGAGAGAGAGAGAGAGAGAGAGAGAGAGAGAGAGAGAGGAAAAGAGAGAGAGAGGGAGAGAGAGAGCCAGGGTGAATGTGTGTTGACTTTAGCATACATTATTTTACATTGTTCTAGTATTCAGCATTGGCTTTTATAATCTAAACCTTGTTTTATGTACCCCCTTTTATACATTTTTGTTTGTTCTATTATTACTTGTATGCAAATTGTTTAGCTCTGTGTGTGTGTGTGTGTGTGTGTGTGTGTGTGTGTGTGTGTGTGTGTGTGTGTGTGTGTGTGTGTGTGCTATATTGTATTGTAATTTAATTCTCATGATGTATTTACTGTATATTGTCTTATTGTCTCTATTTGTATATGTGTTTTATGTGCATGCCAGACAAAGAATTTCTTTATGTTTTAAAGACAATAAATATTTTGATTGATTTGATTGATTGATTTGATTGATTGATTTGATTGATTGATTGAAGCAGACAAATCTTACAACCTTTGAAACTGACATTCATTCACAAAACATAAACCCGCAATCTGACTCCATACTATGCTGTTTACTTCACACTAAAGCGACACAATATTACTGTAAACATGCAAGCTTCATCAGTTCATCATTCATACACATCTTGTTTTCATTTCCCTACAGAATATTTACGCTCTGTGGCCCCTACTCAATTCTACAAGTGGTCCCTGAAACAGAGATGAACAATTAGTATTATAACTCACATCTCACATAACTACAGTATCAGTAAATATCAATGATTCCTTCACAATACGATTAATCCCACACGTACCTGTACCTGTACTTTTTAAATCCTAATAAGGTCAATTCGCCCCACACCGGTGCTACACTCTAGATATTACCCCCCAAGTAAAACTATCCTATAACACTTTCATGCACCAAATAATGATTATATATCTATGCAGTAGCCACTAACCACATGACAAATAATAAATAACAAAAATGAAAGAAAACTTCAAACAACAAAAACTAAGGAGAGAGAGAGAGAGATGAGAGAGAGAGAGAGAGAGAGAGAGAGAGAGAGAGAGAGAGAGAGAGAGAGAGAGAGAGAGAGAGAGAGAGAATCTCATCACATTTCACATACACATATAAAATAGAACAATATCAAAAGTGTTATAACTATGAAAATAAGTTAGAAAGAAAGGTATATGAGAAAATTGAATATATACTTGTATGTAAATGCATTCCTTCATACAGTTATGCATACACAAATGATGTCAAATATTTAGGCCAAATTAACATATACAGTAGCACACGTGTGCACACATGGTAATATGTTTTAAAGCAAAGTAATTGGTAAATGTTTTAACTTTAAAACATTACAAAAACAATAATTAGATGAAAAGAATGGAATGGGAATATGTGCGAACTTTTTTAAAAAAGCATTCATGGGACAATGTTGAAGCATTAAAGTTATTCATGAGAAAATCGCAAAATATTTTGCTTAAATCTTTTAACATTTGATTCATGTTCATCACATTAATAAAATCTTATGTTCACTGGAACATTATTTGTATAGCTTTACTTTGTGTTAAAGGCTCCGAACTGAAAGCGCTGCATCATTGTGCACGAATTTCGTGCATTTAGTTTTCCTCGTGCGGCACATGCATATTTTCAGCTACAGTTGAATACACATTTTTTCTTTCGCCGGTCTGTCCTCTTTTCTATTTCACTTTGCTTTCTACCTTCGTACTGTCGAAGCTTGGTCAATCTGATTTGCTCTGCTGCCCTAGTGCAGAGGTAAGAGAAAGATAGCCTTAAATGTTTATAGATTTGAAATATTTGACTTCGTTAAAGAGAAAATATTTCATTTACTTTTTAATTAATTTGCAGTTTGGAATATTGTAATCTTTGTTTTCAATCTTTGTGAAGAATTGTGAAATGATGTTGTAAAAATAAATCTTTTGTTGGTACCGATTTTTGGCAAATTTAATTCAACTGTAATTGGTAAATTATGTTTTCTTTTTCTTGTATGTCAAAGTATTATTTTGAAATTACCATTTGAAAATTAGGACAGCTTTTCGAAAACCCTGGGGTTATTTAGAAATGTGGCTTCTTAATATAGACATAACTATAACTACATAGGTGGTGTCGGGAACTTTAAATGTATACTTTGGTTGTTCATCATTATCGGAAAGTTAATCAATGATAAGTAAAGTCGCTTAATAGTGAACGAATGGAGTGTGCTTGAAATAACAAAACCATGTTTAGTGTCGATGTACAGGGCACACACGCATGAACATGCACACACACACAGACAGACTTATGCAAGTTTATTGTTTTCGTCTTAAGAGCACCCAGTCTGTGCGCCCAGGGAAAGGCTGCCAGCCAGGGAGACTGGAGGCACCCACGAGCTGCTGGTGGAGCGGCCTGAGAAGAGGTGGCATTCTGCCGAGTCGGATGCCCTGAACAGACGAGCGGGACTCCAAAGAGGTGGTCGGCTGAAGTCAAGAACTTTGAAGAAATCATCCGTCTCGAGTGCAAATTACTCCGCGGAAAAACTGAGTATTTTTGTGTGTGTTGGTGCAGTGTTGTGCGTGTTGCCCTTAGATTTTTGCTGCTATTCTTCTTCTTTTATATATGTATGATTGACCTTGGATCTGTCATCGACAGCAAGTTGGACTGGTCTGCCAACTCCCAGGCCCTACTCAAGAAGGGTAACCAACGCCTCTACTTCCTGAGGAGGTTGAACCGGTTTGGGGTGTGCCCGAGACTGCTGAAGCTCTTTTATGGAGCAACGGTGGAATCGGTGCTCACCTTCAACTTCCTCAGCTCCTTCGGCAGCCTCAAGGAGCACGACAAGGCCAGGCTGTCGAAGATCGTTAAGACTTCAGGCAGGCTGATCGGCAGACGAGTCACCAGCCTCCAGGAGCTGTATGAGCGGAGGGCAGTTAGGCGGTTGAGGGCCATCCAGGGTGACCCCAGTCACCCTCTGTGCGAGTTGCTGCAGGGACAGACGTCTGGAAGATCAGGGCGGCTGATTAGTTTCAGCGCCAGAACAGACAGGTTTCGGCGGTCCTACCTCCCAACTGCAGTGCGCCTGCCCAATAATGGGCTGAACTGACTGAATGACACCTCTGTCTTCAACATCCCTCGCTGAAGGTCGTGTGTATGTGTGTGTGTGTGTGTGTGTGGTATTAGGTACTTTATAGTCACAGAGGCGTCTCGGTGAAATTCGGGTTGCTCCCACCTGGAGAGCGCGTTTTTTAATTGTGGGCGCCACCATGCGATTTTTTATTTTTTTTACTGTGGGTTTTTTTGCATGCGATTTTTGTCACTGATGGGGGGGGGGGGTGTACATTTTGACCAAATGACAACTTTTTCGTTGCCACTGGGTTTAACGTATGCTAAGTGCATGGGCACACGGGACCTCGGTTTATCGTCTCATCCGAAAGACTCCACGTTCAGACCGTTAAGTGTGTGTGTGTGTGTGTGTGTGTGTGTGTGTGTGTGTGTGTGTGTGTGTGTGTGTGTGTGTGTGTGTGTGTGTGTGTGTGTGTGTGAGAGAGAGAGAGAGAGAGAGAGAGAGAGAGAGAGAGAGAGAGAGAGAGAGAGAGAGAGAGAGAGAGAGAGAGAGAGAGAGAGAGAGAGAGAGAGTGTGTGTGTGATATTAACTGATACAGTCCTTGTGCATGAAACAGGGGTGGGTGGGGGTCGGGCTGATTCTCCGTCAATTTGATTCGCCTTTTCTTTTATTAATAGTTTGATGTAAATATATTTCATGAGTTTTAATGTATTTTTGCCCCAGTTGCCCAGATGTGTTTGCATTGAAAGTGTGTGTGTGTGTTGTGTTGTGGTGTGGTGTGTGTGTGTGTGTGTGTGTGTGTGTGTGTGTGTGTGTGTGTGTGTGTGTGTGTGTGTGTGTGTGTGTGTGTGTGTGTGTCAAGTCAAGTCAAGTCAAAATTTTATTTCAAGATGGGAACATTGTATAAGCTAAAACATGCTTTTTTTCAACAAGCCATCCATAAAAATTGATGTAAAGAAAAATTAAAGAACTAAACATTCCAAAGTAGCGAACAAGAAAAGGAAAATATACAAGTAAACAATTAATTAAAGAAACAAGCAAATATTCCACACACAAAAACAGGAAAAAGGATGGGGACTGGGCGAATAGCATAGTATGTACAATATATACATCAACATCAACAACGAAACATTTAAAACATCACATTTACTTACCAAAATATGCTATGTAGGTTACGTTTCCATTATTTCAAATAATTGGAATAAAGTTATCAATTATGTTCTGTTAAAGAGATGCATTTTCATTTTTTTTCTTGAAGTAGTTCTTGTTTTTCATGGTTTTTTTTAAAAAAGGAGGGTAGTTTGTTCCATAAATCTCCACCCGAATAGAGACTAGATTTGAATAGATTATTATTTGGTCGAGGGAATGAGAGTAAATGGGTGTGTCTGCTTGTGTTTGTCGTAAATGTATCTGTTATCTTTTTTGGAGCATTTCCGTTGACAATATTATGCATGCAGATTGCCTTTTTGAGGAAAAGTGTCTTGAAAAGTTAGTATATCTAGTTGTTTGTAGTCTTCATAGGTAAGTGAACTTGATTTTAATAAAATTATTTTAATTGCTTTTTTGTACATACGATTGATAATCTTTAAATTGGTACAACTACAGCTATCCCATAATGTTGAAGCATAATCGATCATTGAGAGTATGTGAGCATTAAAGAATAGTTTACGAGAATGGTTATCAAGGAAATGTTTAATCTTAGATAGCTGGAGTATTTTTCTAGACAGACCTGTCCCTAAAGACTTTATATGGTCTGTCCAAGACAGATCTTTGTCAATGACAACACCTAATGTTTTATGTGAATCAACTTCTTCAATTTTGTTGCTGCAAATAAATAGTGGTGGAAATTGGGAGTTCATCTTTTGTCTTTTTTGTCTGGTTGATACGTACATGCATTTCGTTTTATTGGCATTAATTGACATGTGATTTAATTGTGTCCAGTTAAAAACATTTTGAGCATCATTTTGAAGTTTGCTTACTAGCCTGTTAGCATTCGTATCACTAGTATGAAGGGATGAGTCATCTGCAAACATTTCACATTTACTATTGACAAAGCATGGCAGGTCGTTTATATAAACAGTGAACAATAGTGGACCTAAGATAGACCCTTGAGGTACTCCATAGTGGATTGGAAGCAATTCAGACATTTTGTTATTAATTGAAACCAGTTGTTTTCTGTCACACAAAAAAGATGACATAATATTTAAAAATTCAGGAGGAAGGTTATACAGTTCTAGCTTACGCAGAAGGAGTGAATGATTAATAACATCGAACGCTTTTTCAAAGTCAAGGAAAAGTATACCAGTAAATTTATTTTCATTTATATTACATAGCAGACTGTCAACAAGCTGTATTAGTGAAGTGTGGCATGAATGATTCTTTCTAAATCCAGACTGATCATCATGAAGTAAATTATTTTTATCTAAATAAGAGAATAGGGATTTTTGTATGTGCTTTTCTAGAGACTTAGATAAAGCTGATAAAATAGAAATAGGTCGATAATTAGAAGGGTTAGATCTATCGCCTGATTTATGGATAGGGATTACCTTGGCTTGTTTAAAATTTAACGGAAAACATTGTTTTTCTATACATAAGTTATATAAATAAGTTAGTGAGTCACATATAACTGGGCACGCAATCTGTAGTATGTTAATATCCAAACCATCTATATCGCGTGTCTTTGAATGCTTTAAAGATAAAAGATTTCTGCTGACTTCAAATACTGTCATAGGCTGGAGATTGAAAGCAAAATTGATATCTTTTGAACTGAGGAACTGTTTTAAATAGGATAAATCATTTTCATTTGATCTATCACATGTCATAACTTTTTCTTTTATGCTAGCAAAATGGTTATTTAACTGATCAGCAGAGATATCTGAAACAATTTGCTGACTTCTTGATACTTGTTTGTTAGTTAGCATGTTTATGGCTTTCCATATCTGGCGGGAATCTTTCATGGAAATTAACATTTGTCGAAAATAATCGCGTTTAGATTTACGTGTGTGTGTGTGTGTGTGTGTGTGTGTGTGTGTGTGTGTGTGTGTGTGTGTGTGTGTGTGTGTGTGTGTGTGTGTGTGTGTGTGTGTGTGTGTGTGACTGAAGAACTGAAGAGTGGTTGGAGATAAATGCAAATGAGGAAATGTGAGTGGGGATGATGGTGGTGGGGAATTATTGTTATTGATGGTTTATCATTAGGTGATTATTTTTTTATTCTTATCATCTTCATATTCTGGTTCATTGAGTTTGTTTGCCATGTTTATTTGCGAAAAGGCTGTACCTCATTTTTGCTCTCTGTTCTGTTATGATTTCATTTTTTAAACTATGTTGATTAACATCTTCTGTGATAGCATCCTTTATGGTAGATTTTATATTTTATGGCTGGTTTATTGCTATTATAGTATTAACAATAGTTTTAAGAACCCTTATTGTATTACTTATTTTAGCAAACCTGGAGATTTTGTTAGTTTCATTACTTATTTCTTTCTGAATAATACTCAATTATACTTGTCATAAATTATTTTAGCTCACTTGTTAATTTATTTCTAATTCTATGCTCTCGTTAATTTTATTCTAACTGATAGCCCAAAGGTGGGTAGGTGTGTGTGTGTGTGTGTGTGTGTGTGTGTGTGTGTGTGTGTGTGTGTGTGTGTGTGTGTGTGTGTGTGTGTGTGTGTGTGTGTGTGTCAAATGTTTGCTTTCACGAGTAATTCTTTATAATGTTATGCTTAATATTTGTCTGAACAGTGCCTAATTGGATTGTTGTTGGTGTGTGTGTGTGTGTGTGTGTGTGTGTGTGTGTGTGTGTGTGTGTGTGCGCGCGCGCGCGCGTGCGCGCGCGCGCGCGCGTGTGTGTGTGTGTGTGTGTGTGTGTGTGTGTGTGTGTGTGTGTGTGTGTGTGTGTATATATATATATATATATATGTGTGTGTGTGTGTGTGTGTGTGTGTGTGTGTGTGTGTGTGTTGTGTGTGTGTGTGTGTTAAAATGTTGTTGTCTTATTTAAGTTGTCTTCATAAACATTACTTGTGTCGTGTTATCATTATTTATAAAATGTGTATGCCAGGCAGCGAATTTCTTTGCTTTTGGGGAAGACAATAAATGATTGAATTGAATTGAATTGATTGCGTGAGTGCTTGAGTGTAAATAAACTGTTGTTAATATTTAAAATTGCCTTGAATTATAACGTTTGTGGAGAGACTGAATGACGCGAGAGCATGTACTTCTGAATGAATTGGATGCGAGAACTGCTTGCGAGTTTTGACTTCTGACTAAACGTTTTGTGTGTGAATGGCGTTCGTTACATTTATGGCTGTGTCGAAACTTATGGATAGAAAAGATAGCTGTTAGCGAAGGTGGGGAGTTACCATTTACACTTTTGTGCATAAGAATTCCTTTGTTATAAAGCAATTTGGACTTAAGAGGAAGAATGTTAGCAGACTTGTAGTCCTCGCTGGTTAAAGACGACGATTTGTTTAGAGTTACCTTCACATCACGTTTATAAACACTGAATAAATATTTCAGTGAATTTTGACTTGCCAAATCCCAAAGTGTGGATGCATATTCATCGATAGATTGAATAAATGAGCAGAAAATATTTTACAGGCATAGAAATTTAAAAACATAGTTTAATCTCGTTGAACTGATAGACTTTAGATGCAATTGTTTTGGAAATGACATTTATGTGTGGGGACCAGGAAAGATTGTGATCAATAGTTACACCCGACAGCTTATGGCTTGAGACTTGTTCCACTATGTCTGCATTAATGTATATGGGAGGTAATGATAAAGAATTTATGTTTTGTCGTTTCTGCCAAGTTGCTAACAACATGGATTGTGTTTTTTTTTAGGATGTAGAGCTAAATGGTTAAGGTGTGTCCATTCTAAAAGTAGATTTATGTTGTGCTGTAGGGTTTTGCATACCTTGGTCGGGTCATTATTGCCTGTATCAATAGTCGTGTCGTCTGCAAATAGATCGCATGATGTCTTTATGGCCAGTGGTAAATCATTTACATATAATGTAAAACGTGGAGGTCCAAGTATAGATCCCTGTGGAATACCGTATTTGGTTGGAAGTAAATTCGATAGTTTATTTAAAATAAACTATTTGCTGCCTATTGTTTAAGAACGATTAAATAAGGCCTAGAGCATTGGAAGATAAGTTGTAGCATGTAAGTTTTTTTTATGAGAAGATTATGGTTGTGTCAAATGCTTTGGCAAAATCAACGAATATAACTCCAGAAAAGTGACATTTGTTTTGTTGGAAAGCCATCTTTCTGTAAGTTTAAGTAAGGCTGTGTGGCAAGTGTTTAGCTCTAAATCCTGATTGCTTTGGGTGAAACAAATTGTATTTGCTTAGATGCAACAATAAACATTTTAAAATATGCTGTTCTAATGGTTTTGAGTACTGGCAAAATGGAAATGGGTCGGTAGTCAGATGGTCGGTAGTCAGTATCTGAAATAACAGGCGCAGCAATTTAAAGTATTTTACTATCTAATCCATCTATCCCTCGGGGGGTAGACTGCTTTAAGTATTTCAAAGCAAAGAATTCTTCATGAACATTCATGAGTGATTTCCATTTAAGAATCTATATTTTTTTTTCTTCTCAAACTCCATTAACATTTCGAGATCATTATCTTGGGATTGATCGAGGTCAAGATGTCCCCCCCCCCCACTACATTTCTCAGCTCTCCCCGCATTTTCACACTTGCCTTTCTTACCAAACATTAAGCTGTATTTTATTAACCTTTTCAGCTAATTATCTTTGATGAATAATTAATCGCAGTCATGATAAAGGTCATTATCTAATAGGACACCTCCCCCCCCCTATGTAGGGCAGTACACACAACAGCCACGAAGCATTTGTCACAGTCCTGGTTCATTGCGTTTTTCCGTCTTGCCTTTATCTTCTACTATTATTCAATGCATGTTTAATTATGTAAATGGATTAAAATTAGTGTTAAATATAGCAAATGATAGAGGATAAAGTACTCAATCTGCAGTAAGAAAGGCAAGACTGAAAAAGTGGAAATAACCGAAAAATGGAGGAGGGGGGGGGGGGGGGGCGCATCTTTACCTTTACTGAAAAATGAATGTTCAGTTCATCAGCAGATATGTTGTTAATAGAGTTTAGGTGTGTGCAGTAGATATCCAGTTGCATTTGTTTAGTTAGCCAAGGTTTTTTTTACATGATATTTGACTCTTGGTTAGCAGAGGAGCGTGTTTATTATATATTGTATAGAAGACATTGTACCAAAATTCAACAGCTTTATCTGGGTCTGTAATTTGATAGACGTTAGATAGCGGTGAATTGGAAAGATCTAGAATAAAGCTGTAACTGTTTAACTTTGAGACATTTCTAGACGTGATAACTTTATGGCTTAATCCAGGAATCCTGACCCCTTTCTTGGGCCAGGTGATACAAATGGGGAAATGGTCACTGCAACCAAACACAGGAACATTAGTTTCAGTAATTGTGTTTGGATCAGTAACATAGAAGTGATCAATTAATGTGCTTGAAGAATGGGTTACTCATGTTGGGGATGCTCTATTGTTGACATCGTCACGTCACGGCAACGCTACACCGCAATACCGAACACCACTGGCTTGCAGGCACACCTATTTGTCTGCGATTTTCACGTGCAATAAACACTGATCGTGAGCTGTTGACTGCGATGTAAAAAGAAAATCCTTCCTTACGAAGTATTGCAGATTAATGATCAATGAACGGTTGCATACTCAACATATTATAAGCCAAGTCAATGTCATAGTCGTGTCCACTGTACCTTCAGACATTGTCTGGCCAAACGGTTTTACATTTCATCCACTATAAACAGACATCTTCCACAGAGAGAGAGAGAGAGAGAGAGAGAGAGAGAGAGAGAGAGAGAGAGAGAGAGAGAGAGAGAGAGAGAGAGAGAGAGATATACGAAATACGAATTTTTATTGAGGGTAAAAAGGATAAGCTACAATAGCTTCTTTGCACGTGGCCCTCTCACTCACACACTCACACCATGCATCAGGCAATGAAAAAATGACATAAAAACAATCAAGTCAAGAAAATGAAACAAAAATTGGCACATGAAATAATTGACAGAGAATCAAATTGGGACATTAAACAGATATACAGAGAGTCATAAAAATGTTACAAGAATCTTGGCATAAGTTGATATTTGTAGTAAAACTCATTAACATAACTGATGGACAAGATTGTCCATTATGAACTTGTGATAAGATTTGAGAAAGGAAGATACGCTAGTTTTATTTTTGAAATTATCAGGGATGTCGTTCCACAGTTTACCACCTGAGTATGTAAGGGATGCTTTATATAGATCTCACAAAAAGTTCTGGGGAAAACGGGGCATTATTAATTTTCGGTTTTTTTTTCTCATTGCCAAATGGAATTTAAATTTAGCTGTAATAAGATATTTTGGTTACTAAACTTATTTGATGATCTTGTACATAAGCTTGGTAGCTTTGTTTAAAGCGGACATTTCAAATCAAATGGTAGAATCGTTGATGTTCACATTGCATAGTCAGATGGTTATGCAAGTGGAAGGACGATTTAGATGAGTATGAGGCTTTAAAGAAGAATACGTATTATATAATTTGACTGCCTCAACGACGTTTGAGCGAGTTGTTTAGGGGACGAGCTGTTGAATCCCAACATGGTGATGCATAATCAATGGCAGGCGACTGAGGTGTCCATAGGCATGGTCAAAAAGCGCTACAGCCATGTTGATCCAAAAAGACGCAGATATGGTCTATTGAAGAAGACAATACTTTTTCATTGAACGACAAGCCCTGGACAAGTATTTCCATGTGTTTTGAAGGCAGATAAGGGTGTTACTAACATCAACATATAGGCCGAGTAATTTGTGTGAAGTAACTTCTTCGCCCAGCTGTACGGCCACTTTTAACAGCCCATAGATAGTTGGTGTACTCTGCAATTGATTTGGAAACGTCAGCAATGGTCTCTTTTGTTCAGTGATGTCATTAACATGAATTTAACGACGGCCGACTGAGGGTGTAATGCGCATATGAACGCTTTATTGACGCCACTGTCAACTAAAGGTGGCCTTTGGTGGAGGTTCTGTAATGGTCTGGGGGGATTCAGCCTTCACCATTAGAACACCCTTGTATCATGTACAGGGTAACCTGACTGGCCTCCGACACCGGGATGAAGATCCTTCGACCGCTGGCTGTGCCTACACTGCAGCAGATGGGACCGCCGGCTGTCTACCAGGATGACAACGCTCGCCCCCACAGGGCAAGGGTGGTCAACGACTTCCTGCAGCAGTCTGGAACAACAGAATGGAGTGAGCATGCAATCCCGATGTCAATAATTGATCCTTGGAGATGAGTTTGATCGCAAAGTCAGGAGAAACCACCCCCCGAGGGATGCGATACCAATCTTGCAGGTTAAGTGGCAGGCGCTACAATGAGAGTTTTTTCAATAGAAGGGTCATGGTCAAGGACATCAAAGTCGAGTGCCAGAACAGCCATGGCGGATACACGCATTACTGAACGAAAATAGCATCAGAATGAGTCTTGTGATTTCAATGACTTAAATCAAATTTCGATACGTACCCACTTTGATCAAATGTACAGACCAAACGATTGCTCGTTTTGAAGGCAATTGTGTATTTTATCACTAAAGCATTTGGTTAAATGTTGGAAAAAATTCAACGCATTGGCTTTCTTATTTGGAAA
>CM065693.1:1023911-1033911 GCA_017654935.2 Phymorhynchus buccinoides
AACAATGCATAGGGGATGTATAGGGGAGTTAGTCAGCATGACGGAGGTCTGATCACGACACACAGTGCAGGGGGTGAAGTGGGCCACATTACCATCACATTACACAGCAGCCAGAACAAAACTGCAAAACGACCACCCAAACAGAACATCTCTATTGTGTAGCTTCATCCTCCTTCTGCTTCTTTGTCGGTCACTCAGGCAGTTTGCTGTCAAATTAGACCCGCGGCCCCGCTGCCGTCATGCGCCTAACTTAGCTAGGCCCAGCATGTTCGTCTTCGGCTGGAGAAAATCTTTGTAAGACTTCCTAGAACAAAGGCAGGAGAATGGACCAGTAAGGCAGAAAGACAGTAACCAAAGGGAAAAAGAAGAGACGAAGAGAGGGACAGATTACAAATAACCAGAGGAGGCTGCTACTATTCCGGAGGGCTGGGCTGAAATTGTGTTGACAGCGGAGATACTTTGCCCACACTACATTCCTCACTACATTAACCAAGGGGACTTTAGGACAGCCGGCGTTGGGGAAGGTCCCCAAAGGCCAGCTAATCCCCTTGGCTGCAGCACTAGAGCCAGTGCAAATGCCCCTTGGTTTGAGAGTCCTAGTCATTGACCAAACACCAACTTGTGCCATGATGTTCCATTACTGCCCCTTGGTCTGAGAGTCCTAGTCATTGACCAAACGCCAACTTGTGCCATGATGTTCCATTACTGCCCCTTGGTCTGAGAGTCCTAGTCATTGACCAAACACCAACTTGTGCCATGATGTTCCATTACTGCCCCTTGGTTTGAGAGTCCTAGTCATTGACCAAACACCAACTTGTGCCATGATGTTCCATTACTGCCCCTTGGTCTGAGAGTCCTAGTCATTGACCAAACACCAACTTGTGCCATGATGTTCCATTACTGCCCCTTGGTCTGAGAGTCCTAGTCATTGACCAAACACCAACTTGTGCCATGATGTTCCATTACTGCCCCTTGGTCTGAGAGTCCTAGTCATTGACCAAACACCAACTTGTGCCATGATGTTCCATTACTGCCCCTTGGTTTGAGAGTCCTAGTCATTGACCAAACACCAACTTGTGCCATGATGTTCCATTACTGCCCCTTGGTTTGAGAGTCCTAGTCATTGACCAAACACCAACTTGTGCCATGATGTTCCATTACTGCCCCTTGGTTTGAGAGTCCTAGTCATTGACCAAACACCAACCTGTGCCATGATGTTCCATTACTGCCCCTTGGTTTGAGAGTCCTAGTCATTGACCAAACACCAACCTGTGCCATGATGTTCCATTACTGCCCCTTGGTTTGAGAGTCCTAGTCATTGACCAAACACCAACTTGTGCCATGATGTTCCATTACTGCCCCTTGGTCTGAGAGTCCTAGTCATTGACCAAACACCAACCTGTGCCATGATGTTCCATTACTGCCCCTTGGTTTGAGAGTCCTAGTCATTGACCAAACACCAACCTGTGCCATGATGTTCCATTACTGCCCCTTGGTTTGAGAGTCCTAGTCATTGACCAAACACCAACCTGTGCCATGATGTTCCATTACTGCCCCTTGGTTTGAGAGTCCTAGTCATTGACCAAACACCAACCTGTGCCATGATGTTCCATTACTGCCCCTTGGTTTGAGAGTCCTAGTCATTGACCAAACACCAACCTGTGCCATGATGTTCCATTACTGCCCCTTGGTTTGAGAGTCCTAGTCATTGACCAAACACCAACCTGTGCCATGATGTTCCATTACTGCCCCATGGTTTGAGAGTCCTAGTCATTGACCAAACACCAACCTGTGCCATGATGTTCCATTACTGCCCCTTGGTTTGAGAGTCCTAGTCATTGACCAAACACCAACCTGTGCCATGATGTTCCATTACTGCCCCTTGGTTTGAGAGTCCTAGTCATTGACCAAACACCAACCTGTGCCATGATGTTCCATTACTGCGGAAGAAGTTCTATAGCACAGCTCTCATTTGACTATTGGCCCAACTCCAGGCTAATGTCAAACCAATGATAAAAGCCATTGGACTAGAGGGCTAACATCTCATTTAACGCTGTGGAAACAAAGAGGTTGGGTAAGTTTGCACGACATAGCAGCACGTGAGTAGCCTAACACTGACCCAGAATATCATGTGTACCTGGCGAAGGTTTGCACTCAGTGAGTCGTTCCTGACATGCACCTACCTTACAGAAAAGGAAAGGTTAAAGCTGGAAATCCAGATGCACGAAAACAACACGGCGACGGTAACGACAAAGCCAAACAAGTTGCCGTGTTAATCGCTCAAACTAAATTTCTACTGCATGAACCCATAAGACACGAAACGGCAACGGCAAGTCGCCGGTGTCGTATAGAATATTGTCGCCGTGAAATACGGTCGCGACCGACCGTATTTCACCATAAAAACAGTCGTTCTATTTCATAGCAAATACACTATTTCACAGCAAATACGATCGTTACGCGACACTATTTAACCATAAAAACAGTCGCTCTATCGACAATATTTCACGGCAAATACGGTCGCTTCCGCGACACTATTTCACAATAACAACGGTCGCTACACTGAGCGATACTTTTTCACCATAAAAAAATACGGTCGCTACTGCGACAATATTTCACCGTAAATGCGATCGCTTCCGCGACACTATTTCACGGCAAATGCGGTCGCTTCCGCGACACTATTTCACGGCAAAAACGGTCGCTACTACGACACTATTTCACCAAATATGTGGTCGCTATGGTCGCTATTGCGACACTATTTCACCGAAATTGTATGCATGCATGCATGCATGTATGTACGTATGTATGTATGTATGTATGTATGTATGTATGTATGTATGTATGTATGTATGTATGTATGTATGTATGCATGTATGCATGTATGTAGGAAGGTAGGTAGGTAGGTAGGTATGCGTGTGTGTCCGCGTGCGTGCGTGCATATGTACCTGTATATGCAGGCCTATGTATGTATGTATGTATGTATGTATGTATGTATGTATGTATGTATGTATGTATGTATGCATGTATGTATGTATGTGTGTATGTATGTATGTATGTATGTATGTACGTACGTACGTACGTATGTACGTATGTACGTATGTACGTATGTATGTATGTATGTATGTATGTATGTATGTATGTATGTATGTATGTATGTATGTATGTATGTATGTATGTATGTATGTATGTATGTATGTATGTATGTATGTATGTATGCATGCATGCATGCATGCATGCATGCATGTATGTATGTATGTATGCATGTTTGTTTGTTTGTATGTATGCATATGTGAATGTATGCATGTGTGTATGTATGTATGTATGTATGTATGTATGTATGTATGTATGTATGTATGTATGTATGTATGTATGTATGTATGCATGTTTGTTTGTTTGTATGTATGTATGTGTGTATGTATGTATGCATGTGTGTATGTATGTATGTATGTATGCATGTATGTATGTATGCATGTTTGTTTGTTTGTATGTATGCATGTATGCATGTATGTATGTATGTATGTATGTATGTATGTATGTATGTATGTATGTATGTATGTATGTATGTATGTATGTATGTATGCATGTTTGTTTGTTTGTATGTATGCATGTGTGTATGTATGCATGTGTGTATGTATGTATGTATGTAGGTAGGTAGGTATGTATGTATGCGTGTGTGTCCGCGTGCGTGTGTGCATATGTACCTGTATATGCATGTATGTATGTATAATATATGTATGAGTGTATGTGTGTGTGTGGAGTGTATGTGTGTGTGTGTGTGTGTGTGTGTGTGTGTGTGTGTGTGTGTGTGTGTGTGTGTGTGCGTGTGCGTGCGTGCGTGTGCGTGCGACTTTTATCTATACTTAACAATGTCTTTTTAGTTGGTTTTAAAAAAGGAGCACAAAATGTTCTATCACATGACTTGTTATTTGAAACGAGCGCTGTCTCTGTTACCTCATGTGTGTATGTGATCAGAAAATGATCCAGCTTAGTTTTTGTCCGTCACCGAAGGTGATCGGACTTTGCGATGGGCTGGTTTGTCTGGGGTTTTTTTCTTGTTTTTTCTTCTTCTGTCTGTCCCAAGGATAACTCCCGAACCGCTTGACCGAATCGCGTCAAATGTTGTGTGAAGGAAGAGATCCGCGCAAACCATTTTGCCGTCGTGACCTTGACCTTGACGTACGACCTTGAAAACCGAAAATCTATTTTTAGCCATATCTCGGGCACCGATCGACATAGGATGTTGACACTTGGTATGAAGGTGGTTTGGCTTATGCCCGTTCTGATGATGGCATACCGATCAAGGTCAATGTCAAGGTAAAAAAGATCGCTGGAGCCTGAATATCGGAGGGTCATTTTTTCTCCTTCTGTCTGTCCCAAGGATATCTTTCGAACGGGTTGACCGAATCGCGTCCAATTTTGTCTGCTGGTGTGTCACTATGAGAGGAAGGCATCCGCGCAAACCATTTTGCCGTCGTGACCTTGACCTTGGCGTACGACCTTGAAAACCGAAAATCTTTAAGGGGCCATTACTCCCACACCGTTGGTGTTAGAGTCTTCAAATTTGGCATGTAGGTACTTTGGCGTATGCCCGTTCTGATGGTGGCATACCAATCAAGGTCAAGGTCACGGTCCGGGAGATCGTAGGCCTTGAAAGTGGTAGGGGTCTACAAATTGTGTTTTCAGCCATATTTTCCACATTTGTACTTAACAGAAGCGCTTCATATTGTGTCTGGCACTGTATACCCTAGAGTAGAAAACACCCGAGCATAAATTATCGCCATGCTGACCTTGACCTTGACGTGTGACCTTGAAAACCGAAATTTCCTTCTTTGCGCTATATATTATTGTCCAAGCTGTATCTCGTGAACTACAAGACATAAGCTCTTCAAATGTTGTGTCAGGATGTGGATGAATGAAAATTTGTTTAACGTCCTCCAGAGAGAGAGAGAGAGGGGGGGGGGGGGGGGGGGGGAGAGAGAGAGAGAGACAGACAGACAGACAGACAGACAGACAGACAGACAGACAGACAGACAGACAGACAGACAGACAGACAGACAGACAGACAGACAGACAGACAGACAGACAGACAGACAGAGAAGACAACAGACAGACAGACAGACAGACAGAGAGACATAGACAGAGAGCAAAGAGGACAACTGCTGTTCCAGTTGGATGAATGAAATTTTGTTTAACGTCCTCCGCCCCAGAGCAGGCACAGAGGCAGACAGAGAGAGAGAGAGAGAGAGAGAGAGAGAGAGAGAGAGAGAGAGAGAGAGAGAGAGAGAGAGAGAGAGAGAGAGAGAGAGAGAGAGAGAGAGACATACAGAGAGAGAGAGACACATAGGCATACAGAGACATGAGACACATAGAGAGAGATAGACAAAGACAAAGACAGAGAGAGAGAGAGAGAGACAGACAGAGACAGACAGACAGACAGACATAGGCCCTACAGACAAAGACAGAGAGAGAGAGGGGGGGGGACAGAGACAGAAAGCGAGAGAGAGAGACACAGACAGACAAACATACACTGAGAGCACCACCCAGAGGAAAGCGGCGACAGAAGATCAAAGCAACCGTAAGACCACTCGGCCAGACGTCGAGTTACGGCACGCGGAAGGGGAACGTCGCCCGTTTTACCCCCCCAACTATACCACTCTCCCGATTCTCTTCAAAGTCTCTCTCTCTCTCTCTCTCTCTCTCTCTCTCTCTCTCTCTCTCTCTCTCTCTCTCTCTCTCTTGTATTAATCTTTGTACGTAAAAAACCCAACTCTTTTTATTAACATCCTTGGGACAGACAGAAAAGAACAACAAACAAACAAACAAACAAGGGCGTCGCCGGGCGGCAGACATGTCCGTCACCAGCAATGCCACGCACTTGCGACACCCCGTAGCATAATTGTCCGTCACCGTAGGTGATCGGACTTTGCAGTTGTCTGGTTTGTATTTTTGTTTTTGTCCGTCACCATAGGTGATTGGACTTTGTGGTCGTCTGGTTTGTATTTGTCCATCACCATAGGTGATCGGACTTTGCATGGGCTGGTTTGTATTTTTTTGTTTGTTTGTTTGTTTGTTTGTTTGTTTTTCTGTCTGTCCCAAGGATATCTCCCGAACCGCTTGACCGAATCGCGTCAAATTGTGTCTGCTGGTGTGTCACCATGAGAGGAAGGCATCCGCGCAAAATGTTTCGCCGTCGTGACCTTGACCTTGGCGTACGACCTTGAAAACCGAAAATCTTTAAGGGGTCATAACTTCCACACCATTGGTGTTAGAGTCTTCCAATTTGGCATGTAGGTACTTTGGCTTATGCCCGTTCTGATGGTGGCATACCGAACAATGTCAACGTCACGGTCCGGGAGATCGGTAGGCCTTGAAAGTGGTAGGGGTCTACAAACTGGGTTTTAAGCTTTATTTTCCACATTTGTGCTTGACAGAAGCGCTTCAGATTGTATGTGGTACTGTATACCCTAGAGTAGAAAACATCCCAGCATAAATTATTGCCATGCTGACCTTGGCCTTGAAGTTTGACCTTGAAAACCGAAATTTCCTTCTTTGCGCTATATATTTATTCTTCAAGCTGTATCTCGTGAACTAGAAGACAGAATCCCTTGCAATTTTGTGTCAGGATGCGACACTCTACGGGGTGTCGCAAGTGCGTGGCATTGCTGGTGACGGACATGTCTGCCGCTCGGCGACGCCCTTGTTAATAATGTATTTAGTTTCTAATAGCGCAGTCTTAGTGACTTCAGACAATATGTTTTTTGTAGCTGGGGCTACGGTTACAAGCCATTGGCAGTTTGGCAGCATAATATTTTTGCGTTCTAATTTTCATTTCATTATAAAGTACATTTTGTTTCAAGCTGTTTTATGATTTTATTTATGCGTTCCAATTTTTATTTCATTATAAAGTACATTTAGTTTCAAGCTGTTTTATCATTTTATTTATGCGTTCCAATTTTTATTTCATTATAAAGTACATTTGGTTTCAAGCTGTTTTATGGTTTTATTTCTGCGATCTAATTTTCATTTCATTATAAAGTAGCCTACATTTTGGTTTAAGCTGTTTAATGATTTGCTTTCGTTGTTAATGTACTTTGGTCGTCCAAATAATACAAGCCATAACAAATCAATACATATGTATTGTAGACTATTTACTTTTCTCTAAAACAAATTATATCTCTGTCACTCTAGTAACTTTTTTTCCCCGTTTGCTTCATTATATGATTTTGAGAGGGAAGTTATTTTGTACCTGTACAGCATGTGATCTTGACCACTGATATTCAACTTGAAGAAATGATACCTTAGTTTTTAATAACATAGTTTTAGTGACTCTAGAAAATAATTTTCTGGTAGCTGAGTTTACGGTTACAAGATATTGTCATTTTGGCAGCATAATATTTTTGCGTTCTAATTTTCATTTCATAAAGTACATTTTGTTTCAAGCTGTTTCATTATTTACTTTCGTTGTTGCTGTATTTTGGTTGTCCAAATAATACAAATCATAAAAAAATCAATATATATGTATTCTAGACTCTTTTTCCCCAAACATTTCTATCTCTCTGTCTATAACTGAAAAGTGTGTGTGTGTGTGCGTGTGTGTGCGTGTGTGCGTGTGCGTGTGCGTGTGTGTGCGTGTGCGTGCGTGCGTGCGCGCGCGTGTGTCTACGTCTGTCTGTATGTATGTGAAGATAGATTTTATAATATTGTTATGTGTGTGTTTGCGTGCGCATGCGTGTGTATGGGGGACAAATGGCCAGGGGCTAAATACCCGGGGGCAAATGGCTGGGGAGCAAAAGGCCTAGGGGCAAATGGCCGGAGGGCAAAAGGCCTAGGGGCAAATGGCCGGAGGGCAAAAGGCCTAGGGGCAAAAGACCGAGGGGGCAAATAGCCGGAAGGCAAAAGGCCTAGGGGGTAAAAGGCCTGGGGCAAATGGCCAGGGGGCAATAGGCAGGGGGCGAATGGCCCGGGGGCAAATGCGTAGTCTCACATACATACACATAAATACCTCGCACGCACGCACGCGGAAACACGTGCACACGCACACACGCATACACACATACGCTCATACATATATTATGCATATATACATATACAGGTACATATGCACGCACGTGCACGCACGCGGACACACACGCATACATACATACATAGATATACCTACCTACCTACCTACCTACCTACCTACCTACCTACCTACCTACCTACCTACCTACCTACCTACCTACCTACCTACCTACCTACTACCTACCTACATACCTACCTACTACCTACCTACATACCTACCTACCTACATACATACATACGTACATACATACGTACATACATACGTACATACATGCATACATACATACATACGTACATACATACGTACATACATACGTACATACATACGTACATACATTTTTTTTTTTAGATAGCTTTTCAGACCGGGGATAAAAAAGAAAGAAAACAAGTTCAGTGTAGACTTAGAGGGGAATTAAGGAGGGGGCAAAGGGCGTTTAAAACTAAGGTAGAACAGCAGTTTCAGACAGGCAAAATGGCCGACGCATGGGATGGGATTCGAACCCTCACTGGTCAAAATAAGAAAAGAACAACGGCTTGTCATATGACCGAGGAGGAACAGAGAGATTTTTCTTTTAAGTTAAACGAGTTTTACTGTAGATTTGAGAGAGCAGATTTAGAGGGGGAGTTGGACAGTGTGACTTCACAGTTACATGAGAAAATAAAGGATGTAAGAGGGGAACAAGAGTTTGAAATTGAAGAGAAAGATGTTGAACGTTTGTTTTTGAAGTTGAATGTAAGGAAAGCCGTGGGACCAGATCATGTATGTGGAAGACTGTTGAAAGCATGTGGTTCTCAATTATGTGGTGTGTTTTGTTCGCTTTTTAATTGGTCTTTACGTGATTGTTCTGTGCCATGTATCTGGAAAAACTCTACTATCACTCCTGTTCCCAAGAAAAAGAATCCTGTCATACTAAACGATTACCGTCCTGTTGCTCTAACCTCCATAGTCATGAAATGTTTCGAAAAGATTGTTCTCCAACGCCTCCTTAGTTTCACTAACCAGCACTTTGACTCTTTTCAGTTCGCCTACAAACCCTGCAGGGGGACAGACGATGCCATTCTAACACTTCTGAACAACGCCTTTCTGCACTTGAATAACCCTAATTCTTTTGTTCGTATTTTGTTCATCGACTTCTCCTCTGCTTTCAATACTATACAACCTCATCTCTTGGCTCTGAAAATGTTACGTTTAGATGTTGATCCCAAGCTCATTCTCTGGATCGTCAATTTTCTGCTCCACAGGACACAGTCTGTTCGTTTTCAAACAAAAGAAATGCTGATTGATTTTCGCAAAAACCCACTGCCTGTCCCGATGCTTGTGATTAACGGTGAGACTGTTGAAAGGGTGAATGATTATACATATCTTGGTACAGTACTAGACAGCAAGCTCACTTTCGATACAAATGTTGATTATGTTCATAAGAAATGCCAGCCAAGAATTTTTTGTTTACAGAAATTGAGAAACATCGGTGTTCATTCTGACATTCTGCATTCTTATTACCGGTGTTGTATCGAGTCAGTTCTCACTGTTTCATTTCTTTGTTGGTATGGAAGTTTGAGTGTAAGAAGCAAGCGTGTGCTGAGTGATATGGTGAATGTGTGCAGTAAGATTGTGGGTGTGAGGCAGAATGGATTACAAGATTTATTTGATGAAAGAGCAGTACAAAAGCCAGGAAAGTAATTAATGACGACAGCCATGTTTTAGCCAGATATTATGAACTTTTACCATCGGGTCGCCGTTACAGGACGTTGAAGCTGAAAGCTAGAGCACAGAAAACGTTTGTCCCCAGATCAATCAAGCTTTTAAATTCATGATTTATTCTGTGAAATGGTTCTCTGATGAAATGCAGCATGTCCGTCCATTGGAAGTGAACGTGCATGTGTGTGTGTGTGTGTGGGTGTGGGTGTGGGTGTGTGTGTGTGTGTGTGTGTGTGGGGGGGG
>CM065693.1:1038911-1138911 GCA_017654935.2 Phymorhynchus buccinoides
GAAATATCTGCCAAAAGGTGTGATGAACGTGGTGAGCTTGCAATTTGCAGGCTTTAATGGAATCCGAAAGAAACCCAAGGCAGCGTCGAGTTTGCTGAACACCTTCACTCCTCGCAGACGATGCAGAATATCCTCCAGAGTTGGTAGCTGGTACCTCTTTGTCTTCACTGCTTTGTTCAACTGTTTATAGTCCGTGCAGATTCTGACACAGCCATTCTTCTTCTGGACAGCAACAATAGGAGCGCACCAGTCTGTAGGCTCCTCCATTGACTCGATGATGTTTGCTGACTTGAGGCTCCTCCATTGACTTGGTGATGTTTGCTGACTTGAGGCTCCTCCATTGACTCGATGATGTTTGCTGACGTGAGGCGGTCAGGAGCATTCTTCACTTTCTCCATGAGGGGAACAGGAGCGCACCAGTCTGTAGGCTCCTCCATTGACTCGATGATGTTTGCTGACTTGAGGCGGTCAGGAGATTCTTCACTTTCTCGATGAGGGGAACAGGAGCGCACCAGTCTGTAGGCTCCTCCATTGACTCGATGATGTTTGCTGACTTGAGGCTCCTCCATTGACTCGGTGATGTTTGCTGACTTGAGGCTCCTCCATTGACTCGATGATGTTTGCTGACTTGAGGCTCCTCCATTGACTCGATGATGTTTGCTGACTTGAGGCGGTCAGGAGCATTCTTCACTTTCTCCATGAGGGGAACAGGAGCGCACCAGTCTGTAGGCTCCTCCATTGACTCGATGATGTTTGCTGACGTGAGGCGGTCAGGAGCATTCTTCACTTTCTCGATGAGGGGAACAGGAGCGCACCAGTCTGTAGGCTCCTCCATTGACTCGGTGATGTTTGCTGACTTGAGGCTCCTCCATTGACTCGGTGATGTTTGCTGACTTGAGGCTCCTCCATTGACTCGGTGATGTTTGCTGACTTGAGGCGGTCAGGAGCATTCTTCACTTTCTCGATGAGGGGAACAGGAGCGCACCAGTCTGTAGGCTCCTCCATTGACTCGGTGATGTTTGCTGACTTGAGGCTCCTCCATTGACTCGGTGATGTTTGCTGACTTGAGGCGGTCAGGAGCATTCTTCACTTTCTCCATGAGGGGAACAGGAGCGCACCAGTCTGTAGGCTCCTCCATTGACTCGGTGATGTTTGCTGACTTGAGGCTCCTCCATTGACTCGGTGATGTTTGCTGACTTGAGGCGGTCAGGAGCATTCTTCACTTTCTCCATGAGGGGAACAGGAGCGCACCAGTCTGTAGGCTCCTCCATTGACTCGGTGATGTTTGCTGACTTGAGGCGGTCAATGTGACGAGGTAATGGGTTAAAAGGCTAAGCCTCTAGGGAAGACTTGTAGTGTGTTAAATTTTCAAGTAGAAAATTTGCCTTTAACCCACTTCTCTAGGGTATGGGAGATGAGCAACTTTCCCGGCCCCTTTTCATCTAATAAATTTATATTTGTGCCCGGGTTCTGGCTCGTATGATTGTAAGAAATACAAGTGGTTTGCTCTTAATGGCAGACAGAGAGAAGTAGGGTTTTACATGAAATTACAAGACTCCCACTCTCATCAGTCTGACCAAAGGGTTCAGGATTATTTGACACTTGTATTTTATTTACTCACAAAATCTGCATAAGATTATGCAACAATAATAATAAAGCAGCTCAATGGCGCCAAAAACAAAATATGAATGAAAAAAAAAATGAAATCCGAAAGGATTTACAAGACTTTTGTCTTTCTAGAAGGTTAGCCCCAAGCAGGAAGGGTCACTAATCATCATTGTCCGGAGGAAAGTTCAAATGATTGGCGCAGTCCGGGGGACTTAGCTGTGGTCGAGTTAATCCGTAGTGATCGGCGAGTGCTGGGGTGGCTGGGCTTGCTCGTCAGGTGAGAGTAGCTCCCAGTCGTTCCGGTTACGGCTTCGCGGGATGGCACGGTTCAAGCGTGGTCTCCTCGCGGATTCTGGGTGCGGGGCGTCTTGGCGGCGTTCCCGTCTTGGTGCTTGTGAGTCAGGGATGATCTTCCTGCCCACGATGCCCTGCTGATAATCACAGGAGAAGGTGGATGTAGGTCTCTATGGCTTAGAGACAAGGGGCTTCAGTCGGCAGGGAATTAGTGAATCCCAACCGGCTAGAAGGCTTCCCTTGTACAATAGCACTAGTTAATAAATAAACTGAATTTCAGTTAACAAACTGAGATCAGTAAAACATAAAAGGTGATCAAGCCAACATCACTCTCCATCCAACACCTGGAAAGGAATGGTATCATAAAGTGCAAGATTGCGACCCATAGGTTTCCTACTAAAAATAGACAAAAGGGTTAGTAGGCATAAACTCCGGTTCTGGTACCAAAAGTGTTCAAGTCAAAAACACACACACACACAAATAATCAGTGCACATAAATAGAATAGAATGTTTACCACTTCTTTTCAATAACATATCTATCTACTCCTTATTCATCATTGAACATAGGATCTAGATCAAAAATAGGATCAAACAAACAAGTCTCAATCACCTGCCATCAATAATACTCACTAGTTGGGCTTAATGTTGCTCTAGCTAGGTTTCAGCGTCTTGTGTGAAAACTTTTTCTCACTTCTCCAATTATAGCCTTCACTTTCAAACAATGAAAGCCTGTCATTGGTTTATAGCAATTGACACGTCACAAGATGATGCTATAATTTTATGCATACTAGTACCGAACAATCACGCGCCAGTTACATCCTTATCACGTGCCGACATTCAAATCCTTCTCGTGCTCGGAAAGGAAGGGTTCAAAGGGGCCCGACCGTGGTTGTCACTTTCTCGTGATGGGTAGGTAGATCGGGCTTCAAAGAGATAACTGCCTTAATCGGCGTTCGTTTGAAGCAGCCGGGCAATTAAAATGGCGGTTGGTCGAGAAATGAAAAGGAGAGAGGGTGGGGGGTGGGGAGGGGAGAGGGGGGTGGGGTGTAGATAAGAAATAAAGAAAGCGGGTCGCGCGGGACACTTACGTCACAGTCAAGATCATTCTTCACTTTCTCGATGAGGGGAATAGGGACTCGCCTGGCTGTAGCAACAGAGTACGGTTTGTTATTTTCAGCGAGACTTATTTGAACTAGCGGACACTTAACTGGGTGCTCATCCAACTCACTGAAGAGTGGATCAGGACATGGGACTTCAACACTGTCGAGGCGTTGAACGAGGTGCAGTCGTGTGGCGGCATCTCTGCTCAAGAGATTTTCTGCTTTGTTGACAATGAAGCAGCGTATGTTGCACTCATGTTGACGATGACGATGATACAATGAGTAAAAGTAAGGTAAATATCCATAATATCTCTGTCATGCCTATTATACCACTAATGCCACCCTGGGAACAAAGAAAGGCAACCTTTGATATAGAATATACCAGTTACAACAAAGATGAAGAGGTTAATCTATTATAGTTTCTGACGTTCAACGCCATTTAGATTCAAAATATTCAAATCACCTAAAACAATTCACTGATGCTTCAGTCTTAGGTACGTCAGACAGTGGGGCAGGTTTTGCTATACCATCACTTAAAATAGAAAAGTCTTATTATTTAGGCAAAGACATATCAATATTTACTTTTGAATTATACGCAATAATGCGAGCTTTAGAATGTGTCTGTTCTCTACCATATTCCATTTATAACGTCTTATTTTGTGTTGATTCAAAATCAGTTTTACAAATTCGGAAGCAAAGCAACAGTAGTAACATTCGTAATGATGTTGTCTTTGAAATTAAGCGTTTAATTCATTGTATTATCACAAAAGGTATTGGTATTGATTTTTGCTGGGTGCCATCTCATTGTGGGCTCCTTTGGAATGAGGTTGCTGATAGAGCTGCTAAAAGAGGGGCCTTCAATAACACATTTTTAGATGAGAAATTGACATTGTCAACACATGAAATTTACTCTTTGTTGGAAAAATCCATTTGTATTAATCCATCTGACTTTAGACCTAATATTGTGATGCATAGCACATCCATCGTTAGTTTAGTGTACATGATACGTCTAAATTCATTGAAAACTAAATACATAGAAATTAATTGTCTGTGCACCCAGAGAATATGCATTCATCATTTACTATTATAATGCCCTCTCTAAATACTGAATGTTCAATATGGACTTTTTTCATAATAATAATAATAATAAACGGATATTTATATAGCGCTTTTTATCGAGCACAAAGCGCTTTACAATCAGCATTGAAACACTCACATACGCATACACACGCACAACAGACACACACGCACGTATGTGCACGCATGAGAGTGAACGCGTTCTTGCACACAGACATAGTACACACACATACTCACACACATTTCATCAAACACACAGAAAACACATTCTCACTGAAACGCACACAAACTTACTCAAACATACACTTGTACAAACACGCGCACACGCACGCACACACACACACACACACACACACACACACACACACACACACACACACACACACACACACGCGCGCGCGCGCACTCACATACACAAAGCACTCACGTGTACTCACACTCACAGACACATACTCACACACACTCCTCCCCCCCTCTAGCCGAACACAATCTCTCCTGCGCATGCATGCACTCATACACATGCAAGCAGATATACCCACACAGAACACACACAACACACTCACACACACACACAACTGCTTGGAAGCGCGGCCGTGGGTGCACGCACACTCACATTCGCGCACACGCTCACAAATTACATACATACATACATACATACATCAATCACAATCACACACACACACACACACACACACACACACACACACACACACACACACACACACACACACACACACAATCACACACACACACACACACACACACACACACACACACACACACACACACACACACACATATATATACACACACACACACACACACACACACATACACACATACACACACACACACACACGCACACGCACGCACACACACACACACATCGCACAATCACACACACACACACACGTACGCACGCATGTACACAAACACACGCATACGCGCGTGCACACACACACACACACACACACACACACACACACACACACACACACACACGCACACGTGCACATGGAGATGGGGGTGTTATTGGAAAGACTGTCGGAGTAAAATAAGTATAATAATATGAAGGATATCTTAAGTGACGCAGAAATGATTGACTTTGCTTTAACTGCTAAATTAGTGCTGTCCACGCCTATTGGAAGCTTACTGTAGATGTCGTCCTTTGTGTGTTGTCATTTTATTTTATGCTGTCCACGCCTGTTGGAAGCTTACTGTAGATGTCGTCCTTTGTGTGTTGTCATTTTATTTTATGCTGTCCACGCCTGTTGGAAGCTTACTGTAGATGTCGTCCTTTGTGTGTTGTCATTTTATTTTATGCTGTCCACGCCTGTTGGAAACTTACTGTAGATGTCGTCCTTTGTGTGTTGTCATTTTATTTTATGCTGTCCACGCCTGTTGGAAGCTTACTGTAGATGTCGTCCTTTGTGTGTTGTCATTTTATTTTATGCTGTCCACGCCTATTGGAAGCTTACTGTAGATGTCGTCCTTTGTGTGTTGTCATTTTATTTTATGCTGTCCACGCCTGTTGGAAGCTTACTGTAGATGTCGTCCTTTGTGTGTTGTCATTTTATTTTATGCTGTCCACGCCTGTTGGAAGCTTACTGTAGATGTTGTCCTTTGTGTGTTGTCATTTTATTTTATGCTGTCCACGCCTATTGGAAGCTTACTGTAGATGTCGTCCTTTGTGTGTTGTCATTTTATTTTATGCTGTCCACGCCTGTTGGAAGCTTACTGTAGATGTTGTCCTTTGTGTGTTGTCATTTTATTTTATGCTGTCCACGCCTATTGGAAGCTTACTGTAGATGTCGTCCTTTGTGTGTTGTCATTTTATTTTATGCTGTCCACGCCTGTTGGAAGCTTACTGTAGATGTCGTCCTTTGTGTGTTGTCATTTTATTTTATGCTGTCCACGCCTGTTGGAAGCTTACTGTAGATGTCGTCCTTTGTGTGTTGTCATTTTATTTTATGCTGTCCACGCCTGTTGGAAGCTTACTGTAGATGTCGTCCTTTGTGTGTTGTCATTTTATTTTATTTTTTATAATTGGTTCAATTTTTGCATGTTGTCTAAAATCACTATTCATGTGAAAAGACATTACATTAAAGATTCATTTATTTTGACGATGGTGGATTGGTGCTCTGAATTCACCGTCATGATGAATCATGCCCCCTGGTCCTCGGAGGACAGCTTTGGATTTGACAAGTCGAGGTTGCAGGTTGCTCTTGTCAAACTCATCACGGGAAATCACGGACACGTCAGCCCCTGTGTAGATTTTTAACACAATCTGACGGTCAGCCATGTCCAGCCTAACATGCCATGGTGGTTCTGCCACGTCTCGCTGTACCGCACCCATGTAGGATGGTTCTACCGAATATGTGCTCAATTGTTCAGTGTCCACTGCATTCATGGCTTTGGATCGACATACTACAGCAAAGTGATTGAATTTTGAGTATTTCTTGTACTTCTTTCCTCTGGCAGAACACTTGCCAGCGTCGTGTGAACAACCACAGTTGCCGTATGTGTCTGCTTTCCTTCCTTCATCGCGAGCTGATTTAGCTGCTTCAGGCCGCTGGCTGCGTTGACCATGATGACCCCGAAAGCCATGATGACCGACAGCGTGCACTTCCACATGTCCCTGCTGGGACTTCATCAGTTCATAGTGGCGCGCTGTGTCAGCTGCTGATTTGAGGGTGAGGGTAGACAGATCCGCAAGCTGTAATTTCTGTGAAACTTCTTTGTCTAATAGGCCTATCACAAGCCTGTCCCGGACGGCTTCCTCTTCCTTATCGTTGAACACGCAATGGGCGGCTAAGTCACGCAGGCTTCTCACAAACTGCTCCACACTTTCGCCAGCATGTTGAGTGCGGGAGTAGAAGATAGCTCGCTCATGCAGACTGTTTTGTTTGGGGATAAAGTGTTTATTAAGTTTATTCAGCACAGCGTCAAAGTTGTTGCTTTGTCCCTCTGTGAACTTAAAGGACTGGAATATTTTCTCTGCTTGAGGCCCCATTGCATATATTAAGGTACTCACTTGAACGTCACCCTGTTCCTTGTGAAGCTTTGATGCCAAGCGAAAGCGACTGAACCGTTCGCGCCATTCCAGCCACAGGTCGACAGAAATCAAAGTTCTCCGGTGGGCTAAGCTTCGCCATTTCTTGTCAGAATGTCATAATACACGGTGAAATTGACGCAGGAAGACTTGTAGCTGCACGATAACACAATGCGACGTATGTATGGCCGGGATTCATTCATACAATATACACGAATGTGAAGGCATGTGCTCTACATTAGATGGCGACCAACCGGAAGCCTCTTAATTCATTAGAAACATAAAACGATATGGTGTCTTATTACACAAAACCACCCAATAGGCCAGCATTCACAACAGTACTGTTACACTGATAACTTAAAGAACTACAGGCTTGTGTCAAACCTTCCGTTTCTTGCCAAAGTTTTAGAGAAAGTTGTTCTTGATCAACTGTTATACCACCTTCACTCCAACAACCTTGTTTACCCCCTTCAATCTGCCTACCACTTAAGCCACAGTACTGAGACAGCTCTTCTCAAAATCTGTAACGACATACTGACTGCCCTTGACTGTAACAATCTCTCACTTCTGACTCTCTTGAGCTGTCTGCAGCTTTTTGCACTATCGACCACACTCTTCTTCTTTCCCGTCTACGTCACTCTTTTGGGTTTTCTGACACAGTCCTGTACTGGTTTCAGTCCTTCATCATTGATCGTCAACAAGTCGTCTCTGTCCATGGTCTTTCCTCTAAACCTAGTTCTTTGACCTTCTGTGTGCCACAAGGTTCTGTTTTGGGCCCTCTACTCTTCATTCTCTACACCTATCCTGTCTCATCTATTGTTCAAGAACACCTGCTTCAGCATCATTCTTTCCCTGACGATAATCAATTGTATGTCTCCGGACCACTCTCTGACCTTCCTGTCATGATTCAAAGCACCCAATCCTGTGTAGCCAGCATGAAGGACTGGATGACAGAAAACAAACTGAAACTTAACTAGGAGAAATCTGAACTGATCTTGGTCACCCCACCAAAGTTCCAAAATCACCCTTCATCAAACTCTATCAAACTTATTGACTCGTCTATCACTCTCTCCCCTTCTGCCCACAACCTTGGTGTCAACCTCCATCAAACCCTGTCCTTTCAACAGCATGTCAGTAGTGTCTGTCGTACCTGCTTTCTTGAACTCAGACGAATTGCTTCTAGCCGCCATCTCCTTTCAGAACACACTACAAAAGCTCTTGTCTCAGCATTTGTTCTATCCCGCCTTGATTGCTGTAATGCACTTTTGTCTGGTTTCCCCTCTCATCTCATCAACAAATTTGAAAAAGTTCACAACCATGCTGCCCGCCTTATCTTCCGTTCGTCTAAATATGACAAATGTAACTCCATTGCTGCGCTCTCTCCACTCGCTCCCTGTTCAGCAAAGAATATCCTGCAAGATTGTTTTTCTCTGCTTCTAATCTATGGAGTCCTCCTGCCCTGAATATCTCACTGATCTGTTACACCGCTATGCGCCATCTCGAGCACTGTGCTCCTCATCCGACATTTGTCCCTATCGCATCCCTGCTGTCCGCACTATAACCTTTGGCCAACGCTCTTTCGCCTATCAAGCTCCTGTCACTTGGAATCAGTTGCCCCACTCTCTCAGACACTCGCCTTCTCTACCCACATTCAAACGCCATCTGAAGACTCATCTTATTCCCAAGTAGCAACTGATCTCGCGCGCGTGTGCGTGTGTGCGTGCGTGCGTGCGTGCGTGCGTGCGTGCGTGCGTGCGTGCGTGCGTGCGTGCGTGCATGTGTACAGCGTTTTTGTTTGAATGTGTTATGAATGTTTGACATGTGTGTGCGCTTCGAGTTGATTTCTATCAAGATTTAGTGCAGTATAAATACTGCATGTTGTTGTTGCTGTTGTTGTGTGTGTGTGTGGAGGGTGTGCGTGCGTTGTTTACTCGTGTATGTTTTTTTGTTTGTTTATTATTGTTGTTATTTTTGTTATAATTTATTTATTGTGAACGCCTAGGTCATTAATTTGATTTGGCGTATAAATGTTAATAATAATAATAATAATAATAATAATAATAATAATAATAATAATATGCAATTGACCATCAGTAGTGAAGAATAAGAAGGATAATATACTGCCGACCGAAAGAAACTACACACGCGCATTTCATATGCGCATAAAAGAACGGCTCATTCAAATCATTTCAAATTTTTCAGATGTCTAATTCAATTATTTGTGTTCCCAAAATCTTAAGTTTTATTGCATTCGTTATATTAGTTTCGATACAATAGCTCAACAAACAACACAACCCCAAATTTGAAAATCATAAAAGCGTGGCTGCACCAAAAAGTCTGAAAAGTGGGTGTATCCGCTGTTGTTGGCAAGGCAACGTTTTTTTTATCCGATGTCTCATGAACCCCCTCAATGTGTCCAGAAAGCCCCGAGGAACTGCTGCTTACACAGTTATAAAGTTATTGCTGATTGGGTGGGCACACCCAATTTTGACACAGCTTGAGCAGCTGTGTTTTGTGAGGTTAAGCTTAGTGGGTTGCGTTTTTTGTTGGGCGATTGCTTCAAAACTAAAGACACGAATGCAATGCAATTTTAGGGTCTGGTGTATACATCACTGAATTAATGATGCATACAGTATCAAAGGATTTGGCGGTGCTATTTTTGTTCTGTTCTATTAGGAAAAAGTGATACTTAACCTTTGTTGATCTCTGTATGCATATCATACATAATTAGACACGAAAATGAGCAAAGATGGTGACTAGATGTGTTGGTTTGCACATGCACCTATATTTTCTTCTGCAGACATCTCAAGGCTTGTGTACTGAGCAATAAAATACAGGGACCATTTTTGTAAAATCATGGACTTTTGATATGCATGGACGTTCGAAAGTTCATGAAGTTACGAAACGGTCCATATATCTTATTGCTCAGTATACAATCCTTGGGATGTCTACAGAAGCAAACATAAGTGTAAGTGCAAAACCACAACTCTGGTCACAACCTGTGCCCGTTCCCATGCCTAATTCTGATACGCATATAGCGATCAACAAAAGTTAATTATCACTTTATCTGAAGAGCGCAGAACAAATATGGCACGGTCAAATCCTTTGATATTTTAGCCCTACATCGGGACTTTGTGGACACATTGAGGGGGTTCATGAGACATCGTGTAAAAGTTTTGCCTCGCCAACAACAGTGGACACAGCCAATAGTCACATCTTTGGTGTGTAGCCACGCTTTTGTGATTTTCAAATTTGGGGTGGCGTTGTTTGTTGAGCTATTGTATGGAAACTAATCGCACAAACGCAATAAAACTTCAGATTTTGGGTACACACATAATGGAATTAGACATCCGCAAAAATTGAAATCGGATTTGAATAAGCCGTTCTTTTGTGCGCATATAAAATGCACGTGTGTAGTTTCTTTTGGTCGGCAGTATATAACATAATAGGATGGTAAAGGTGACAGTATGTGAATAAAGGGAATAAGTAATCAGTATTTATGAATTTGAATTAACGAATTATGTTTATTAGAGAGAGAGAGAGAGAGAGAGAGAGAGAGAGAGAGAGAGAGAGAGAGAGAGAGAGAGAGAGAGAGAGAGAGAGGTTTAGAGATTGAGGGAGAGACAGGGGGGGATGGGGGGGGGGGGGGTGGGGTGGGGGTGGCAAAAAAGTAGGAACGCAGTGTCAATCTGTGTTTCAAGAAATAGGTTGAGGTCAATAGCCTTGGTGCTAATATACATAAGTGAAAAATCATGCTGATGTAGCAATTAAAAGACCAATGGAAAATAATGTATGTACATTTGAGGGGAAGGTAAGAAAGAGAGAGACAGTGGGGGAGAGGGTGGTAGAGGGAGGAAGAGAGAGTGAGAGAGGAAGAGAGAGAGAGAGAGAGGAGAGAGAGAGAGAGAGAGAGAGAGAGAGAAAGATAGATAGATAGATAGATATATACATAGAGAGATAGAGAGAGATAGAGATAGATAGAGAGAGAGATAGAGAGAGAGAGATAGAGAGATAGATAGATCTAGAGAGAGATAGATAGATAGAGAGAGAGAGAGAGAGAGAGAGAGAGAGAGAGAGAGAGAGAGAGAGAGAGAGAGAATTGAATTAATTAAATGAATTTTATTTATAGACGGTAATAGAATGAGCATGCTTTTTTTTTTTACAGCCAGCCCTCTTAAAAAGTAAAAAGGCACAAAGCGAAATAAAAAGCACACAAAACAGTCATGCATAGAAACATCATAACATCCAACCCAATATTGCATGCACATGCATGGTGCGGAAGCAAACGAACATATTTGTTCAATAAAGATGATACAGTCAACAAACATAAAATAGTATAATACGGTAAATAAATAAGGTAAGTAGATTTGAGGAGGGTGGGGGGTGGGGGAGAAGAGAGAGAGAGAGAGAGAGAGAGAGAGAGAGAGAGAGAGAGAGAGAGAGAGAGAGAGAGAGAGAGAGAGAGAGAGAGAGAGGTGGGTGGGTGTAAAACCTAGCCAAACACCGGTTGAAGTCTGGTAGCCTTGGTGCTAATACCTCTGATAAAGCGCATGCTGAGGTTGGCGATAAAGGTATACCAGAGCCAGATAATAATATAGCTAAACAATAAAACTATAAGTAGATTTGAGGAGAGGGTTAGGAGAGAGAGAGAGAGAGAGGAGGGTGGTGGTGGTGGTGGGGCGGTGGTTAAGAAAGCAGAGAGGGGGTTATAACGGGGACTTATCTAATGCAATAGGCACGGCAGACAGACTACGAACAGTTGAAGTAAATGGATCCGTGCAATGTGTCCCCGTCTCTATGTCCCTGTATCTCGTCTTCCCCCTCATTGTGTCCACGTCTATATTTATTATGTCCCTGTCTCTCTTCTTCCCCATCATTGTGTCCCCGTCTCTATGTCCCTGTCTCTCGTCTTCCCCCTCATTGTGTCCACGTCTATATTTATTATGTCCCTGTCTCTCTTCTTCCCCATCATTGTGTCCCTGTCTCTCTTCTTCCCCATCATTGTGTCCACGTCTATATTTATTATGTCCCTGTCTCTCTTCTTCCCCATCATTGTGTCCCTGTCTCTCTTCTTCCCCATCATTGTGTCCACGTCTATATTTATTATGTCCCTGTCTCTCTTCTTCCCCATCATTGTGTCCCTGTCTCTCTTCTTCCCCATCATTGTGTCCCTGTCTCTCTTCTTCCCCATCATTGTGTCCCTGTATCTCTTATTTCCCCTCATTGTGTCCCCGTCTCTATGTGTCCCTGTCTCTCTGTGTCTTCCCCCTCATTGTGTCCACGTCTATATTTATTATGTCCCTGTCTCTCTTCTTCCCCATCATTGTGTCCCTGTTATCTCTTATTTCCCCCTCATTGTGTCCCCGTCTCTATGTCCCTGTCTCTCTTCTTCCCCTCATTTTGTCCCCGTCTGTATGTGTCCCCCGTCTCTATGTCCCTGTCTCTCTTCTTCCCCTCATTTTGTCCCCGTCTGTATGTGTCCCCGTCTCTATGTCCCTGTCTCTCATCTTCCCCGTCTCATTGTGTCCACGTCTATATTTATTATGTCCCTGTCTCTCTTCTTCCCCATCATTGTGTCCCTGTCTCTATGTCCCTGTCTCTCTTCTTCCCCCTCATTGTGTCCCCGTCTCTATGTCCCTGTCTCTCTTCTTCCCCATCATTTTGTCCCCTGTCTCTATGTCCCTGTCTCTCTTCTTCCCTCTAATTGTGTCCCCGTCTGTATGTGTCCCCGTCTCTTGTGTCCCTGTCTCTCTTATTTTGTGTCCCCGTCTCTATGTCCCTGTCTCTATGTCCGTCTCTATTCTCCCCCTCATTGTGTCCCCGTCCTGTATGTGTACCCGTCTCTATGTCCCTGTCTCTATGTCCCTGTCTCTCTTCTTCCCTCTAATTGTGTCCCCGTCTGTATGTGTCCCCCGTCTCTTTGTCCCTGTCTCTCTGTCCGTCTCGTCTTCTCTCCCCCCTCATTGTGTCCCCGTCTGTATGTGTCCCCCGTCTCTTTGTCCCTGTCTCTATGTCCGTCTCTATTCTCCCCCTCATTGTGTCCCCGTCTGTATGTGTCCCCGTCTCTTTGTCCCTGTCTCTTTGTCCCTGTCTCTATTCTCTCCCTCATTGTGTCCCCGTCTCTATGAGTCTCCTCGGATTAAGGTAATGGTTAGCGTTAAGGTTAATGCTTAGGTTAACCCTAACCCTTACCCTAATCCACGGGGACACATAGAGACGAGGACACACTGAGACAGGGACACACAGAGACTGTGACATATAGAGATGGGGACACATGGAGACAGGGACACAATGAGGGGGACACATGGAGACAGGGACACAAATGAGGGGGACACATGGAGACAGGGACACATGGAGACAGGGACACATGGAGACAGGGACACATGTGAGACAGGGACACATGGAGACGGGGACACATGGAGACGGGACACAAGGGAGGGACACATGGAGACAGGGACACAATGAGGGGGACACACAGAGACAGGGACACATAGAGACAGGGACAAATAGAGACAGGGACACAATGAGGGGGGACACATGGAGACAGGGACACATAGAGACAGGGACACAATGAGGGGGACACATGGAGACAGGGACACATGGAGACAGGGACACATGGAGACAGGGCACAATGAGGGGGACACATGGAGACAGGGACACAATGAGGGGGACACATGGAGACAGGGACACATAGAGACAGGGACACATAGAGACGGGGACACAATGAGGGGGACACATGGAGACAGGGACACATGGAGACAGGGACACAATGAGGGGGACACATGGAGACAGGGACACATAGAGACAGGGACACAATGAGGGGGACACATGGAGACGGGGACACAATGGAGGACAGGGACACATGGAGACAGGGACACATAGAGACAGGGACACAATGAGGGGGACACATAGAGACAGGGACACATTGAGACGGGGACACATGGAGACAGGGACACATGGAGACAGGGACACAATGAGGGGGACACATGGAGACAGGGACACATAGAGACAGGGACACAATGAGGGGGACACATGGAGACAGGGACACATAGAGACAGGGACACATAGAGACAGGGACACAATGAGGGGGGCACATGGAGACAGGGACACATAGAGACAGGGACACATACGAGTGGGGACACATGGAGACAGGGGACACATGGAGACGGGGACACATAGAGAACAGGGACACAATGAGACGGGGACACATAGGAGACAGGGACACATGTGAGACGGGGGCACAAACGCACTTTACTTCACACGGGGACGGGGACACATGGAGACAGGGACACATGGAGACGGGGGCACAACGCACTTTACTTGACACGGGGACGGGGACACATGGAGACAGGGACACATGGAGACGGGGGCACAACGCACTTTCCTTCACACGGGGACGGGGGACACATGGAGACAGGGACACATGGAGACGGGGGCACAACGCACTTTACTTGACACGGGGACGGGGACACATGGAGACAGGGACACATGGAGACGGGGACACATGGAGACGGGGGCACAACGCACTTTACTTGACATGGGGACGATTGGGGCACATAGAGACGGGGGCACAACGCTGCTTACAGAGGTAAAGAACTCTCTGCTAGAGAGAGATTAACAGTTCCGCCCCGCTCGCTTCGCTTATTCACTGTACTATTGGCCCCTTCAGTATATCTCCCACTGCATTGCTGGGGGTGATGCTGATCAAAAATCTATACGATCACTAGGGTGTGCGGCCGCCAGTTAGTCAGACTCTCACAATACTATTGGTCTCTCCAAACAGTCCGCGCTGCATTCCTTAGGTGATGCTGAAAATCAAGGATACACAGATCTACGGCCAATGGTTTATTCTTTTTTTTCCAAAATGTTTTTTTATTCAGGTATTGGTTGACCTATTTCCATATTGCAAGTTTTTTTCTTCTGATTTCTAATTCTGGACATTTTGATTTAGAATCAAGTTAATGTTTGACGAGGGTGGTGAAGTGTCTGGGTTTCTTCATGACTTAGCGTGAGTGTGGAATGCTTGTCGCACTACAGCGTGCGATTGTGAATGCAGTTTTTATCTATATATGGAACTCATTTGAAAGTATACATCTGAAAAGAAAAAAAAGCACTTTCTTGTGCGTGTACACTATGTATTATGCATTTATATACATTTGCCAATAAGAGATACAGGTTTACTCTTATAGTCATCGGTCACTGAACTCCCAGTTTCACTTTGCTGTAGTTTCCTTCAATGTGTCTCCCACTGCATCCTTTGGCTGGAGCCAATAATGCATATGGCTATAAGGGTCTACCCCAACGCTTTTCAGAACATGGACAGCAGTTTTGAGATCCTGAGCACTTCCTTGGTGGAAATTCGCACTGGAGGTTTCAAATGGGCCTGGCTGCATTTTTAGCTGATGCTCATAAACAACGGGGATCACCGACCAATAGTTGTCGCATAAAAACCAACGGATTTTGGAGCATCGAGTACTTCTTTGGCGGAGGTTTACGCTGGAGATTTGAAATGTACTGACTGCTTTCGTGGGCTGCTGCTTCTGAAGAATGTAAAGGGTCTCCAGGCCACATCACCCACACTACAGGGGACGGTTTGTGAATCGTTGAATACTCCCTTGTGGAAGTTCAAAATGTCTGCCACTGTAGGCCTTAGCTGATTGTGTGAACAGTCATAGTGATGGTCAGAGGGCTCTCGAGTGTCTTGTATTCTACTCACACCTTCACATCTCGCATTGAACATCTTCACTGAGAAGCAACATTCATAGTGATGGTCAGAGGGCTCTCGAGTGTCTTGTATTCTACTCACCCCTTCACATCTTGCATTGAACATCTTCACTGAGAAGCAACATTCTAACGCATTTGTTAGAAAGGGATAGGATTAGGATCAGCCATTGATTTACTTTCATAAAACTGACAGAGCAAGACATTGAGACCGAGGGTGGAAAACTAGACGAGTAGAGAGGGGAGGGGACTAAGGTGCCAGATTGACGGGGTCTCCGGCCAACAGGTTGAGGGAGGGGAGGGGACTAAGGTGCCAGATTGCCGGGGTCTGCGGCCAACAGGCTGAGTGAGGGAGGGGACTAAGGTGCCAGATTGCCGGGGTCTGCGGCCAACAGGTTGAGGGAGGGGAGGGGACTAAGGTGCCAGATTGCCGGGGTCTGCGGCCAACAGGTTGAGGGAGGGGAGGGGAGGGGAGGGGACTAAGGTGCCAGATTGCCGGGGTCTCCGGCCAACAGGTTGAGGGAGGGGAGGGGAGGGGAGGGGACTAAGGTGCCAGATTGCCGGGGTCTCCGGCCAACAGGCTGAGGGTAGGGAGGGGACTAAGGTGCCAGATTTGCCGGGTTGTGACGTAAGTGTCCCGCGCTACCCACTTTATTTTTTTCTTATCTACAACCCCCACCCCCCCACCCCTTCTCCCTCCCCCCCCCTCGCCTTTACATTTCTCTGTCCAGCCCCCAAGTTAATTGCCCCGCTGCTTCAAACGAAAGCCGCGGAAGGGCGTTATCTCTTTCTTCCCGGTCGGCACGTACCATCTACCGAGGTTACCTCCCTTCACCCCCCCCCCCCCCCCCCCCCTTTCTACCAACGCGCTCATCACATCACGAAGAAAGTGACAACCGAGGTTATTTCCCTTTCAACCCCTTCCCTTTTGAATCACAAGGTTAGGAATGTCAGGAATGTGCTAAGGATGGAATAGGCGCGTGATTGTTCAGTACATTTAGAACAGCAAATTGTGACGTGTGGACTGTAATCCACCAATAGCAGGCTTTCATTGTTTGAAAGTGAAGGCTATAATTGGAGTGGTGAGAAAAAGTTGTCACACAAGATGCTGAAACGTAGCTAGAGCAACACTCACAACCAGTCATCATAAGCCCACTAGTAAGTATTATTGATGGCAGGTGATTGAGATCTTGTGTGTTTGACTCTAGTTTTGATCTAGATCCTATGTTCAATGATGAATAAGGAGTAGATAGATATGTTATTGAAAAGAAGTGGTAAACATTCTATTCTATTTATGCACACTGATTATTGTGTGTGTGTGTGTTTTTGACTTGAACACTTTTGGTACCAGAACCGGAGTTTATGCCTACTAACCCTTTTGTCTATTTTTAGTAGGAAACCTATGGGCCGCAATCTTGCACTATTTTTAGTAGGAAACCTATGGGCCGCAATCTTGCACTTTATGATACCATTCCTTTCCAGGTGTTGGATGGAGAGTGATGATGGATTGATCACCTTTTATGTTTTACTGATCTCAGTTTGTTAACTGAAATTCAGTTTATTTATTAACTACATGTAGTGCTATTGTACAAGGGAAGCCTTCAAGCCGGTTGGGATTCACTAATTCCCTGCCGAATGAAGCCCCTTTGTCTCTAAGCCATAGAGATCTACATCCACCTTTTCCTGTGATTATCAGCAGGGCATCGTGGGCCGGACGATCACCCCGGACTCCACCAAGCACCAAGACGGGTCTGGGTCCGCCGCCAAGACAACCTGCACCCAGAATCCGCGAGGAGACCACGCTTGAACCGTGCCATCCCGCGAAGCCATAATAGGAACGACTGGGAGCTACTCTCACCTGACGAGCAAGCCCAGAACTTCAAACAGCTAAGTCTACCTGACTGCGCCAATCATTTGAACTTTCCTACGGACACCGAATATAATTAGTAACCTTTCCGGCATGGGGCGAACCTTATAGAATGACAAAAGTCTTGTGAATCCTTTCGGATTTCATTGTTTTTTAATCCATATTTTGTTTTGGCGCCATTGAGCTGCTTTATTATTATTGTTGCATAATCTTATGCAGATTTTGGGAGTAAATAAAATACAAGTGTCAAATAATCCTGAAAACTTTGGTCAGACTGATGAGAGTGGGAGTCTTGTAATTTCATGTAAAACCTTACTTCTCTCTGTCTGCCATTTAGAGCAATTCAACCACTTGTATTTCTTACAACCATCTGACGAGCCAGAACCCGGGCACAAATATAAATTTATTAGATGAAAAGGGGCCGGGAAAGTTGCTCATCTCCCATACCCTAGAGAAGTGGGCTAAAGGCAAATTTTCTAAAGTCTTCCCTAGAGACTTAGCCTTTTAACCCATTACCTCGTCACATCTAATTGGGGGCTCGCGTCCGGGATATTTTTTTTCATAAAGTCTAACAAATTTCAATTCAAACGTTAGTTCCTTTTCAAAACTGATCTTGTGTCCACTGGGAAAGTTATTGTGATTTGGTTCACTGTGTTTTGATTTGATTTGTTTGAATGCTATTTATGACTTTATTTTGATGTGCATGCTATTTCTGTTTATGCTGAAATAGTTAAGTGTTGTTTGATACATTCAACTCAGCAGCTTTGTTTTTTATTTTGAATAGTTGTATTTACAACCATGGCTGAGATTGTTAAACTTAGGAGGGAGCTTAAAGAATGGGGAGAGTCTCTAGGATTGTCAGGCCAAGAGTTAGCCAATTTTGTCATATCTGAATATGACAAAGACAAAGCTCGGGAGGCTCAAGAAGCTGACAAAACTCGGGAGGCTCAAGAGGCTGAGAAAGACAAACAGAGAGCTCATGAGGCTCAAGAGGCTGATAAAGTCCGCGAGGAGGCTCAGAAAGACAAACAGAGAGCCCATGAGGCTCAAGAGGCAGATAAAGATCGCGACACTCAGGAGCAAGAGAACATCCGTACCCATGAGTTAAGGCAGAGACAACTAGTGCAGGATGCCAAAAATAAAGAACTCGAACTTGAGGCCACTGAGCGAGAAAAGGCGCGAGACCATGAGCTAGCTATGAAGCAGCTTGAAAACTCAGCAGACTCTGAGACTGCTGCCCCTCAAAATTTTCCCCCTCCCATTCATACCTCAGCCATGACCTTCACATTGGAGGCATTCAATGAGGCAACCGAGTCTATCGATGCATTCCTCGATAGATTTGAAAGACTGGCCCAGGAATTTGAGCTTGCTCCGGAAAAGTACAACCTCAAGCTTGCCCAAAGTCTCAGGGGTGTGGCTTATGAGGTATACAGTAAACTTCCGTCAAGCCAAATTACCGACTACCCAGCTTTGAAAGAAGCCCTGCTCAACCGATACGAGTTGACAGCTGACGCCTACCGGAAAAAGTTCCGGTCAACCAGAAAAGGTAGGGGAGAGTCCTATGCCCAATTTTCAGATAGACTGGGGAACTATCTGACAAAATGGGTGTCCCTTTCTGCCAAAACTGAGTCTTATGAGGATCTACGGGAACTGATGGTTGGCGAGCAACTGCGCGAAACCATGTCCCCAGAGTTACGCACCTTTACTGCCGAACAAGGTGCCACAACTCTGGCTGACCTCATCCAGCTAAGTGATAGGTACACTCTAGCCCATGATGAACCTAGCGCCCCTAAAAGGCCAAAACTACAGCAAGTTGTTGGGTCCACTGCTTCACAGCAGAGCAGGTTTAACCCCAACTCCAACAGTGGGTCAAACAGTTCTACCCATGAACGACAACCACTGGGACAACCCTTATTCTGCTCATACTGCAAGTCGAACACCCACAATCGGGATGACTGCAGGAAACTTGCTTACAAGCGGCAAAATGTTGCAACTATGCAAGTCGTCTCGACTTCGCAGAATTGCACAAACCCCTCCCCAGTACAGTGTCCAGGCACACCGTCAGTCGTTGGACAGGCGACTGTCAACAACATCCCTGTTCAGTGTCTCTATGACACTGGACTGTCATGCGACGCCATTGTCTGCGGATCCTTAGTCCCCGCGTCAGCATACACGGGAGACTTCATCTCTCTGCAGGGCCCTGATGCTGCAATCCCCCCATCCACTTTGCCAGTCGCCATAATCAATGTCGACACCAGATATGTTAAGGGACCCATCAAGGCAGTGCTCATGGACAGTCCTGTCTATGACCTCATACTGGGATCACAGTATGTGTTTTTAGGGCACCCCTCTCAACCTGCCCTAGTTTCAGCAGGATTCCCTTCTCCCCAATCCACAAACCAACTCCCTCCCTCCTTCCCAAAGAGCAAATCTCCCTCAGCAGGGAAGAAACCTCTCAACGCGGCAAACCAAATTGCCGCGCGAGCCAATCCAGATTGTCCCAAGTCCCCAAGTCCGCCACAACTTGGAAAATCCTTCCCAAGGAATGTCCGCCTAACGACCCAAGACCACTCGCCACAGGTACCTCAGGTGAAAGGCAGCACTGTACCCGCAAACACCCACCGAAGGTACTATCGGGACAGGCCGCCGCACGTACAGCCGTCACCTACCCCTCCCTTTCAGCGAGTGGCAGTCGACTTGGTCGGGCCTCTACCTAAACGGAAGAAGAAATTCCGGTATATAGTCACCGTGGTCGACATATGTACCATGCAGTGCGATGCCGCCCCAATCTCCTCACTTGATGCTAGTCAGATAGCTGCGGCACTCAAAGCCATTTTCGCCCGAATCGGCCTACCAAACCACATCATCAGCAATGATGAATCCAGGCTAAAGGGGAAACTCAGGCAAGAGGTGTTTGCTATTCTGCAATCAACCTTGGGACAACTCAACACAGGATTGCCGCACCAACCTCAGTCGGAATCCATTCCACTGATCTCTAACCCACCTGCTCCTTTGAACTCTGTGTTGCGACCAGATGTTCCACCATTCCAGCCGACCCAGTCTCCCCACTAATTTGTCCCTGTCGCCCAAGTCGAAAGTGGAGTCGGAGTTCCACAGGAAGATTCCGGTACCAGAATCTTTTCTTCGGGGGGCCTCTGTGACGTAAGTGTCCCGCGCGACCCACTTTCTTTATTTCTTATCTACACCCCCCCCCCCCCCTTCTCCCCTCCCCCCCCTCGCCTTTACATTTCTCTGTCCAGCCACCAAGTTAATTGCCCCGCTGCTTCAAACGAAAGCCGCGGAAGGGCGTTATCTCTTTCTCCCTGGTCGGCACGTACCATCTACCGAGGTTACCTCCCTTCACCCCCCCCCCCCCCCCCCCCCCCCCCCCCCCTTTCTACCGGCTCATCACAAGAAAGTGACAACCGAGGTTATTTCCCTTTCAACCCCTTCCCTTTTGAATCACAAGGTTAGGAATGTCAGGAATGTGATAAGGATGGAATAGGCGCGTGATTGTTCAGTACATTTAAAACAGCAATCTTGTGACGTGTGGACTGTAATCCACCAATAGCAGGCTTTCATTGTTTGAAAGTGAAGGCTATAATTGGAGTGGTGAGAAAAAGTTGTCACACAAGATGCTGAAACGTAGCTAGAGCAACACTCACAACCAGTCATCATAAGCCCACTAGTAAGTATTATTGATGGCAGGTGATTGAGATCTTGTTTGTTTGACTCTAGTTTTGATCTAGATCCTATGTTCAATGATGAATAAGGAGTAGATAGATATGTTATAGAAAAGAAGTGGTAAACATTCTATTCTATTTATGTGCACTGATTATTTGTGTGTGTGTGTTTTTGACTTGAACACTTTTGGTACCAGAACCGGAGTTTATGCCTACTAACCCTTTTGTCTATTTTTAGTAGGAAACCTATGGGCCGCAATCTTGCACTATTTTTAGTAGGAAACCTATGGGCCGCAATCTTGCACTTTATGATACCATTCCTTTCCAGGTGTTGGATGGAGAGTGATGTTGTCTTGATCACCTTTTATGTTTTACTGATCTCAGTTTGTTAACTGAAATTCAGTTTATTTATTAACTACATGTAGTGCTATTGTACAAGGGAAGCCTTCAAGCCGGTTGGGATTCACTAATTCCCTGCCGACTGAAGCCCCTTGTCTCTAAGCCATAGAGATCTACATCCACCTTCTCCTGTGATTATCAGCAGGGCATCGTGGGCCGGACGATCATCCCGGACTCCACCAAGCACCAAGACGGGTCCGTCGCCAAGACAACCTGCACCCAGAATCCGCGAGGAGACCACGCTTGAACCGTGCCATCCCGCGAAGCCGTAATAGGAACGACTGGGAGCTACTCTCACCTGACGAGCAAGCCCAGAACTTCAAACAGCTAAGTCTACCTGACTGCGCCAATCATTTGAACTTTCCTACGGACACCGATGATAATTAGTAACCCTTCCGGCATGGGGCGAACCTTATAGAAAGACAAAAGTCTTGTGAATCCTTTCGGATTTCATTGTGTTTTAACCATATTTTGTTTTGGCGCCATTGAGCTGCTTTATTATTATTGTTGCATAATCTTATGCAGATTTTGGGAGTAAATAAAATACAAGTGTCAAATAATCCTGAACCCTTTGGTCAGACTGATGAGAGTGGGAGTCTTGTAATTTCATGTAAAACCTTACTTCTCTCTGTCTGCCATTTAGAGCAATTCAACCACTTGTATTTCTTACAACCATCTGACGAGCCAGAACCCGGGCACAAATATAAATTTATTAGATGAAAAGGGGCCGGGAAAGTTGCTCATCTCCCATACCCTAGAGAAGTGGGCTAAAGGCAAATTATCTAAAGTCTTCCCTAGGGACTTAGCCTTTTAACCCATTACCTCGTCACACCGGGGTCTCCGGCCAACAGGCTGAGGGAGGGAGGGGACTAAGGTGCCAGATTGCCGGGGTCTCCGGCCAACAGGTTGAGGGAGGGGAGGGGACTAAGGTGCCAGATTGCCGGGGTCTCCGGCCAACAGGCTGAGGGAGGGGAGGGGACTAAGGTGCCAGATTGCCGGGGTCTCCGGCCAACAGGCTGAGGGAGGGAGGGGACTAAGGTGCCAGATTGCCGGGGTCTGCGGCCAACAGGTTGAGGGAGGGGAGGGGACTAAGGTGCCAGATTGCCGGGGTCTGCGGCCAACAGGTTGAGGGAGGGGAGGGGACTAAGGTGCCAGATTGCCGGGGTCTGCGGCCAACAGGTTGAGGGAGGGGAGGGGAGGGGAGGGGACTAAGGTGCCAGATTGCCGGGGTCTCCGGCCAACAGGCTGAGGGAGGGGAGGGGACTAAGGTGCCAGATTGCCGGGGTCTGCGGCCAACAGGTTGAGGGAGGGGAGGGGACTAAGGTGCCAGATTGCCGGGGTCTCCGGCCAACAGGTTGAGGGAGGGGAGGGGACTAAGGTGCCAGATTGCCGGGGTCTGCGGCCAACAGGTTGAGGGAGGGGAGGGGACTAAGGTGCCAGATTGCCGGGGTCTGCGGCCAACAGGTTGAGGGAGGGGAGGGGAGGGGAGGTGCCAGATTGCCGGGGTCTGCGGCCAACAGAGGGGAGGGGAGGGGAGGGGACTAAGGTGCCAGATTGCCGGGGTCTGCGGCCAACAGGTTGAGGGAGGGGAGGGGAGGGGAGGGGACTAAGGTGCCAGATCGCCGGGGTCTCCGGCCAACAGGTTGAGGGAGGGGAGGGGAGGGGAGGGGACTAAGGTGCCAGATTGCCGGGGTCTCCGGCCAACAGCGGGTTGCGGGCAGACAGACAGACACATAGACACACACACAAACACACAGAAAGTGAATTTGATGAAATAGTACCATACATAGTTAGAGTGGAGTGGGTTGGGATCCCTGAGGGAGGGAAGGGGGTGGAGTAAAATTAAGGGGAAACAATGAACTAGATAAGATGTTTTAGAGAACAGAGAGAGAGAGAGAGAGAGAGAGAGAGAGAGAGAGAGAGAGAGAGAGAGAGAGAGAGAGAGAGAGAGAGGTGAGAGAGAGAGAGAGAGAGAGAGAGAAAGAGAGAGAGAGCGAGAGAGAGAGAGAGAGAGAGAGAGAGAGAGAGAGAGAGAGAGAGAGAGAGAGAGAGAGAGAGAGAGAGAGAGAGAGAGAGAGAGAGAGAGAGAGAGAGAGAGAGAGAGAGAGAGAGAGAGAGAGAGAGAGAGAGAGACAGACAGAGACAGAGAGACAGAGAGAGAGACAGAGACAGAGAGAGACAGGCAGACAGACAGAGACATACAGAGATATAAGATAGACAGAGAGACAGACAGACAGACAGACAGAGAGAGAGATACATACAGAGACATACAGAGATAAATAGACAGAGAGATAGACAGACAGAGACAGACAGGCAGACAGACAGAGACATACAGAGATATATAGAAAGAGAGATAGACAGACAGAGACATACAGACAGACAGACAGACAGAGACATACAGAGATATATAGACAGAGAGATAGACAGACAGAGACAGACAGGCAGACATACAGAGACAGACAGAGATATATAGACAGAGAGACAGACAGAGACATACAGAGATAGAGATATATAGACAGAGAGACAGACATAGAGACAGACAGAGACATACAGAGATAGAGATATATAGACAGAGAGGTAGACATACAGAGACAGACAGAGACAGACAGAGATAGAGATATATAGACAGAGAGACAGACAGAAGAAGGGTACAATCAAACATGGACTCTCCAAAATAGCCCAGGTGCGGTATGTGGCAGCGCGGGGTGTGCTTGATTAGACCTGACACCGATCACTACCACACGGCCACACGCCCATTTTAAATCCCCCCAGGCTTTCCGATGTCTCGAAAAATATTAACCCCAAAGAAAAGTGTGATCATAGTGAATACTGTCCTGAAAAATATTGACCCTTACAAAAAGTGAATAATATTGACCCATAGAAAAATGTGACCATGGTCCATAGTCTGCTGAAAAATATTGACCCATAGAAAAGTGTGACCTTGGTCCATAGTCTGCTGAATAATATTGACCCATGGCAAAATGTGACATTGGTCCATAGTCTGCTGAAAAATATTGACCCATAGAAAAGTGTGACCTTGGTCCATAGTCTGCTGAAAAATATTGACCCATAGAAAAGTGTGACCTTGGTCCATAGTCTGCTGAATAATATTGACCCATAGAAAAGTGTGACATTGGTCCATAGTCTCCTGAATAATATTGACCCATAGAAAAGTGTGACCATGGTCCATAGTCTGCTGAATAATATTGACCCATAGAAAATGGTGACATTGGTCCATAGTCTGCTGAAAAATATTGACCCATAGAAAATAATAATAATAATAACAGTACATTTATATAGCGCTTTACCTCAGATGAGCCCAAAGCGCTTTACAATCAATTATTCATCAACAGATAACAAAAAACAAGATTCAAGAGTGACACCAACCACCAACAGCGCATATGCAAAGCAACTCTCTCTCTCTCTCTCTCTCTCTCTCTCTCTTTAACACACACGCACACACGCACACATGCACACACACATACACACACACACACACACACACACACACACGCACACACACACGCACACACACACACGCACACACACACGCACACGCACGCACACGCACACGCGCACACACACGCACGCACACACAAACACACACACACACACACACACACACACACACACACACACACACACACACACACACACACACACACACACACACAACACACACACACACACACAACAACAAACATACAGTATTTATACGGCGCTGAATCTTGATAGAAATCAAATCAAAGCGCACACACACGTTAGCATTCAAAGCGCATTCAAACACAAACGCAATACAAGTTTTACAACGCGAACACACACAGATAACATAAATGGAATATAGCAGAAACAGACCTAATGGCAAGAGAGAGAAGATAAAGAGAGAGGAGCTTTAATGACGGGGGAACAGGTGGGTTTTGAGGTTAGCTTTGAAAGCAGAGAGAGTCGGTCGCTGACGGAGGGAGAGCGGAAGTTTGTTCCAGGAGGTCGGTCCTGAGACAGCAAAAGAGCGCCGACCAACAGTTGAAAGCTTATACCTAGGGATCTGGAGAGAAAGAGGGTCAGAAACTGAACGTAAAGTGCGAGCTGGCGTATAGATGGAAATATTGTCACAGAGGTAAGATGGAGCAGCTTTATGAATAGATTTATAGCAAAGTGTGTTTAATTTATACTCAATTCTGTCTGCGACAGGAAGCCAGTGCAAAGAACGGAGAGAGGGCTAACATGATCGAACTTTTTCTTCCTAAGGACAAGACGAGCAGCTGTGTTTTGAATACGCTGGAGACAAGATAGAGAAGAGACTGATAGGCCAGAAAGGAGAGCATTACAGTAGTCAATACGAGATAGGATGAGGGAAGTAACAAGCTTTGCTGTGGCTTCATCTGAGAGGTATTTACGAATATAGCCAATGCAACGAATTTGATAGTAGCAGGACTGACAGGTCTGAGTCAGGAAACTCTGCATGGAAAGAGTATTGTCCAAAGTGACACCTAAGTTTTTGACTGAGTCTGAGAGGGGAATGATATTGTTACCCAGTTGGATTGACTCTATGGAAACAGAGGCTAGTTTGTTTTTTGTCCCTACAAGCATTGCTTCGGTTTTTTCACCATTTAATTGAAGTTTATTTTGAACCATCCAATTTTGAATATCAATATAGCAGTTGTTACTTTCTGTAAGAATGGAATCTAGATCTTCAGGGGTTGTACTGTTTTGGAGTTGTGAGTCATCTGCATAGAAGTGATGTTTCATGTTGTGCTGATCGATGACATTGGCAAGAGGTGACGTATACAAAGTAAACAAGACAGGACCAAGCACAGACCCCTGGGGGACTCCACAAGAAAGCCTAACCTGTTCAGACTGACGACCATTGACCAGAACTGATTGAAAACGATCAGAAAGGTAAGAGGAAAACCAAGAAAGAGCAGGGCCCTTAATTCCAAAAGTATGTTCAAGACGAGACAGAAGAATGGAGTGGTCTATGGTATCAAAGGCAGCAGAGAGATCAAGAAGTGTCAAAAGAGAGATTTGACCAGCATCAGAAGCAAGTAAGAGGTCATTGACGATTTGAACAAGGGCTGTTTCTGTACTGTGGTTGGTTCTATAGGCAGACTGATAAGGATGATGAAGATTGTTTGAGGATAGATGATCGTTAAGTTGTTTCAGGACAGTCTTCTCAAGGAGTTTGGAGAGAAAAGGGAGGTTAGATACAGGTCTGTAGTTTTTCAGATTATTAGGATCCAGATTGTTCTTCTTGAGAAGGGGCCTTACAAGAGCGGTTTTGAAAGCAGAAGGAAACACACCTGAAACTAAAGAAGAATTGATGATGTTGGTGATTGATGGCAGAAGGTGTTGATAGATTTGTGAGAAAAGAGAGGCTGGGATGGGGTCAAGATCACAGGATTTAAAATGCATTTCTTTCAAAGTAGAAAGAACTTCGGTCTCAGACACCGGCTTGAAAGAGAGAAGGGGGACACCAGTGAATGATGGGTCTGGAATAGTTGGTTGAAAAGGCATGGAGTCGATTTTTGATCGTAGATCGATAATCTTGGTGGAGAAGAAGGAGGAAAAGGTTTCTGGCAGTTTGTCAGGACTGATATTTGATGGCAGAGGACTTGATTTCTTGTTGCCTAGGAGATCAGACATGGTGGAGAACAGGACTTTTGTGGTGTTGGCTTCAAGAATTTTAGATGAAAAATAGCTTGTTTTTGCCTTGGCCAGAAGAAGAGTGAAGATGTTACGAAGAAACTGATATATCTGACGATGTATTTCTAGTTTTGAGGCCCGCCACTGACGCTCAGCCTTACGACTAGTGCGTTTACTTACTCTAAGTTCAGGCGTGTACCAGGGAGCGCAGGGACGATCGGGCACAACACGAGTGGATGGGGGAGCGTGTTTATCAAGCAAGTTACTCATAGTAGAATTAAAAGTCGAGGCAGGGTCGTCGGAAATACTCACGTTAGAAAGGAGTTCTGTTGCCTCTGAACTAAAAGTATGAATATCTATAGACTTGAGATTACGGCGTGTGACCGTACGTTTATTTCTGGGAGTTTTGGAAAGATTAAGACTGGCGAGGACGGCAAAATGGTCAGAGGAAAGGATCTTAGACACTGACACTGATGAAACAAGTTGGTCGGAATCACGCGCGATTAGCCAGTCTATGATGTGGCCCTTGTTGTAATAGGCTCAGTTACAAGCTGAGAGAGGGAGTGGTTAGCAAGTGAGAGGCAGAGACGCTTTGTGTGAGAGGACTGTTGGTTGTCGAAGTGAAAATTAAAATCACCTAGCACAATAAGAGGACTGCGGTTCAGAGAATAGGAGTCAAGGAGGGCTTCAAATTCGGGATGAAACATTGAATCGGTGAGATTGTTAGTTCTGCTAGTGGGAGGGCGATAGATACAGGAGAAGACAACAGATTGACCAGACATGCTAAGAACAACTTCTACAGCCTCGAAAGACAGATGGGGGAAGGGGAGGGTTGTGTTGAAGGAAAGGAATTTATCTAACACGTCCCTATACAGTACAGCGAGGCCCCCACCTAAAGAAGAACGGGGGAAGGATTTAATTGTGTAGCCAGGAGGAGTTAGCTGCTTTAGTTTAGGTTCATGTCCATTACTTTTGAGCCACGTTTCGGTTATAAAAACTAAATCAAAGTCATGCTCAAAAACATAGTCCGCAATATAGTCCGCTTTGTTCTCAGGGCAGACAGACTGGGCATTAAATACACATACACTAAAACTATCAGAGGATGGAATAGAGTTCAGTGACACAGATGATACGTCACACTGGTGGCTGGGTCCATAGTCTGCTGAATGATATTGACCCATAGAAAAGTGTGACCTTGGTCCATAGTCTCCTGAATAATATTGACATGACCCATGGAAAAGTGTGACCTTGGTCCATAGTCTCCTGAATAATATTGACCCATAGAAAAGTGTGACCTTGGTCCATAGTCTCCTGAATAATATTGACATGACCCATGGAAAAGTGTGACCTTGGTCCATAGTCTCCTGAATAATATTGACATGACCCATGGAAAAGTGTGACCTTGGTCCATAGTCTCCTGAATAATATTGACCCATAGAAAAGTGTGACCTTGGTCCATAGTCTCCTGAATAATATTGACCCATAGAAAAGTGTGACCTTGGTCCATAGTCTGCTGAATAATATTGACCCATAGAAAAGTGTGACCTTGGTCCATAGTCTCCTGAATAATATTGACCCATAGAAAAGTGTGACCTTGGTCCATAGTCTGCTGAATGATATTGACCCATAGAAAAGTGTGACCTTGGTCCATAGTCTGCTGAATTATATTGACCCATAGAAAAGTGTGACCTTGGTCCATAGTCTGCTGAATGATATTGACCCATAGAAAAGTGTGACCTTGGTTCATAGTCTGCTGAAAAATATTGACCCATAGAAAAGTGTGACCTTGGTCCATAGTCTGCTGAATAATATTGACCCATAGAAAAGTGTGACTTTGGTCCATAGTCTGCTGAATAATATTGACCCATAGAAAAGTGACTTTGGTCCATTACCGCTGAATAATATTGATCCATAGAAAAGTGTGACCTTGGTCCGTAGTCTGCTGAATAATATTGACCCATAGCAAAGTGTGACATTGGTCCATAGTCTCCTGAATAATATTGACCCATGGAAAAGTGTGACCTTGGTCCATAGTCTCTGGGGAAAGTAGACCCGGGTCAGTTTTTGACAGTTCTGGGAATCACAGTTCCACTGGGAAAAACCTGTAGAAATGTGATCTTCTCCCTGGCTTTATTGTTTCACATGGTTCACTATTTTTTGTTATACTGGAAATATAATTTGAAGACGCCTGAACCATTAACATATTCCCCCAAAGTTCAAGTGTGTAAATCTGCATATAGAATATGAAAAAAACACCTATATACAGAAATTGCACAGAAAACACCCCAAACATAGCAAGAGCTATAAACATATTCCCCAAAGCTGTACGAATCAATAACAAAATTAACAAATAGCACAGTGTGAATGGTCCATAGTTTTTTTTTCCCATATTGAGCTGGAATGATATTGCATAGACATGTCCCTTGGTCAGAGAGAGAGAGATAGACGCAGAGAGAGAGTGTGACCTTAGAGAGTGTCACAGAATAAGAGAGACACAGAAAGTGATTGAAGAAGATTGATTGATAGATGTGATTGGTCCGAAGTCTATTTATAGAGGGTAATGACCCATAGCAATAACATGCTTTTTTACATCCAGCCCTCTGGAAGAATACATATATAAAAGTAGAAAATGTGAAAACGAAAATAAACACATACAAAGTAGACCCGGGTCAAGCATGCAAAATCACAGTTCCATATTGTAAAACATCAATGTAGAAATGTGACCTTTATGGCTTAACTATATCATTATTCACTATTTCAAAATGTACTGAAGTAAATTTGCATACACACGGGAAAATAAAACCCAATCCTACTTTTCAAGTGTCAAAATCTGCACAAACATATGAAAAAAAATACCTCAATCATACTTCATCATTAAAATGTACTTATTTGAAAGAGAAAAACATGCACCAAATAAGTCAAACAAAACAATTACTTTACCTACTCATCTTGATGCACAATTTAAAATGCCACGCACATGCGACACATGGCAACATGAAGCCTATTCCTAAATTACATTATTCATTTCTAGCATGAACAAATTGAAAAGAAACACACTCGTAACAAAAGCGGTTTTCAAGTCATATTGTTTGCAAGCGAATACACATATTAAAAAATAAATACTACTCATAACGTAATCAAGCCTAAGGTCAATTTCTAGTCCTCGTCTTTAACATGCACATAAGTAAAACTTGGCTCATCACAAAATTAAGACTAATCCTATTTTACATACTCATAACATGTAACCTACACATTTTAAATTTAAAGCCGATACACATAATAAAATCGGTCCTAAGCCCATTTTACATACTAATCTTGAAAATACATCAAACGTAAATGTAAGCACATGGCCCCTGACAGATTTTCACAAATCCTATTCGTACATACTCATTTTCAACATACACACATTTTGGAATAAATGCCATCATCATAACAAAATAAAACCACAATCCTATAATAATAATTTTAGCAACATAATAATAATATATCCTTGGGACAACAGAAGGAGATAAAAATAATTCATATAGTAGGCTCCAGCGATAGTATGCCAGTTGCGCGTTACAAAAGCAACAATGAAAGATGGAAAACATTAATTAAAATCAACAAGAAAGTCATACCACCAACATTCGAATGCAAAGAAATAAAGTAACGATAACATGATTTTCATTCACAAAGACATCCACCCTCGTTCGCCAACACTGTCACTCTCTGATAACACATCACACTCACAAAAACTAATAAAAATGTAAACAAGTAACAGGAAGGAATGCACCAATTAATACGTGCGTACACACGGCCCATACTCTCTCTCTCCCCCCTCCCTCTCTCCCTCCCTTATAACAGTCTATCATCCGTTGCCTGAATATGCTAATGAAAACCTTTATATTTACAACCCCTCCCGCTAACCACACCTCTAAAAATCCATATCTGTCTAAGCAATGCTTAGAGAGAGAGAGAGAGAGAGAGAGAGAGAGAGAGAGAGAGAGAGAGACAGAGAGAGAGAGAGAGAGAGAGAGAGAGAGAGAGAGAGAGAGAGAGAGAGAGAGAGAGAGAGAGAGAGAGAGAGAGAGAGAGAGAGAGAGACAGAGAGACAGAGACAGAGAGACAGAGAGACTCAAAACTAAAAACTCAAAAATGTTTTAATGTCAGACCTCCGGCCTATAACATTGAGCGTGCGCATATACACACATAACGTAATAAATGAAAACAGGACAAAAGTGAATATTCTTTCACTTAGCACTAGCATGTTATCCAAATAAATTTTATAATGCATAAGTTCATGTATCAGCTGACATAAGTTCATATCTTTTTTTAAACGCATAAAATATAAACATGGCAACATCTCTAGTTATGAATGTATTTTCATTGGCAAGAAGGCTTTTTAATTCAATGGGATAGTTGTTTCTAAATTGACTATGTTTGAAAATGTACTTGTCTCTTAGCTCTTTATAGGTAGTGCAATGAATCAAGAAGTGCAACTCGTTTTCTATTTGATCGCAGAATGGACAGGTTTTGGGGATATTATTGTGGAAGCGTTTGTTATTTCTCAAATCATTTACGCCCAGTCGAAACTGAGCGAAACAAGCCTTGAACTTCTTAATTGTTAGTTGAGTAAGGAAGTGTTCAGGTTGTAGAAAGGAAACGGTCACTAGAACTCAATTTACTGTTCCAGTACTGTTTATAACAGTCTATCATCCGTTGCCTGAATATGCTAATGAAAACCTTTATATTTACAACCCCTCCCGCTAACCACACCTCTAAAAATCCATATCTGTCTAAGCAATGCTTAATACTTTTAGCCCAGTTTGTGTTGGTTCGATTACTGTCTGTCAGTTTGTTAGCGCTTGAGACGTAGGCTTGTTTGGGGATTCTGTTTAAATCCATGTCTTGTAATACAAACCAGTAACGCAATGCCCTTATCGTGCTGTCTATATATAATGCAGAGCGGCCTAGCTCTCCATAAACCATCGTGTTGGGTGCTTTAATGCTTACATTTAATAACTTCTTGCAGGCAAATAATTGTACTGATTCGATTACTTTATACTGAGTCATACCCTAAATTTCCGCTGCGTACAGAAGCATAGGTTTTACCTGGGCGTCAAACAATCTAAAAAATACAATCGTGTCCATATTTCCTAAGCTCCACATAGTTTTTATTAGTTCTAAAACTCTACACCTAGCTCTTCTCCCATATTCCTCTAATGCAGTTACGTACGACACCTTTGTTGTTAGCGTGAAACCTAAGTACTTGTAGCTATTTACTACTTCAATTTGTATCCCTTTATAAAACCAGTTTTCATTCTTGCTGAGATGCCCACCCTTTCTAAAAATCATTACTTAGTGTTTGGACAGTGTGTACAACGTTCAGGTTGGTACGACAACAGTGCTCTAGTTGTGTGCTACCGTGAAACAACCAGAAATGATTGGTATTGACGCGTGGAGAGCCAGAATTGGTAACTTCAACTTTTCACCGCGCGATGCAAGAAAGTCTCGTGCAGCAAAGTGTGGCACAACAGCACAGCAATGCAAGGCAAGTGTCGTTGACATTCTAGCGTGGTATGGCTGCCTTTTCGTGCTCTCGGTTTTCGTCTACAATATCAAGTCGAATTTGGGCATTGCTTTCTCTCGACCCTTTGCTGAAAACCATCTGCCCAGTACTTGGTCAACTGAAACGTGTAGCAATGTCAGTCAGTGTGTGCAGCCGAATGACGTCACCCAGGTAGGGCCGCCATTTTGTGCGGGGCAGGACAGAAGTGTTGTTGTTGTTGCTGTGAACTGTGTGCTGATGCTGTGGAGGATACTATTATCCAACGACGTCCAGCAACATCCAGGCCCGGGAGATAATCAAGGTAATCAAGAGAAGAAAGAAGACAGCAAGATCCAAGACAGAGAAGAAGATGATAACAGACTCAAAAACATGATATCTTCCCTCTTAGAGACAACGCTAGAGAGACAACTAGGTCAGGTCGTGCGAGCAATGAACAATCAGGCTGAAGTCATGAAAGGCATTGAACGATCACAGAAAAACCTGGAAGATAAAATCACGAGCCTGCACGAGAAGGTTGCTGATGTAACAAACATAGCCACTGATAATCGTGCCCGAATTGACCAGTCCCTGAAACAACAAGATGACATGAACACGATGCTGACCGACTTGGAGCAAGAGATCGACAGACTGGATGGGTTTTCCAGAAGAAATAATGTGAAGTTTTTTGGGATCCCAGAAACTGAAAGCTCTGACGACGCATGCGCTTCAATGATCAGAGAAACTCTGACTACTTACCTGCCAAATGAACAGTGGGATAGGGATGTCATCGACAGGGCCCACAGACTCGGCAAACGCAATCCTTTCAACCCACAACCTCGCCCTATTATAGCCAAATTCCAAAGGTGGGGCGACATGATGCGTCTTATGAGAGACAGAGAGGCCAGGGACAAAATGCAAGACAGGAGAATGTGAGTGACTCAAGATCTGACAAGACGTCAGTCCCAGCGGCTCCGGGAGCTGAAGCAGGATGGCGTGGTTGGATACTATGTGAGGAGACAGCTGAGGAGCAAGGCGACAAGAAGCAGAAAGAAGGGACAGGTGCGAGACCCAAAACTAGGCTAGTTGCAGCCAGCGAGCGACAGGCCAGTCTACGCGAGTCTTGGGGTGCAGGGACTTCGAAGTCTACCCGTTCTCCTCGCAAAACACACACACACACACTCACCTAGGATTCAGACCAAGGCCTAACTATTAGCTTACACACACATAGGCCTACTAACATTAGCCCACTTGGAAAAGAAAGTTCGAATCAAACAACATGTACACATGAACAAGTACAAAACACTAACAATGAATCGTCTAATCCTAATAACACGGGTAATGTAGCTACTAATAATGACAGAAACACTGAAGGACAAAATATGCACCCAACAAATAAGAGAAACAAAAAAGACGCTACGCAGACAAGTCATGTGACTAATAATAAACGTAATTTACTTTCTTTTGTTACTTGGAATGCAAACGGGCTGGGTGCCAAATTGTCTGATTGTGATTTTGTTGAGTATATCACCTCATTTGATGTCTGTTGCCTGCAAGAAACTTTTACGTTTAGTTCTTTTGATTTCAGTATCCATTTTAAAGACTTTCTTGTGTTCCACTCACCCACAGTAAAGCTTAGTAGGATGGGAAGATGGTCGGGAGGTACAGTGTTGCTTGTCAGGAAGACATTAATTAATTATCACAGTTTGTTTCAAACATTGACACGAAAATTGATAATATTGTTTGTATAAAATTGTGTAAATATTTGTTTGGTTGTGACATAGACGTATTATTTCTAACCATGTATAACCATCCTATTAACAGTGCCTACTACAAGGAGAAGGACTTTGACTGTTCTTTAGACAGACTGGAACAATTCTTGATGTCTGTGCTGGAATCACAAGGGAGGGACTTTCATTTTCTTATCGGTGGGGATCTGAATGCCAGAATTGGTGACTGGGGTATGGAAATTGTGGACTTTGGTGATGAGAATGCTACACATGACAACAGTTGTGATCTAGTAAGACATTCAGAAGATTCAATTTTAAATTGTTTTGGAAAGAGACATTGATTTGTGCACTACGTTTCAAATGACACCACTGAATGGTTTATTACATACATGTTTTGATGGTAGCTTTACGTATCTTAGTGATAACGGTAATAGTTTGATTGATTATTTCTTGTGCTCGTCTGATTTTGTTGTGTTTACAGAAAAGTTGAATGTAGAAAAACGAATTGAGTCACAACACATGCCTATTGAAATGAATGTCCATTGCGTAAATATTGACAACACTAGTAAACAAAACAAACAAGAGCCTTTTGAAAGAGTTAAATGGGATTCAGACAAACAGTATTTATTTACTAGTCAAATGACATCAGAGGAAACTACACACTCTTTGAATGATGCTACCACCAAGCTCGATACAGACATAGATAGTGCTGTAGGCCTATTCACATCCACGTTGTTGAAAGCGGGTGAATGCATGCGTTACACGGTCACACCAGGTGCGCGCGCACAGCGTTCAATTTTGTATGATTCTTTTTGTTATAAGCTTAAGAGAGACACGAAACGTGCACTGAACCGTGCTGCCTGTACAAAGAAAGAACCCGACAGACGAGCCTACCGTGAAAAGAGGGGGAAATATAGCAAAACGTTAGACGAAAAAAGGTCGGCTTACAGAACAAATATACGAGATGCTCTTTTAGACATCAAGAGAGATAGCTCTAAATTTTGGTCAACCGTTCGTAAAGCAAGAAACAGGCCCAGAAACATCGCCCCTATTCCAATCACTTCTTGGCAAAGACACTTTGAAAACATCTTAGGACAAACAGACATAATTAACGATGACACTGATCTACAAAATACCAACAATGTAGACACGCCCACAAACGATGATGATCCCGTTCACATACCAGAGTTAGACGAACCCATCTCAGAAGAAGAGGTTAGAAAAGCCATTAGAAAATTAAAAGCAGGTAAATCTTCAGGCGTAGATGAAGTTTCTAACGAATTTTTTAAAGCGTCAATAAACCAGATTACCCCTTCTTAGTTAAATTGTTTAATAAAATATATGATAACGGTTATTACCCCATAGACTGGACACGATCAGTTATTGTCCCCTTGTTAAAGAAAGGTGATGTAAATAACCCAGAAAACTACCGTGGGATTTCTTTATTAAGCTGTACTAGTAAAATATTCACCTCTATACTTAACAATCGTCTCTATAGTTGGGCTGAACGAGAAGATAAAATATGCGAAGAACAAGCTGGCTTTCGGAAATCTTACTCCACTATCGACCACATCTTCGCTTTAATAACAACGATAAGCAATAGTATGAATGATAAACGAAAAGGAAATTTTTATGTCGCTTTTATCGATTATATGAAAGCCTTTGACACCGTAAATAGAGATAGCCTTTGGAATGTACTTAGAAAAGTCAAAACATCAACAAAAATGCTCAAAATGTTTCAGTCAATGTATAGCTCCGTTCAATCATGCGTTAAATGGTGATCGGACATCTCGGATTTCTTTGATTGCCCCGGCGGTCTTAAGGAAGGTTGTTTGTTGTCTCCCCTAATTGTTTCATTGCTTATTTCTGAAGTAGCAGAGGAGGTAAACATAAAAGGTAAACATGGTTATCAGTATTTGCCTGGACTAAGGGAAATTTTCTTATTGTTATTTGCTGACGACATTGCCTTGTTATACTACACTCCATCTGGGCTACAAAATCAAATTAATAATCTTCAAAAAGCTTCGGATAAACTAGGTCTTAAAGTAAATTTGAGAGAGAGAGAGAGAGAGAGAGAGAGAGAGAGAGAGAGAGAGAGAGAGAGAGAGAGAGAGAGAGAGAGAGAGAGAGAGAGAGAGAGAGAGAGAGACAGAGAGAGAGAGAGAGAGAGAGACAGAGACAGAGAGAGAGAGACAGAGACAGAGAGACAAAAAGAGAGAGAGAGACAGAGACAGAGAGACAAAAAGAGAGAGAGAGAGAGAACACTGAACACTAAAATGTTTAATGTATATTGGCCATGGACCACAATACATGTTAGGGGAAGGGGAAGAGGATCGGTTACAGGAATCATATTATCAAAGTAACTTGTCAGTTTTTCTCCCAATATTTCTTTTAACATTTTATAATCAATATGTATGAACTAACAAAATAACTCTAGATTCTGATAGAGTCAAACTATAACATAAATGTATCAAACATCTTAAGACGAAACTCTTTGTAAATTAATCCACTTTAGCGGAAAACGCACATAATGAAAACCTTACAAACAAGAAACATATCACATACATCACATGACTGACTTTCTCCTGTTCATGGCATGAAACACATACCTAGATAACCTGTACATGTGATCATTATTATATGCCTTTAGCATTTGAAGTGCAGACACAGTGTGAACATTGCTGATGTTTAGAAATTTGACTCTTAAACCATGGTACATTCTACATTCCAATATAAAATGGCTTTCATTTTTTACTTTCGTTTTACAGAATGAACAATTTTTATCCTGAATACGATGACTATAACGATGAACATTATTATTAAGAGGTAAAACATTAAATCGCGTTTGGGTTATGGCCACTCGACAATAATATGTGTCTATACTCGTAATATATCTTTCTTTCTCAAATATTGTTTTAAGCGATCTGTAACTGTCATATCTGTCTCGATCTCTTATACTGCCTGTCCATTCTTGCATAAAAATGTCAATTAATCTTTGTTTGAAATTCCTCAGGAACATCTTCACATTGCCAACACTCTGATACAGCCAAACAAAATTGAAACCCGATAAACATAACATCTCTTTTGACACCCAACATTGCTTATCAGTTTCATCAAGATCCAGAAGCATTAAGTAAGCTTTATACGTCAATATTTCTTTTTTCATCTGTAAAAGTTTACACCAGTACCTGATAACAGACATATGAATTAATATAGAGCGGATATCTTCCTAAATCACCATACACCATCTTGTTAGGTGTTTTCATGAGTACACACAAGAACCGTTTGCATGCTATCATGTGGAGTTTTTCCAAATGATCCAGCTTATTAAGGCCCCAGATTTCCGATGAATAAAGCAAAATTGGTTGAAATGTAACATAAATGTTTTTGAAAAACGTAGCTGCAGACATTTCTTTATACTTTTGAAAAACTCTGTTTAATTGAACAACTGCCTTCTTACCTTTAGCTACTAAATGTTCAGTGCCTTTTTTTTAACGCTAAGCATAGTAGTAAACGTAAATCCTAAATAGCAATAACTATTTACATCTTCAAGTTTTATTCCATTGACGAACCACTGTTCGTTACGTCCCAGAAAAACCACCCTTTCTAAATACCATTATTTTACTCTTATCGATGTTAACATTTAATTTCATGCTATTACAACAAGTGTGCAGAATATTCAATTGATTTTGTAAACCACTTGGGGTTGTTGACAGCATAGCAACATCGTCGGCAAATAACAGAATAAACAATTCCATAATTCCTGGTAGCATCTGAAAACCGTGTTTTCCATTTGCATTCATGTGAGTTGCAAGTTGGTCGATAAATACTGAAAACAGCGTGGGGCTCAAAACACATCCTTGCCTCACCCCAACTGGACAATCAAAACATTCTGTTAATTCACAATTCACTCGAACACATGAAAGTAGTGACTGGTACATTGACTTCACAGATGCCAAAGATGTACCCTTAACTCCATTACTTTTTAAACATTCTAACAATTTATTATGATGAACTGAATCAAACGCTTTCCTGAAGTCGATGAATGCAACATACAATTTTCTGCCTTTTCTGTGCATACATTTTTGAACAACTGAATATAAGTTAAATATCTGATCTACTGTTGAATAACCTTTTCTAAAACCTGCTTGATTATCAGAAACTAAATTGTTCTCTTCTAGCCAATTATAAAGCCTTGCGTTTAATACTGTTGTGTAACACTTCGATATTATACTTAAAAGTGAACCCCCCCTATTATTGTCTACATTTTCTCTGTCAGATAGAGAGAGAGAGAGAGAGAGAGAGAGAGAGAGAGAGAGAGAGAGAGAGAGAGAGTGACAGACAGAGACACAGAGACAGGCAGAGTGTCAGAGACAGAGACTGCTGAATAATATTATCATTAAAAACCTTGCAAGATGCCGACTCACAATACATTATGCTGACTCATTCACGTGACCTACTTATGATGTGACCTCCTTACTAACCTGTGACCTACTTTCACGGCTACCCCCCCCCCCCCCCCCCCCCCCCCCCCCCCCCCCCCCCTTGGCTTTTCTTTCAGTCTAGAGAGGAAATTCAATTATTCCATACCACGTCAACTTATACAGTACACTCCGCTTAGTCGAGTGTCCTAAACACAGACACACGCACGCATTAAACAGACACACACACACACACACACACACAAAACGCACACACACGCACACGCACACACACATACTACACGCATGCACACAAACACACGCGGATGGAAGGGGCACAGTACTTTGAAAAGAAATATAGCAGGCTATGATTTGAAAAGAGTAGTTTTGAGAGAAGACTTAAATGAAGAAAGGGAGTTGGCAGAACGGAGAGGTAAAGGGAGTCTATTCCAAGAGGAGGGGGCCTGGAAAGAGAAGGAGCATTCGCCAAGGGTCTTGGTGCGGTAACGAGGGATCTGGAGGAGAGAAGTGTCAGAAGAGGAGCGTAACTGTCTAAGAGATGTGTAAAGGTTCAGAAGATCAGCGAGATAAGAAGGAGCCAGACCATTCAAGGATTTGTAACAGAGCAGAGAGAGCTTGTATTCGATACGCCTTCCGACAGGAAGCCAGTGAAGAGATTCAAGCATTGGGGTAGAGTGAGAGAATTTGGAACACCTCAGTACAAGGCGAGCAGCATTGTTCTGAATTTTCTGCAATTTAGCGAGAAGATTTTGTGGGCAACCAGCAAGAAGGGAATTGCAGTAGTCTAAGCGAGAGAGAACAAAGGCAGAGATAAGAGTTTTGGTGGCGTCTTCAGAGAGAAGATGACGAACAGAAGCAATGCGACGGAGTTCCAGATAGCAAGCACGACAGACAGAGGAAATTTGAGTTTGAAAAGAAAGTGTTTGGTCAAGTGTGAAGCCAAGATTGCGAACGCTTGCAGAAGTCTGAATGAGAGAGTTCTCTAGTTGGATAGAAGTAGGGAGCGAGTTTGTAGACAAAAGTCTCTTGGGGACAATGAAAACAATTTCAGTCTTCTCGTTGTTAAGTTGGAGTTTGTTGTCAGTCATCCAAGCCTTGATGTCAGAAATGCATGACTGAGTTCGTTCAATGATAGAATGAAGCTGAGAGATATCGTCAGACCTGTAAACCTGATTGTCATCAGAAAAGCAGTGGTGGGAGATGCCATGGTGAGTAGCAATGTTAGAAATAGGTTGTGTGTAAAGAACGAAGAGAATGGGGCCCATAACAGAACCCTGGGAACTCCATACTCCAGACCAGCTGAGTGAGAAGAGAAGCCGTTAACAGAGACAACTTGAGTACGACCACAAAGGTATGAACAGAACCATGAAAGAGCTTTATCGGAGGTATGTTGCAGTCGAGATAGAAGGGTACAGTGATCTATAGTCTCAAAGGCAGAGGATAGGTCTAACAGGGATAGCAGAGAAACCTTGGCATCATCAAGAGCAGAAAGAAGATCGTTAACTATCTTCAGAAGAGCAGTTTCAGTGCTGTGACCAGCACGATAGGCAGACTGCAACGGATAGAGGAGATTGTGATGTTCCAAGTGAGCCTGGAGCTGGAGAAGTACAATCTTTTCAGTTATCTTGGACAGAAAGGACAGGTTGGACACGGGCCGATAGTTTTTCAGGTTTTCGGGGTCTAGAGAGGTTTTTTTTTCAAGAGAGGCCGGACAACACCGGTTCTAAATGCAGAGGGGAAACATCCTGAGCTGAGTGATTCATTCACAATGGTAGTTATGTAAGGTAGAAGATCATCAATAACAACACACAACAGGGAGGAGGGGAGGGGGTCAAGCACACATGTTTTAATAGTAGTTTTCTTGATCACATCCTTAACAACAGTTTCAGTCACAGGTTCAAAACCAGAGAACGGAATGCCAGAAAAAGCGTCATAGCAAACATCAAGGACCGTTACTGTCTGAGAGTCCAGGCTCTCACGGATTTTCCTGATTTTGCCAATGAAAAAGTCACAAAATTTCTGAGGCAGGTCAGAGGGACAGACAGATGAAGGAAGAGGAGAAGATTTTACTCTCCCCATGAGTGTGTCTGTGAGTCTGAATAGCTGTTTGCTTGTGGTGCATGCGACTGTTTTTGCGTTGTAGAATGCGATTTAGCTTGCTGAACAATTTTGTTCACAACGTTCTTGGCAATTTGCAAAATCTGTTTGTGAACCTCGAGATTAGTCTTGATCCACTGCCTCTCGGCTCTACGCCTAACACGCTTAACTAACTAACTAAATCACTGACTGACTGACTAGCTAACTAACTAACCAACTGACTGACTGACTAACTAACTAACTATAACTAACTAACTAATTACTAACTAACTAACTACCTAACTAACTAACTAACCTAACTAACTAACTAACTAACTAACTAACTAACTAACTAACTAACTAACTAACTAACTAACTAAACAGAGTGGGTCTACTGTTATCAATATCTAATAATTTCTTAAGGTACGAGTTCTAAATGCCCGGTTTTCGCGCTTGTGTCCTTAAAGGGTGAAACACCCGCTGCTGGGCTGATACCACGTGGCTGATACAGAGGGCAGTACAGAGAGAGAGAATAGAGGTATCCATAGGCATGCGCTTTGACATGCGCAGGCACGGCCTTGCCTCCCTCACACGCACACACGCAGACAGAGACACACGCTACTGTCAGACACCACACGCACACACCAGAATGGAGTGACTACGGTAAGTACTATGCTAGGGCCACTACAACCCACCACAGCACGTGTGCACGCTGGTAACTATATACATATAGTAACTAACAGTGGACACATAAAAAGGGAGGCTGAGAGCCCAGTGCTGGTGTCCTAGCACCGAGTTGTAACACGGAAAGGTTGTTAGGACAGAGAAAGGTGGTTAGTTTAGATACGGAGATTCTGTTGCAAAACGCTTTCTTTTCTGAAAACCATCCTCGATTTTTAAAGTGTAGATTGTGTATATATTTTAAGTGGTTCAAAGAGTCACAGTAGTTTTTTTTAGTGTTGAGGAAGAAACGAGAGAAGAGAGAAGAAAGAAGGAAGAGAAGGACAAAGAAACCCCAAATCACGCAAATAAATAAAGGAAGGAAGAAAAAGAGAGGAAGAGAGGGGTACGAACAACAAGAGTAAAAAGAAGGGGCAGCGGAATTAAGCTTACAATCAAACTCACAGAACGAAGCAGAACAATGGAAGTAGAATAAGGAAGTAGTCCAGACCAACAGGCCGAGACGAAGGAACAGGGAAGAAGAAAACGAAGAAAAGGACAAGGAACCGGCTTCAGTGTCGCAGACTTCCAGACTTCTGGAATAGACACAACAACGGACGTTTCCAAACTCCAGCCTTCGTGGCGAAACAATTCATAATATCAAGAAATTTCCCGTAGAAAGAGCTAGCAGATTCAGAAAACAAATCACAGTTGCAGTCTTTTCCAACAAGAGGGACCCAGGACATTTGAATACATTGTCATCTTTAATGTCTGAAGACGTGACAGGGCTCTGAATATTTACACATAAGAGTTATCTATCACAAATACCACAGAACACTAGAAAAGTTCAGCACATAACCAGCCTTCCCCGCTAACAGTAAAGCAAGAGCTCTCCTCACAGCCCAGCCTTCCCCGCTAAGAAAAGACCGGTTTTTGAACACCCAGGTTGTCGTTGACAATAAAGCAAGAGCTCTCCTCACAGCCCAGCCTTCCTCCTTGCAGGGATGAGGCGCCAGGAGAACATCGACCCCTCCCTGAGGGCCCTGGGGGGTCGGGCCCGATACCAGGTGTTGCAGGCCCTCGTCATCAACTTGGGCAACTTCGGGGCATCCTACCAGCTGTTGGGCAACATCTTCATCGGTCAGTTGGCCTGTTTGGCCTTGTTTCCTTGTTTGTCCTTTTGTGGCCTTTGTCTCTTGTCATCCCATCTCTTTTGATCTGTGTGACTCAGTATCATTTGCTGAATGCGATATCTGTGTGACTCAGTATCATTTGCTGAATGCGATATCTGTGTGACTCAGTATCATTTGCTGAACGCGTTTGTATATATGTCTGTGTGACTCAGTATCATTTGCTGAATGCGTTTGTATATATGTGTGACTCAGTATCATTTGCTGAATGCGTTTGTATATATATCTGTGTGACTCAGTATCATTTGCTGAATGCGTTTGTCTGTGTGACTCCGTATCATTTGCTGAATGCGTTTGTATATATCTGTGTGACTCAGTATCATTTGCTGAATGCGTTTGTATATATCTGTGTGACTCCGTATCATTTGCTGAATGCGTTTGTATATATCTGTGTGACTCAGTATCATTTGCTGAATGCGTTTGTATATATATCTGTGTGACTCAGTATCATTTGCTGAATAGGTTTGTATATATCTGTGTGACTCAGTATAATTTGCTGAATGCGTTTGTCTGTGTGACTCCGTATCATTTGCTGAATGCGTTTGTATATATATCTGTGTGACTCAGTATCATTTGCTGAATAGGTTTGTATATATCTGTGTGACTCAGTATCATTTGCTGAATGCGTTTGTATATATATGTCACGGGAAATATTGGAATCCGGGAAAATTCCGATTTGTCCCGAGTTTGGGAAAATTCTGAATCTTCCCGGGAAAATTTGGAATTCTGATTTTCCCCGGATTGGTTTCGGTAAAATTCAGAATTCTGATTTTCCCCGGGAAAATTCCGAAATTTCCAAAGCTTATATCGAAGTTACATGAATTGTGTGTGACAGAGGAAAACTTCAAACTTGAAATATTGAATGTGGATGAACTGAATAAGCATTACATCATCAAGAATGACGACAGGAATATTAACAAACAAAAGTAATAATCATATGATAATAATTATAATAATGATAATAAACAATAATATCCAAACGATTCATAATGCTGTAAATAACAGTCAAGTATAACAAAATCCAAATAATATAGAACATAAATCATAACACATGTTATAAATATAAGCTTAGACCCAACCATACGCACTTACGCACGTGCACACAAGCGCACACACTTACACACGCACACATGCACGCACTCACGCATGTGCACACACACACACACACACGCGCGCGCGCGCGCGCGCACGACCTATAACTAATATAAGAGAGAGAGAGAGAGAGAGAGAGAGAGAGAGAGAGAGAGAGAGAGAGAGAGAGAGGTTTTTATTGTCTAGTAGTGTGAAGCGAAGCAACACGACATTGTGACTCATATTCATACAGATGAACGTGACCGGTGAGACAGACACCTACAGGCAGCGAGGTATATGAAGAGATGTGCCCTCGCACGATTTTCAAGTCCTGTCCTTTTTTGTTATCAAATTAAATACTCACACGCCTTCACAAAAGTTTATGGAACACCTGCAAAGAACTTGTCATGGAAAGGTATCGACAAAAATCTGATATAATTGATACACTATTTATATTTCATACAGTAATTTACCAATAAAACATCTCTTTCTTAGCTGTATTTGATGTGGAATATTCAACATTATTAGGTACAAATCCATCATTGATAATTAGGTATGTTTGTGCACGAATTCCTAATATATTTGTGTTAAGTGCATTGTGATCACTACAAAATAATTTGGACTCTAAATGCTTTTGAATTGTAATTGAATCGTTTTCTATGGCATGCAGCTATTTGTTTTTAGTATTGTTTATCGAGCCTGTGATCGCACAATTTAATTTCCACACAAGGATGAATAAAGTTGTATTGAATTGAATTGAATTGAATTGAATAGTCCGAAACGTCTGCATTGGGTTTTTTTCTAATAAAGGACCTTCTCCCTACCCGAGAGACTGATGTGTTATCCTGTGTGCAAAGGTCCTAGTGGTCACAAATTACTTTCAAGTTATCTTTAGATAGTGCATTGACTTATTATTGATGTTATTGCAAAAACTAAGAACTTGTATTAAAAAAAAAACTTCAAATAACGTAAATTGGGGATTATGCTTTTAATATTTCTGCAGTCTTTTTTTTAAACAAGTTATTAGTTTTCACAATATGTTCAATAATACAATGAATGAGATTGGATCCTTCGGTTAGCTTAATAATGTTGGTTAGCACAGGATTTTCATATCATTGATGTGAATGATGTATGAATGAGATTGGATCCTTCGGTTAGCTTAATAATGTTGGTTAGCACAGGATTTTCACATAATTGATGTGAATGATGTATGAATGAAATTTGGATCCTGATGTTTGTTAATGAAGGCTGAATGATGTTTATTTACACAGGTGATTTCATAATATTGATGTGAAAGGTGTATGAATGAGATTTGGTTACTTTGGTTGGCTAAATGATCTTTGATAGCGTAGGTCACTTGATATTTAAATTGATAATATCGATGCTTATGGTGTGTGGATGAGATTTGTATTTTTTTGTATCGGTTTTGATTTTTACGTTTGCCATTGTTGTTTCCCCCCTTCCCTGGAGATGTATTGTGGCCCATGGCCAATGTACATTAAAACAGTTCAGTGTTCAGTGTTCTCTCTCTCTCTGTGTCTATCTCTGTCTCTCTTTCTCTCTGTCTCTCCGTGTCTCTCTGTCTGTCTGTCTGTCTCTCTCTCTCTCTCTCTCTCTCTCTCTCTCTCTCTCTCTCTCTCTCTCTCTCTCTCTCTCTCTCTCTCTCTCTCTCTCTCTCTCTCTCTCTCTCTCTCTCTCTCTCTCTCTCTCTCTCTCAAACATACGGGCTCGCGAATATAGCCCTGTAAATTCTTGCAACCAAATCAAATCAAATCAACTTTATTTCAAAACCCCTGGGGGCACAAGAAAATGAATACACGTACCATTCACACCTGCGGCATCAAACATTACAAACAATAGCCCAAAAGACCCCATAACAGTACACATCAACACAGTATTACATAGGCTCCAAACAAAACAACAACAAAAACCAACAAAAACATTTTTTTTTAAAAACTCATCACCATATAGACAGGCACATTATACCATCATGCACAGATACACCATACACACACACACACACACACACACACACACACACACACACACACACACACACACACACACACACACACACACACACACACACACACACATATATGCATGCACAACACCGTTGCTGGAATTTCACATATGAATCCTTTTTTTAAACCGCTAATTAACTTATCTCCATTAACAAATATTGACATATGAAACAAGACAAGAAACAATTAGGACATAAACTCAGACATTTATTTATTTAACCCTTATCTGCATGTCTGTGCATTTCTGATTCTGCTGTACGCTACACTATACTGCTCTATTCTGCACTACACTCAGTTGTTATGCGATGCTACGTTGCGCTACGCTACACTATACTGCTCTATTCTGTGCATTCTACGCTACACTATACTGCTCTATTCTGTGCATTCTACGCTACACTATACTCAGTTGTTATGCTCTATTCTGTGCTACGCTTGCGCTACGCTACACTATAGTGCTCTATTCTGTGCATTCTACGCTACACTATACTGCTCTATTCTGTGCATTCTACGCTACACTATACTGCTCTATTCTGTGCATTCTACGCTACACTATACTGCTCTATTCTGTGCATTCTACGCTACACTATACTGCTCTATTCTGTGCTGTATTCTGTGCATTGCTACGCTACACTATACTGCTCTATTCTGTGCATTCTACGCTACACTATACTGCATTCTACGCTATTCTGTGCATTCTACGCTACACTATACTGCTCTATTCTGTGCATTCTACGCTACACTATACTGCTCTATTCTGTGCATTCTACGCTACACTATACTGCTCTATTCTGTGCATTCTACGCTACACTATACTGCTCTATTCTGTGCATTCTACGCTACACTATTCTGTGCATTCTACGCTACACTATGCTGCTCTATTCTGTGCATTCTACGCTACACTATACTGCTCTATTCTGTGCATTCTACGCTACACTATACTGCTCTATTCTGTGCATTCTACGCTACACTATACTGCTCTATTCTGTGCATTCTACGCTACACTATACTGCTCTATTCTGTGCATTCTACGCTACACTATACTGCTCTATTCTGTGCATTCTACGCTACACTATACTGCTCTATTCTGTGCATTCTACGCTACACTATACTGCTCTATTCTGTGCATTCTACGCTACACTATACTGCTCTATTCTGTGCATTCTACGCTACACTATACTGCTCTATTCTGTGCATTCTACGCTACACTATACTGCTCTATTCTGTGCATTCTACGCTACACTATACTGCTCTATTCTGTGCATTCTACGCTACACTATACTGCTCTATTCTGTGCATTCTACGCTACACTATACTGCTCTATTCTGTGCATTCTACGCTACACTATACTGCTCTATTCTGTGCATTCTACGCTACACTATACTGCTCTATTCTGTGCATTCTACGCTACACTATACTGCTCTATTCTGTGCATTCTACGCTACACTATACTGCTCTATTCTGTGCATTCTACGCTACACTATACTGCTCTATTCTGTGCATTCTACGCTACACTATACTGCTCTATTCTGTGCATTCTACGCTACACTATACTGCTCTATTCTGTGCATTCTACGCTACACTATACTGCTCTATTCTGTGCATTCTACGCTACACTATACTGCTCTATTCTGTGCATTCTACGCTACACTATACTGCTCTATTCTGTGCATTCTACGCTACACTATGCTGCTCTATTCTGTGCATTCTACGCTACACTATACTGCTCTATTCTGTGCATTCTACGCTACACTATGCTGCTCTATTCTGTGCATTCTACGCTACTCTATGCTGCTCTATTCTGTGCATTCTACGCTACACTATACTGCTCTATTCTGTGCATTCTACGCTACACTATACTGCTCTATTCTGTGCATTCTACGCTACACTATGCTGCTCTATTCTGTGCTTTGCTACGCTACACTATACTGCTTATGCTATGCTATTTTCTATTTAGGGTATGCTACGTTATGCAAACCTATGTCATGTTACTATGTTAAGCTCTATGGATATCAGTCAACGCCTACAGTCAAGCGTAATCTACGTTCGTCCACTAACTTCCATCAACAGTCATACAATATGCTCATGGTTCTTACTTAACTTGAACATGTTCTACATAACTATACTTCGTTCGTTCCACGCACTAAGGCTCAGTAATGTCCAGTTGTATCCGGTTCTAGCTTAATCTCTTCCTAATCCTTTAATCTCACACATGTTGGTCTGTAATCCTAATCCACGTGACACTACTTGGCACTTTGTGCATTCTACGCTTTACTATACTGCTCAAGGATCACGCTACCCCTTTCTCTCCTGTGCGTTATAAACAATACAGAGAGAGCATTCTACGCTACAGAGAGATTCTGTGCAGAGAGACTATACTGGGGGGGGGATTCTACGCACACTAGACTCTATTCTGTGCATTCTACGCTACATTTGGCCTTTCTTGTTAACGCCCCACCCACCCACCCCTCACATTTTTGCGCTGAACATATTTGACTGAGAAACAACATTCTGCCATTTTCGGGAAAGGGGTAGGGCTATGATCAGCCTAGAATTATTTATTAAGAAACAGAGTATGATATTGAGGATTGTAGGCATGTGGGTGTGTGTGTCTGAACAAGAAGATTGCAGAGATTTGATCAAAGATGAGGGTCAGTGACTTCGTTAATACTTGCCACAGCTCTGCACTAATTCAACGGATCAGTTGACAGCCACAAAGCTGTGGTATTTTGACAGGCACAGCTCTGCACTAATTCAACGGATCAGTTGACAGCCACAAAGCTGTGGTATTTTGACAGGCACAGCTCTGCACTAATTCAACGGATCAGTTGACAGCCACAAAGCTGTGGTATTTTGACAGGCACAGCTCTGCACTAATTCAACGGATCAGTTGACAGCCACAAAGCTGTGGTACGTTTGACAGGCACAGCTCTGCACTAATTCAACGGATCAGTTGACAGCCACAAAGCTGTGGTAGTTTGACACAGCACAGCTCTGCACTAATTCAACGGATCAGTTGACAGCCACAAAGCTGTGATATTTTGGCAGGCACAGCTCTGCACTAATTCAACGGATCAGTTGACAGCCACAAAGCTGTGGTATTTTGGCAGGCACAGCTCTGCACTAATTCAACGGATCAGTTGACAGCCACAAAGCTGTGGTAACATTTTGACAAGCACAGCTCTGCACTAATTCAACGGATCAGTTGACAGCCACAAAGCTGTGATATTTTGGCAGGCACAGCTCTGCACTAATTCAACGGATCAGTTGACAGCCACAAAGCTGTGGTAGTTTGACAGGCACAGCTCTGCACTAATTCAACGGATCAGTTGACAGCCACAAAGCTGTGGTAGTTTGACAGGCACAGCTCTGCACTAATTCAACGGATCAGTTGACAGCCACAAAGCTGTGGTATTTTGACAGGCACAGCTCTGCACTAATTCAACGGATCAGTTGACAGCCACAAAGCTGTGGTATTTTGGCAGGCACAGCTCTGCACTAATTCAACGGATCAGTTGACAGCCACAAAGCTGTGGTATTTTGACAGGCACAGCTCTGCACTAATTCAACGGATCAGTTGACAGCCACAAAGCTGTGGTAGTTTGACAAGCACAGCTCTGCACTAATTCAACGGATCAGTTGACAGCCACAAAGCTGTGGTAGTTTGACAGGCACAGCTCTGCACTAATTCAACGGATCAGTTGACAGCCACAAAGCTGTGGTAGTTTGACAGGCACAGCTCTGCACTAATTCAACGGATCAGTTGACAGCCACAAAGCTGTGGTATTTTGGCAGGCACAGCTCTGCACTAATTCAACGGATCAGTTGACAGCCACAAAGCTGTGGTATTTTGGCAGGCACAGCTCTGCACTAATTCAACGGATCAGTTGACAGCCACAAAGCTGTGGTAGTTTGACAAGCACAGCTCTGCACTAATTCAACGGATCAGTTGACAGCCACAAAGCTGTGGTATTTTGGCAGGCACAGCTCTGCACTAATTCAACGGATCAGTTGACAGCCACAAAGCTGTGGTATTTTGACAGGCACAGCTCTGCACTAATTCAACGGATCAGTTGACAGCCACAAAGCTGTGGTATTTTGACAGGCACAGCTCTGCACTAATTCAACGGATCAGTTGACAGCCACAAAGCTGTGGTAGTTTGACAAGCACAGCTCTGCACTAATTCAACGGATCAGTTGACAGCCACAAAGCTGTGGTATTTTGGCAGGCACGCGCTGCACGCGTGCACAAGATATGTACATGTCACGGGAAATATTGGAATCCGGGAAAATTCCGAATTGTCCCGAGTTTGGGAAAAATCGGAATTTTCCCAGGAAAATTTGGAATTCTGATTTTCCCCGGATTGGTCTCGGTAAAATTCAGAATTCTGATTTTCCCCGGGAAAATTCCGAATTTTCCCAAGCTTACATCGAAGTTACATGAATTGTGTGTGACAGAGAAAAACCTTGCTTGAAACTTGCAATGTTGAATGTGGATGAACTGAATAAGGCATTACATCATCAAGAATGACGACAAGATTATTAACAAACAAAAGTAATAATTATATAATAATCATTATAACAATGATAATTATAACAATGATAATAAACAATAATATCCAAATGATTCATAATGCTGTATATAACAGTCAAATATAACAAATCCAAACATTATAAAACATAAATCATAACACATCTTATAGGCCTAAATATAAGCTTACACCCAACCATACGCACTTACACACGCACACATGCACGCACTCACGCATGTGTGCACACACACGCGCGCGCGCACGACCTATGACCACAGACAGCGTGTTATACTGTCTGTGCTATGACTAATATAAGAGAGAGAGAGAGAGAGAGAGAGAGAGAGAGAGAGAGAGAGAGAGAGAGAGAGAGAGAGAGAGAGAGGTTTTTTCCCAGTTATTGTCTCGTAGTGTGAAGCGAAGCAACAGGACATTGTAACTCATATTCATACAGATGAACGTGACCGGTGAGACAGACACCTACAGGCAGCGAGGTATATGAAGAGATGTGCCCTCGCACGATTTTCAAGTCCTGTCCTTTTTTGTTATCAAATTAAACACTCACACGCCTTCACAAAAGTTTATAGAACACCTGCAAAGAACTTGTCATGGAAAGGTATCGCAAAAATCTGATATAATTGATATATTTATATTTCATACAGTAATTTACCAATAAAACATATATTTCTGAGCTGTATTTGATGTGGAATATTCAATATTATTAGGTACAATCCATCATTGATAATTAGGTATGCACGAATTCCTAATGTATTTGTGTTAAGTGCATTGTGATCACTACAAAATAATTTGGACTCTAAATGCTTTTGAAAAGTAACTGAATCGTTTTCTATGGCATGCAGCTACTTGCTTGTGAAAATTCGGAATCTTCCCGGGAAAATTCCGAAAGGCTGGGAAGATTCGGAATTTTCCCGGGAAGATTCGGAATCTTCCCAACCTTGGGAAAATTCGGAATTTTCCCGGGAAGATTCTGAATTTTCCCGGATTCCAAATTTTCCCGTGACATACATAGGCCATCTTGTACATGCACGTGACCATGATGACGTGACGTGCACGAGTGAACACACTCTGTGGACACGTGACTTCGTGCGTGTGTGAACTTGCATTTCCCCTAGAATCAGTGTGGGCCTATGCTGCAGAAGTGCACACCTGTAGCCTACATACTAGCAGTATTTGTCCCGATAAATCGATGGCTTGGAGTCAAAACGGACTATCTTTAGATAGTCCATTGACGTATTATTGAACATATTGTGAAAACTAATAACTTGCTTGAAAAAAAGACTGCAGAAATATTAAAAGCATAATCCCCATTTTACGTTATTTGAAGTTTTTTTTAATACAAGTTCTTAGTTTTTGCAACAACATCAATAATAAGTCAATGCACTATCTAAAGATAACTTGAAAGTAATTTGTGACCACTAGGACCTTTGCACACAGGAACAACACATCAGTCTGTCGGTTAGGGAGAAGGTCCTTTATTAGAAAAAATCCAATGCAGACGTTTCGGACTGTAAGCCCGTTTTCAATGCAAGGACGACACGCAACACAAAGGAGACACAACAAAAGTGACAGCAAGCAGGAAGCGATGGAAGAAGAAGGAAAAGGAGAAAAAGTGACTGAGTAGAATTAACCTAAAAAATGAATGTACGAAAAACACGAGAACCTACTGAATTGTAGGGCAATAAAATGACAAAACTAAGACACTGAATAGGTGTTGACTCTGCATGAATACAAAATACAATGCAATACAATAAATACATACACATTAAAGGGCCCGTACACGTGAACACTCCCCACCCCCAACCACGACAACACAGCGAAAGGCCAGTCACAATATAACTTGCCCATCACTATGCCGCCATGGTGAAAGAGTGAAAAATGCCCACACGCAAAGACACCCCAACAAGTAAACACACACACACACACACACACACACACTCACACACACACACTCTCTCTCTCTCTCACACACACACACACACACACACACCACACAACACATACTCCACCTAACAGCCAATCAAAGAACCAACATTTTTTACAGTTTAAACCTAAAGACAAATTTCTAAAACATGAAAAACAATTCAATTTAAATGAGAACACACATATACACCCAAGCACACACACACACATGCGTGCGTGCGTGCACGCACGCACACACTCTCATACACACACGCGCTCGCTGAGTGAGAGCGGAGATTACTTTAGCGAGGGACGGGGTGGAACGGGATGAGAGAAGAAGATGGAAGGAGGGAGAGAGACAAAAGTCATCATCATATAGTAAAAAGCCAACTGTCCGTCCGTGTGTGTGTGTGTGTGTCTGAAACACGAAACGGGGCCTTATAACTCCGCCGTTTTTCGACCGAATCGCTTCAAATTTGCTGTGAGCCCTAACAGGGCGATGGCAACGGCAACCGAGGCGGCCGTGTCATTTGCGCGGTTTCGCAAATGCGCGAAACGCGCATCCGCCAGCAAGCTCCCCCCCCCCCCCCTAGGGATACTGGGAGGGGGGGGGAGGGGTCTTCCGTACAAATAATTCCCCCACATTCTGGAAGTTATGTGCTTATAACTACCTCTAATCTGTCAGTCTCTTTGATTCTGCCTTTTCCCTTTGCAGGCTGTTATCTACTATCGTTCTGCCTTTCCGGTCCATTCTCCTGCCTTTTTTCAAGAAATACTTTCTAAAAGATTTCCTCTAGCCGAAGTCAGACATGCTGGGCCTAATTATTCTTACTTAGGTGCATAACAGCAGCATGATGCATCTACGTTCGTAATTGACAGAAATTCTCCTGCCTTTTTTCAACAAATACTTTCAAAAAGATTTCCTCTACCCGAAGTCAGACATGCTGGGCCTAATTATTCTTACTTAGGCGCATAACAGCAGCATGATGCATCTACGTTCGTAATTGACAGAAACATGCCTGAACGACCGAAGAACAAGAACTTAGAAGACGAAGAAGAAGAAGAAGTACTACTCTCTCTCTCTCTCTGCGTGGGCGAGGTCAAAGTCGAAATGATTATGAAACACTCTTTCTGCGATAGGTCAAGATGTGCCCTCCCCCCCCTGAAATGAAAGACCTTACACATTTGTGATCCATTTTCTTGGAAGGTGAAATGCTGCCTTCTTCTTGGAAATGTAAAACCGAAAGTTTCACTTTTGTGTGTTTGAGACTGGCTGTCTGTTGAAAGCCACAATAGCAAACAAGTGTGTCGCCGAGTGGCAGATAAGTCCCCGAGCAAGTAAATGTGGGGAGGGGGTAGGTGTAGGGAGAGATAGCTGCCACGGGGTTAAAACTGCCACGGGGGTTAACTGCCACGGGGCGATTGCTAGTAATATACCGGTACTAGGCGTTACCGGTACTAGGCGTTGCGCTAGTAAAGCATAAAACACAAGATCAGCATTCACCCCAAGCATGGGCATCTACAGGCGTGTACGTGCGCATGCGCGCGCAGACTAACACACATACACACACATGCACTCGCGCGCATGCACGCACGCACCCGCGCACGCACGCACGCGCGCACGCGCGCACGCACGTACGCACGCACACACAGAGAAACCCCCCTTCCTCCTGTCCACTTCCCTAGCACACTCCTACCTACCCACACCACTCCTTTGTGGACCCCCCCCCCCCCCCCAATCCCACCCTTTATCCCCTTTAACCCGTTTAATCCCTTTAACCCGTTTAATCCCTTTAACCCTGCCAAATAAGCTATTCATTGTGGACCCTCCTCCCCGGGAACGCCACGGCTGTCCGAATCACGACTCTCCGATCTTTGGCGGCTCCGTATCAGTGACGTCATAATGACCAAACTATCACGTCTGTTAGAACGATAACCTAACGGCTGTCCGAATGCGCTGACACGTTTGCAATGTGTGTATTTTAATATATATGGGCCTGCATGTGTTGTTTAAATGTATGTGTATTTTAATATATATGGGACTGCATGTGTTGTTTAAATGTATGTGTTTACGTGTGTATCTTTGTGTGTGTATATTAAGTTGTGCGTACTTGAGAGAGAGAGAGAGAGAGAGAGAGAGAGAGAGAGAGAGAGAGAGAGAGAGAGAGAGAGAGAGAATTAACAATAGGCTTTTAATGTCATTAGCTTCACAAGCTCTTGTGACATAGGGTACATTAAACAAAATGAACACCGCAAAATGTACAAACGCAAAAAACGAAAACAGTTCATCACCATGGAAGGAAACCAAGCCATGGAATCAGTTAGCTCGCCAAACTAGTGTGACTGTATGTACCCCACTACAATCACAACGTCTTTCAAGGCATCTACTATCATCTACATCATATGGTTTTCCACATGAAACGACCAACAAACTCAATCAGGGCACATCTCGACAAATCTTTCCTTTCATACTCTGTCCACATTCTTTCGCTTCGTCTTTCATTTCCCTGCACATTCCCCTGATCTTGTCATGTTCTTCCTTGGAATGGTCCATGACTCCTTGGAATGCAGCAGCCATCGCATCGACGAGAAGCTGGCTTTGGTTTTTAACTTCTTGACACCGATCTTCTTTTTCCTTCTCCTCCTGGTTTGCTGTTTCCTTCTGTGCTCCTCAGCTCGTTTTCTGTCTCGAATTATCTGTGACTGACCTTTTCTGCAGAAGAACAGAAGAAAGGGGATCTGGCTCAAGACTATTTTTGACCCCTTTTAGACACGAATTCGCAACTTTAAGGCATAAAAAAAGCAAAAAATCTAACTTTTTTAAAACCCCTTTTTAGATACAAAAACGCTACTTTAAGGGGTGAAAAAAGTAAAAATCCGTCACCCCCTTATTCTGTCAATTCGGAAGAAAAAACACTACTTTTAGGTGAAACAAAATTAATTATTTTTAATTTAACAAAATAATTTGAGTTAGAAAAAGGAACTCAACATGACAATGGCACTTGATGAAATAATTGAGCACTTAGACAAAGTTTTTAAAGAAACGGATTTAGAAGTTATTGATCCAAAAAATGTACTAAAAAGTGTAAAACATGCTATTTCGCAAATACCTGAAAAACTAGCTATAGAACCACCAGTTAAAGTAATGTTAACAGTGTACGTAGATTATAAAACAATCCAAGGTGAGCAGCTTCAAGTATGGGTCTCTACTAAACAGCAAGTAGTTCTGACTTATAATGATTTTACAGAAACCTGGGCAGACAATTTAATCACCCAGTTCATTAACGCATCAGAAGAGGCAAAACTGAGAGGATCTGGTTGGTCAGAAGGAGGAGTATTAGAAATTAAATTAAGGGAGAGTAAATATGCTCCAATCGTAGGAAACTCATTTATTCCTTTACCTAAAGAACTTGTTTTAAAACGTGCAGTATTAAACATTAAGAATACAGATAACAAATGTTTTATGTGGTGTGTTTTAGCTAAACTTCATTATGCCAAAAAGAACGCAGAAAGAGTAATTAACTATCAGCCTTACATAAATGAATTAAACTTTGATGGAATCGACTTCCCTGTAAGCCTAAGCGAAGTTGATCAATTTGAAGAACAGAATAAACCAATTTCAATTAACATCTACACATGGTCTGTAGAAGAAAACCTTAAACCAATCCGAGTTTCAAAGAACTCTCCCATGATTGGTGATCCTGATAAAAAACATATTGATCTTCTCTTAGTAACAGACGGAACAAAAACACACTACACTTTAATCAGAACAATGAGCAGACTTATAAACTATACTACAAATCACAAAGAAAAACAAGAATTCTGTCGAAGATGTTTACTAAGAATGCCAAGTATTCAAGCAGCGGTTGAACATAGAAAACATTGTAATTCATCCATTGACTGTAATACTGAACTTATTACTCCGAAAGAAGGAAGTAAGGTGTTCTTTAAAAACTGGAAGAAACTGCAATTAAGTCCTTATGTTGTTTATGCTGATTTCGAGTCAATCATTGTACCCTATCAAGGACCAGCTCCTAAAAATCTTCCTAAAACTGTTTTATTGAATAATCATCAAATCTGTTCATTCGCATTTATTGTTCTTAGATCAGATGGGATACATTTTGAACCTGAACTTTATAGAGGACCCGATGCTGCAAAAATCTTTTTAATGAGAATGATGAAACTACGAAATGAACTATCTAACCAACTAAATTTATTAGATTTAATCATGACGCCTGAAGATTTAATTCAATTCGAATCAGCTACTGAATGTTGGATTTGCAGAAAAGGGTTTGTGGAAGAGGAATCCCCTGACTGTCCAGACAACCATAAAGTACGAGACCATGATCACATTAGTGGAAAATTCAGAGGAGCAGCACACAACTCCTGTAATCTCCAGTTAAAGTTTGAACCGAGGAATTGGAAACTGCCTATATTCTTTCACAATCTACGTGGATATGACTCTCATTTAATTCTACAAGCAGTTACTGATGAATTTAGAACCGTCAGTTGTATAGCTCAGTCTTCAGAAAAGTACATGACATTTACATTAGGTCAATTATCTTTTTATGATTCACTACAACATATGATGGGATCACTAGAGTCTTTAGGTCAGTCACTATCCAAATGTTCTATAACAGAAAAATACTTTGATCCAGCACTTGTACGAAAAGGAGTATACCCTTATGAGTACATGAGTAGTTGGGATAAATTTGACGATTTAGAATTACCTCCCAAAGGTGCATTCTACTCTAGTTTAAAAGGAAAAGATATAAGCGACTCTGACTACAACCATGCTCAGTCAGCGTGGATTAAGTTAAAATGCCAGACCATGGGAGACTACCACGACGCCTACTTGATGGCTGACGTTTGTTTGCTTGCAGATGTATTCGAGAACTACAGAAAAACGTGTATGAAACATTACAGTCTAGACCCTGCTAATTATATCACTGCTCCTGGTATGAGTTGGGATGCTTTCTTAAGATTTACCAAAATACAGATTGACTTACTCTCCGATCTACCAACTCTCCAGATGATTGAAGACGGACTACGCGGAGGAATCTCTATGGCTTCACACGGTTACTGCAAGGCCAACAACAAGTACTTAGACGACTACGATCCTACAAAACCATCAAATTATATCATGTATTTAGATGCAAACAATCTCTATGGTTGGGCGATGTGTCAATCACTACCATTACGTAATTTTAAAATGTTAACATCGCCTTTTGATTTTAATATCACGGAGTTCTTAGAATGGCTTTTAAAGTTACCAGATTCCTACAAAACAGGATTTATTTTAGAAGTCGACTTAGATTATCCGGATGAACTCCATGACCTGCACAATGACTACCCGTTAGCAGCAGAAAGACTTCAGGTGGGATCAGAGTTACCAAAACTTGTTCCTAATCTGCAGAACAAAAAAAAATACGTCTGTCATTATCGACTCCTACAATTCTACTTACGTCACGGATTAAGACTAACAGCAGTTCATAGAATCATTTCGTTCACTCAGAGGAAGTTTATGGAACCATATATAATGAAGAACACTAATCTCAGAACTCAAGCTACTGACGCCTCAGAAAAAGACTTCTTTAAACTAATGAACAACAGTTGTTTTGGAAAGACAATGGAAAACCCGCACAAACGCAAAGACGTCAGATTAGTAACACAAGAAAACAAAGCAATCAAATTAACTTCAAAACCTAATTATCAAGACTTCAAAAAATTCCATGACAACCTTTACGGTATCATGATGAAAAAAATTAAAGTAAAACTAGATAAACCAGTCTTCATTGGGTTTTCTGTTCTTGAACTCTCTAAACTATTGATGCTGGAATTTTTATACGACTACTTTAAACCACAGTATCCAGACTCTAAAGTACTCTACACAGACACGGACTCATTTATTCTAGACATTCCGACTGAAGACTTCTACAAAGATTTAGAGACAGATTCAGCAAAAGGTGTTGACTCCTGGTATGACACCTCTGACTACCCAAGTGAATCTCCATTACATTCATCCGTAAATAAAAAGGTAATCGGTAAGATGAAGGATGAACTGAATGGAACTATAATCAAAGAGTACGTTGGTCTGAGAGCAAAGATGTATTCAATTGCCAGCCAAACTAGCGTAATTAAAAAAGCGAAAGGAATTTCTAGACCGGTTGTTCAAATGGTTATGACACACGATAACTACAAAGAAGCACTGTTCGACAACAAAACATTCTATCATGACAACATAAAAATACAATCTAAGTTACACGAAATAAACACAACAGTTGTAAATAAAAAATCACTTGACTCAAACAATACAAAGCGAGTGTTTAAATCACCTGAGTTTTCGTATTCAATTGGACACTGGAGAACTAAGTGTCGTAGTCAGTAGACTTTCGAAACTTGTAATCATACGTTAAACTGTATACACCCTTTGGAGTTCTTATTGTTATTTCCCTAGAACAGATTTTAATGTGTCGTTTATTTTTTTTTCACATTCTTTTTTTATCGCTTCTATATCTTGAGGTTGGGCAAAACTTGCTCTAGACCTTTTCTGAAGTTCAAACTTTTGCATTTTGTAGTCGTTGTAGTCAGCTTGGAGTCTATTGAACTCCTCATCCGAAATTTGAGAGTCTTGCAAAGCTTTACTGATAATCAATCGAAATGAACTAAGTTTTGCCATTATTAATTGAACCATGGCTGTATGCTTTTGTAGTTTTATTTTTATTTTTTTGTTGAAAGCGGTCGTTGTCATTGAAAACAACCCGAGCGTCAACGACACACAACCTAACGGCAAAGCTACTACTGATCCAACACCAGTCGCCAACAATCCTACAGAGCTTCCCGCTGTTAAAGCACTTAGACTACCAAATCCAGTATTTAAGTATGTTGTTGTATTAAACAAACAAGAGTACCTTCGTTTAGCTCTGTTATAGTTAGTGAGGTCTTTTTCCAATTCTCTTTGTATTTCTGTAATGGTAGACAATCTGAACTTTCTGATTTCAGGATCATCACCACCATCAGTCTTTTCTTTGTCAGTATTTTCTTTCGGTATTTTTGGATAAACTTTAACGGACATCTTTTTATATTTAAAAAAAAAAAAAACATTTAATTTGCACTTGCTATCATTTTAAGAAGATCATCAGACAAAATGCTTTCAGTGTAATAAAACCCAATGAGATCTAAATTAGTAACATTAATGAACGTTAATTCTTTGAGATTGTTTGGATCAACACTCAATATAACTTTATCGCTGGTCGACACTGCCTTAATTTCTTCACCGCGGTTTTGAATAACGATAGTACATCTCACTGATTCAACATCCAAGTTTTGCCAAGAAATAAGAATCCCTTTCATTAGGTTGTCGCTAACACCAACAGGTAGGGAATCAGGGTTGTCTGCTCTAACAGAAAGTTCAAATATCATAGTAAATTCGTCTGCTAAAGCCATTTTAGGAATGAACTCTAATTGCGTGGCTGCATCTTTTGTCACTGTCTTTTTTCTGTGCAGCATGTACTGCCTCTTTTTATAAGGTTTGATTGCTATTTCTCTTCTGCTGTTGTTTTGTGGAATCAGACTGACATGTAACGGTCCTGAGTTAAATGATTTGCGAAAGTGTTTGTCATTATCAAAGAATGTAAACGGGCTTAAAAATTCAAACTTTATTTCCCAATCAATGAATGGAATTAAATGCCATTTGTTATCCCTTTTCCTAACAACTTTATATTCAAACTGGCCAACATTGTCAGCTACTACATTACGCAGTTGCTCTAGTTTAGGAACCTTTTTATCACTTATTTCTGCTCGTTTATAATAGCCGTCTTTTGTGTACTCAAACCCATACAGCGCTCCTATCTCCCCATTTAAATCAAAGTCTTCTGTGTCTGCTAGGTCCTTCAATTCTAAAGTTGCGCATCTAACAGGGTCAAGCATAACCGGTTGATCTGGTCCGCGTGACATTGTTTTATACTAAATTATTTTATTTCTAATAAAGCATTCAAGCTGTCGCACTGAACTTCTTTTCCTTTTTCGTCAGTTATTCTTATTTTTAGTGAATGGTGAACCCCACAAATTAATTCTTTAAACTGTAAGTTAGTGAACGTAATAATTTCGTAATCACAGTATGCCGCTTTTGCTGTTGGAAGAACTCTTAACACAGTAGACGGCTGGTTATCAAATAAGTTGTTATCCGTACTCAGGATATCTAAATGAAAGTATAATAAAGAATGTATTCCGAGATTAAGTGATTTTACAGCCGTAAATGAATTACTTTCCAGTGCATTATCAGTGACATGGAACCTGTCTAATCTAAAACCTAATAGTTTAGCCAATTCATTAGCAAATTCAAATACTACACCTTTTTGCCCTCTAAACGTCATCTTCACTTTCAAATTTCCCTCATTAAGTTTTAAAGTAATGTCGAAGTCGTTTAACATCTCTTTTAATGAACAAAAACCGTAATAACCGTCTGGTATAGTTAGTTCAATTTTCCCTGTTCTCTATCAATTTTTCTTATCCAATTATTTTTTAAGGTTTTGCTTATGTTAATCCATTTAACTTTGTAATAAATTTCATGGAGCGCTACTTTTAGAGAACCATGATTTTCAATAGGGCGTTGTAAAAGTATTGGCTCGTCTTGATCAGTTATATAAATAAACATTTTTATTGCGAATATATAAATGAATGCTTTTAAATATAACAAAGACGTTAAATATGCAGTTGGATCATATAACCCTAAAACTATAGCTGTTGATTCAATAGTTGTTGCAGTGGGAGTTGATTCTTTTGAAGTTAAGGTCAGTAATCCATTAAACCATTATTTAAATCCTAGTGTCAAACATGATAACATCGCAAAGGCATGGTTTAGTCATCCAATGCAGTTTTATCAAAACCAATTAAACTTTGCTGTGTTCTGTGCAACAACAGGGTGTGGTGTTTCTTTCGCTGATCACTTAAATCATCCTGGAGTCATGGTAAAAGCAGTTTATAGATTTCATTTCTATTATACTTTCAAGCGTATTTTGTCTGAACTGCATGCTCCATTACCGAATGATTCTACTTTTAATCCGTTCAACAACAGAATTGACATGAAGGCCTTTGAACGAATTTGTAATGAGTTTAACATTAACTTGAATACAGACTTTAGGCAAAAGTTAGATCGTAATCATGGTTTGGGTACACTTTATTATTGGGGTGTGCACAGAAAGTATAACTATGATTGGAATCCTCCTTACACGTCTTTTTCTTCAGGTACGACCGTTCATCTGGGATCTATTCAACAAAAACATAAAAACGCTTGGTCTACATTTATTCTTGATACTTCTGAAGGACTGACTAAGGCGGGAATAGAACGAGTAAATGATTCTATTCGTACTTACGTGTGGTGTTTGCTGGGGTCTCAAGCGCAAGTTAAATCTGAAATAATGGATCCTTCAACTGGGTTTGATGCTCAGAAACAGTATTTAGCTAATTTAGAAGATGCAATCAATTCTACAGTTGACCTCCCAGCTAGCATAAAAAGGTATCAAGACGTTTTAAGATTTGCAAGATCGAAGGTAGACTTTGCTGTCGGTAGTGGATTGTACATGCTGCCCTCTGATCTCAGGCTTCAAATAGGAGTAATTGAAAACTATAACAACGAAATCCTTATAGCTGGAGACGGCCAAGCAATCGGTAAAAACAATGATCTAAATTCTGAAGTTGCTGCTCCATCAAGCCAAACAATTCCAATAAAATCTATGACAGCGAACTTACCAACTTTAATAAAACCAACGTCAACAAATAAACCAACGACTGATAATCATGAAAACGAAAAGACAGCACTAGTTCTTTTTTTAACTGCGGCTGGTCTAGTTTATTTTTATTTTACTGGAAAGTAATCCAACAATTAGAACTAATAGCATCCATAAATGTTCTGCCATAAAACCGACTACTTTGCTTGCTGTAGAAAAAAGCCAACTGATTATTCCACCTAATATTCCTGGTATAGCGTCTAGAGCTTTTATTCCTAATTTTTTTAATAGATTCTTTAAATGATCCAGTTGTTTTTTAATCCAATTCTTATCGCTTGATGGTGGAGATGGTGGCGGTGTTCCTGCTCCTGATCCTGAGTTAAAGCAAACACTAAAGTAGAGATTGCAAAACCTAAAGCTGTTAAAACACTAGCAATCGTAACACCTTGCTCTTTAAATAAAGTTTTTATTCTTTCTGCTAACGTTGTATCTTCGTGTAAAATTCTTTGGATGGTTTCTTTTATTCTGCTGACTTGTGTTCGTAATTGTTCACGGTTAGTTGACAGTACTTCTAGTCTTGCTGCTCTCTCTAGTTGAAGATCATCCAGTCTTTTTTGGATTCTATCTTTTATGTCTTGTCCAAGGTTACCGTCATCAGCTTCAACCAACTTTTCTTTTTCTCTGTCAATGTGAGCGTCAAGTTCGCTTAGCTTTGCTGTATTATTTGTTAACTCGCCCCTGATAGATTTTAATGATTCGTTGAGAGCCATTATATCTCTCATAGGTAATGGTGGGTCATTCAATGTTTTTAAATGGGTTTCCTCATCATCTAAAGTTATAAAACTAGTTTCCATTTCTATTATCTGGTCGGCAGTTGCGCTTAAGTCTATAAGAGGAATCGATTGAAGTTGGGAATCAGTTGGCAGTCTTTGTAGTGCGTTTTGAAGTTTAGAAACAGCTTCTGTTCTTTGGTCTGCTTCAATATCAAATCGTCTTTGTTCGCTAACACTGAGCTTGCTACGAACAGTACTCTTTTTTAAAAACTTAAAGGGGTCTGGTTTAGTCGTAAGTCGGACTAGTTCACCATTATCTTTTTTCAGATATAAATGCTCATCTTGTAATTCAAAGTCACCGGCAGCAATAACATCAGGTGGTTCTTGTCCTAAACTTTCATAAAAAGAACCTACTCTATTTTCCATTAGTTCTCGTCTTAAAGATGATCGTTGACGAGACGAAGTAGCTTCACTCATGTCGTCTGGAGCATCAAAAACATCATAATCTTGTTCATCTTCTATCCCCGCCATGATTTAATTTTAATTATGTTTTTATTTTTTAAACAAAATAAAAAGATAATGTCACAATCATACGGAACAATTCTTGATCCATACAGACGGTTAAAAGAACCACTCGGTGTAAAAGGAACCAGGCAGAGTATTGTGATAAGTAATAATCCTTCAACTATCGATCAAAGACAAATATTATCAGTAAGATTTCCTAGTCTAGGATCTAATGAAGTCATTGTGCCAGGTACTGCTCGTCTTGCTTTTAAAATAGACCTGGAGTCAGAGGCCGACCCAAACAGAACTTTAGTTGCTAATCTTGGTAGAGCGATCGTTAGTAAGATTACTATTAAACTTGAGGGGAGAGAGGTAATGTCTTTAGATAATGCAGATGTTTTTTTGAGTTATTGCGACCTCTGGTTAACAGAAAATGAAAGAAAAGATCGGGTTTATCAGGGAATACAAGGAGATAATGGTATAAAACATAGAATTGATGCTGATGATAAAAAAGATAGCAATAAAGATGCGTTGGTTGCTCAAGTTTATGGTAATCGATTCTACATTCCTCTTGACTTTGAACTATTGAACACACACTCACCATATTATCAGGGAGCTTTACAAGATAGGCTTATGTATGAATTTACTTTTAATGACTATGCCCGTGTTATCAGATCGACAGAAGATTCAAATGCAAAATATAGTATTTCAGACATCACATTAGAGTTTGATGTTGTTCGTCATCAAGAATTAGCTCGGTTGATTTCACAACAATACCAGTCAAGATTTGCAATATACTACAACAGAATTTTAAATCACAGTAAGTTAACTAAAAACACAACAGACACAATCTGGAACATCGATTTGAATATATCAGCAAGGTCGTTGAAAGGAATTTTGCTGCTGTTTGAAGAAACCAAAAAACCCTTTAATAGATTAAGCGAGAGGTTTTATAATCCAAAAATAACTAAGCTGACTACTGCGATTGAAGGGCAACCGAACCAATTGTTTGCGAGCGGTCTTTTACCTTATCAGCACTTTGATGAAATAAGAAAACTGTTTGGTGGAGGCGGGCAACTAAGAGATCCGTCTGTTGATTTAATTTGCAAAGACCTCCATCTTCATGATGTTAGACTAGAAGATTATTTATCTTCGAAGTATGCTTTGTGGTTAGATCTTAGAACAACTGATGATAACAAACTTCATGGTAGCGGAAGAACAGTAGGTGATGGGTCAGGCGGAATAAACATTCAAATTCATAAAGAAGCAGCGGAAGTGGGCAAACAAATATATGTTTATGTGTATTTACTATGCGATGCTCAGCTGAACATTGAGAATAACAGATTAAAAGATATTGTGTATTAAAACAATGGACTTGAACAGTTTAAATTTCCTTACAAAAGAACCACATTGCGGGTTATTTTGCGGGATGACTGGGTGTGGAAAAACGATATTTATGTTAGATTTAATACAAACGGTTTATCGAAATCACTTTGAACATATAGTAATTTTTTGTACTACTTTAGAATTCAACAAATCATACAAAGAAAGAAAGTTCATTTGGGAGGATGATAAAGTCTATTTGGTTGACCCAAGTAATAAGTTAAGTGAATGTTTAGATCATTTTTATCAACTGTTTAAAGGAACATCAACTTTGTTTATTATTGATGACTGCTCGGCTGAAAAAGACATTGTTAAAAAAAGAAATAGTTTAGCTAAGTTAGCTTTCAGTGGTAGACATGCAGGGATTAGTGTATGGATTTTAACACAAAAGTATAATTCAGTTTTAAAAGACTTTAGAGAACAGTTAAAGACGGTTGTTTTGTTTTTTACTAAAGATAAAAATAGTTTTGATGAATGTCTAGATGAAAATGATGTGATTGAATCAAAAGAAAAAAAAAAGTCGATTAAACAAAAACTGAGGAAAGAGAAGTTTTGTAAGCTAGTGTTAAAAACAGATTTTCCTAGTCAGTACAAATGTTTGTGAAAAAGCCCCCCAAAAAAACTGGGTCAAAAATGACAAGTTTTTTTTTTTTTTTTTTTTTTTTCTTTCTGCGCATTCCTTAATCTTTTCAATAAAATGTCTAATCAAATCGGAATCAAATGTGTTTGGTGGGATTATCTGTAGTTCTTCTTTAACAAAGGCTCTTTTTGGAACGGGTCGTGTTGTCGTATCAGTTTCTCTTAAATAATAAACGGGAGGATTCATTTCTATTACACTTTTTATTTCGTACGGATCAATACTCCAAATTGGATCAGTTGCTCTTATGCGTGTGTCTCCTTCTGCTTCTCCTGGTGCATAAAGAAACCTAACTTTTACTCCAAACGGTATCAGTTGCTTTGTAATTGAATGATCTTGCGGTAAGTCTATCGAAGAGTCAATTGTTTTCTTTTGTATTGCTTTTACTGGTTTAAATCCAATGACCTTAGATTCTTCGTTATTCATGACTCGCAGAACACTACTTAGTCTTCTAACCCATTCAGTGTTTCTAGTTGAATCAAGGAGTTCTCTATGGTATTGATAAGAAAAAAGTCTTTCTGCCAATTGTTTGTTAAAGTTTTCAACTAAGGCCTGAGATCTATGGTTTCCAGGAATACCCCTTTTAATAGCGACTTTGTGTTTTAACATTAACTGATTGAATTGTCCTTTAAATTCTTTTCCTTCATCAACTTGAATTAAACGAGGATAGGTTAATGGACCGCGTCTATAGATTTCTTGTAAAGCAACAGAGACTGAAGTAGCACTTTTATCAGTTAATGGTTCAGCATCTTTATATCTTGAAGAGATGTCAACAACTGTCAACGCGTATTTAAATCTTTTTCTTCTGATTAAATCATGAGGGAGGTATAGAAGATCCATTTGATGAGTGTCATTAGGTGTTGTGTTAACAAAGTGCGGTCTTTTAATTCGTTTAGGCGCTGGTAAATAGATTTGCCAAATAGCTTGTTTAGATAGCCATTCTTTTGCTGTTTGTTCAGTGACTCCTGCAGCTTGATTTAATTTTTGAATAGCAGTTAAACCTTTCCAATAACCTTTCGGTGAATAATAAATTTTAGATAGTTTATCATTCATTTTAATACTACACGTTGTTTGCTATGAAATAAACAGCAGTCATACCAACTACAATAAAAGCTATTTCCTGGAGTTTTTGTTTTTCGGATGGTTGGTAGAAGTCACTTAGTTTTGGTGGTGGGAGCTGTTGGAGGTCTTCTCCTGTCACTAAATAATACTCTTTAATAGCGTCGTCAACATTCTTAAAAGTGTATGCTGCATGGTTTTGTAGTTTTAATTTGTTGTTAATAAAATCTAACTGAGCGAGTCTTTGTTTTTCATAAGCGTCTTGTGCTGCTGCTAATTGCTCCATTGCTCGATTATGTCTTTGTCTTTCCTTGTTTGTTTCTAGCTTACTAAACATGTAATTACTTCCTGAAAAAGCAAGTGCGTTTACTACAGCACCGCCAATCATCATTGCGAGTGAAGCCATTTTATTTTTACATATATATATTTTCTGGAATTATTCCTTGCTTAACTAGAAAGTCTTTTGTTGCGATTGAAGCAGTGATTATAGCGATTAGTTTACCGGAGTCCTCTAGGTCAAGTTTTCCAAGGTCAGCTGCTTTCATTTTCAATAGTTTCTTACCAACCATCGTGTACGCAACAGAAAGTCCACCAATCAGAGCAGATTGATATACAAGGTTAGCAACAGTTTTTTCAGCACTCATTTTTGTTTTTAAAAATAAAAATAATAAATCAACTAAAAATGAATTGTGACGAACTATTGTTAAATGCGCAGGAAGCAGTAATTTCTGATGAAGTGTCGACAAGTGTTATGAATAAAAAGGAAAAGTTGTATTCTCTGGCTGCGTGTGGAAAAACAAAACAATACTTAGGAACAGAATTTAGTATAGAACAGATTCAACAAATGTCTTCTGCTGACATTGAAAAGTACTACACCAGATACGAAGCACAATTAGGATCTAAAATGGTTAAAAGTTTAGGCCAAACAGTAATAGGCTTGTACACTAAGTTAGTTAGTCAGTTTTTTTCCACTCGATTCAAGCCAAGATTTAATGTACGATTTAAGTCAAGATCCTGTTTTAACTAAATCGTTAGAGTCTCTTAGTTGTGATCTTTATTATAGGTTTGGCGGGCTTCTTTCGCCAGTTGTTATGGGGTTAATTACTTTTAATCATATAGATTTTATGGCTATTAAAAATGAACGTGACAGAGAATCAAACGAATCAGACAGAACAGCAAACAAGCCCCATTCTATCGAAGAGTCAGGGTAACCAAGGTAACGAAGAGCCCAGGACGAGTTGAAGCAGGTAAAAGGTTATCAGAGTGGAATCGACAACAAAAAATGAATAAACAAACAAAACAAAAACTGTTGTCTCAGAATGAAGATGAATCAACCATAAGCGCAATACCAGTTAAAAAAGAAGAAGACAAACAAAACAGTACGAATTACGATGTTGTATTGCTTACTGTTGGTGTGGTTGCCGGTGTTGGTTATTTGTCTTATAAATTATATAAAACACACATGCAACCAAAGCTAGAAAAACGAGTAGAAGTACAAACAAAACAACCAGAGAAAGTAGCAGACAAACAAGAAAAACAAAAGCCAAATAGCTTAAAACCTGAGAGCGATCCATTTTTAATGCAATAAATTATTGTTTTAGAACTTAATAAAAACTTACCAATAACTTAAGTAAGTAACTCGATAAGAACTTAACAATAACTTAAGTAAGAACTTGATAAGAACTTGTCAAGTTTTTGTGTTAGAACTTAATAAATACTTGATGTGACTTACCAAGAACTTATTAATAACTTGAAGTTGACTTAACAAGAACTTGTTTAAGAACCTATAAAAGATAAAAAGAACTTAAAAAGAACTTAAAAAGAACTTGAGTAACTTCTTAGAAAAAAAAAAAAAAAAAAAAAATTTTTTAAAAAAAAAGTTAAAAAAAAAAAAAAAAAAAAAAAAAAAAAAAAAAGTGAAAGAATTTTTTAGGAATGTAAAAAATGAAATGAATTTTTTTCAAATTCGGAGAATGATATGAATTCCTCTCTTCACTATGCTTGACGTTATCGGAAATCCCCTGTAGCTTAAATACAAGTTGGCAGTACTCCAGTCTAGTCAGAGGCGACGACGGTTATCTGATCTCTTTAATTACGGTGGAAAGCCTAGACCGGTTCATAGTAGTAGAATAGATCCCCTTTGAGAATAAGGCTACAGACAAAATAAGTGTTTGTGAAGAAAGAATAAAATCATCACAATATTTAACAAAGAATTTTCTTTTTTTTTTTTTTTTTTTTTTTTTTTTTTTACTCCTTAAAAGTAGTGTTTTTGTATTAAAAATAGTGTTTTTGTATAAAAAAAGTCTGATTTTTTGCTTTTATTCTGCCCTAAAAGTAGTGTTTTTTCTTCCGAATTGACAGAATAAGGGGGTGACGGATTTTTACTTTTTTCACCCCTTAAAGTAGCGTTTTTGTATCTAAAAAGGGGTTTAAAAAAGTTAGATTTTTTGCTTTTTTTATGCCTTAAAGTTGCGAATTCGTGTCTAAAAGGGGTCAAAAATAGTCTTGAGCCAGAATCCCCTTTCTTCTGTTCTTTAGAGAGAGAGAGAGAGAGAGAGAGAACGAACGAACTAACCAATCATTTTAATGAATAGGCCGTTGCCCGTGTCATAATGGACAAGAGGGGAAGGGGCGCAAGAAAAAAAAATCAAAACAATAATCTTTAACTAATACATTAAACTTTCAACAAATATAAGCAAAACATATGTAATTTTGCATCAAAGAGTAGCTGCGAGTTAGCAAATCAACTGCAACATCATTTGGGATGTACATTCAAAATAGAAGAAAAATCAATACAGTAAAATAAATGAAATCTGAAGGAAAAGTTTGTGGCATATAATATTTAAAGAGCAATAGAAGGCATATTACTGATTAAACATGCTGCATAACTTGGTTTCTAAGATTAAACGCTTTTGATAAGCATAAAGCAAGAGGCATGCACATTCTCGGATTAGAAAGCAACAAGGTTAACTTGAAAGCATTTGGTTTTAAATAATATTTTTCTGGAATGTACATTTGACGAAGGGTTTTAATTAGGTATTAGGTACTTTATAGTCACAGAGGCGTCTCTGTGAAATTCGGGTTGCTCCCACCTGGAGAGCGCGTCGCAGCCAGAGGCGCGCCACCCAATTTTTTTTTTTAATTTTTGCATGCGATTTTTGTCACTGATGAGGGGGGGGGGGGGGGGGGGGGGGGTGTTAAATTTTTACCAAATGACAACTTTTTCGTTGCCACTGGGTTTAACGTATGCTAAGCGCATGGGCACACGGGACCTCGGTTTATCGTCTCATCCGAAAGACTCCACGTTCAGACCGTTAAGGCCTAGTGCAGAATGAGAGGAAAAAATCCCCTGTACCCAGGTTCGAACTCGGGTTTACTTGACACGAAGCGAACGCGCTACCACTGTGCCACTCTACACCACAAACTGCCACAAACAAGAATGAAATGAAGTTCAGTTTCTTCGTCACCATGACAAAATGGACAATTTTTATCTCGATGAAGTGAATATCTGTAACGGTGAGGTTTTAACGGTGACACACCAAGTCTTATTCTTGTTCAATATTTTCGTAGAATAGGATTTTTAATTGCGCGCGCGCGCGCGCGCGCGCGCGAGAGAGAGAGAGAGAGAGAGAGAGAGAGAGAGAGAGAGAGAGAGAGAGAGAGAGAGAGAGAGAGAGAGAGAGAGAGAGAGAGAGAGAGAGAGAGAGTGCGCGTGTATGGGAGGGTGGCGGTGTGTATGTGTGTGTCCATGAGCAACATACATTCCATGTGTGTGTGTGTGTGTGTGTGTGTGTGTGTGTGTGTGTGTGTGTGTGTGTGTGTGTGTGTGTGTGTGTGCGTGCGTGCGTGCGTGCGTGCGTGCGTGCGTGCGTGTGCGTGCGCGCGTGCGTGCGCGTATGTGTGTGTGTGTGTGTGTGTGTGTGTGTGTGTGCGTGCGTGTGCGCGTGTGTCTGTCTGTCTTCATGTCTTTCTAAATTCGGACAGCCGTGCTCGTACAGCCGTGATTCGGACAGCCGTGGTTCGTACAGCCGTGATTCGGACAGTCGTGGTGCCCCGTCCTCCCCCCTCCCCCCATTCCATGGTTATAGCAATGACCGTAATTAGAGTTGGGGCCACGTGACCCATCCTGTGACAACAAAGGCACGTTCTAGAACTATCTGAACCCAGAGGCGGAATGACGACCATTGACTGGATGAACGACCACTCCACAAATTATACTGTTTAACAAATGAAACGCAGCAACCTATTACTTTGGAATTATCGTTTTAGTTATTTGCATACCGATAAAAAGCGTAGAAAAATAATGGAAGAAGAGAGAATGTCCCAACTTGTTGCACCTTTAAGATTGTTCCTTGGACATTTCATTCGCTTTCAGAGGTTCGTTAACTGTCCAGTACCTGTCCACTGTGCCCGCAATCAGTAGGAGGTTGGTTTTATCATTGCCTTTCTGAACATTGTTGCGTTTCTTTTTTGTGAACATAGACCGTTTCTTAGTAATCCGATAGGCCTATTGTGAACGGTATACATAGACCGTTTCTTAGTAATCCGATAGGCCTATTGTGAACGGTATGCATAGACCGTTTCTTAGTAATCCGATAGGCCTATTGTGAACGGTATACATAGACCGTTTCTTAGTAATCCGATAGGCCTATTGTGAACAGTATACATAGACCGTTTCTTAGTAATCCGATAGGCCTATTGTGAACGGTATACATAGACCGTTTCTTAGTAATCCGATAGGCCTATTGTGAACGGTATACATAGACCGTTTCTTAGTAATCCGATAGGCCTATTGTGAACGGTATACATAGACCGTTTCTTAGTAATCCGATAGGCCTATTGTGAACGGTATACATAGACCGTTTCTTAGTAATCCGATAGGCCTATTGTGAACAGTATACATAGACCGTTTCTTAGTAATCCGATAGGCCTATTTAGCCGGCCGGCACCCAGAGATTAGCAACGAACGAGACCGGCTACTTCTTACTACATGTTTGATCCGAGTCAGGTCCGGTCACTATCGGTTTATACAATAATCATTAGGGTTGTGCTGATTAATTATGAAGCCTTTGTTGGCTTCTTTCTGTCCTGCGGGCTGACCGCTGGATTAGCTGTGGGTCATTGAATGGCCACTGACCAGTCCACGATTAGCGTCACAGTATGCAGGCTGTTTCTTTGGCCAACACCCCCTCACCCCGCCCTCGCCACAACCCCTTCTGGCATGACTGTAACTATGCCATTTCTGTCAACCCCTTCTGGCATGACTGTAACTATGCCATTTCTGTCAACCCCTTCTGGCATGACTGTAACTATGCCATTTCTGTCAACCCCTTCTGGCATGACTGTAACTATGCCATTTCTGTCAACCCCTTCTGGCATGACTGTAACTATGCCATTTCTGTCAACCCCTTCTGGCATGACTGTAACTATGCCATTTCTGTCAACCCCTTCTGGCATGACTGTAACTATGCCATTTCTGTCAACCCCTTCTGGCATGACTGTAACTATGCCATTTCTGTCAACCCCTTCTGGCATGACTGTAACTATGCCATTTCTGTCAACCCCTTCTGGCATGACTGTAACTATGCCATTTCTGTCAACCCCTTCTGGCATGACTGTAACTATGCCATTTCTGTCAACCCCTTCTGGCATGACTGTAACTATGCCATTTCTGTCAACCCCTTCTGGCATGACTGTAACTATGCCATTTCTGTCAACCCCTTCTGGCATGACTGTAAGCCTGTCTCTGCTTTATATGAGGGTCTGTTCTGTATGCTTGCATCTGGACAATTGGCATACATTTGCAACACTGTGCCAATCTGTCGTTTCCAACGATGACTTCCAAATAGCATTGTGCAACATTGTGCCAGTCTGTCGTTTCCAACGATGACTTCCAGATAGCATTGTGTAACATTGTGCCAGTCTGTCGTTTCCAATGATGACTTCCAAATAGCATTGTGCAACATTGTGTCAATCTGTCGTTTCCAACGATGACTTCCAGATAGCATTGTGTAACATTGTGTCAATCTGTCGTTTCCAACGATGACTTCCAGATAGCATTGTGTAACATTGTGCCAGTCTGTCGTTTCCAATGATGACTTCCAAATAGCATTGTGCAACATTGTGTCAATCTGTCGTTTCCAACGATGACTTCCAAATAGCATTGTGTAACATTGTGCCAATCTGTCGTTTCCAACGATGACTTCCAGATATCATTGTGTAACATTGTGCCAGTCTGTCGTTTCCAATGATGACTTCCAAATAGCATTGTGCAACATTGTGTCAATCTGTCGTTTCCAACGATGACTTCCAAATAGCATTGTGTAACATTGTGCCAGTCTGTCGTTTCCAACGATGACTTCCAGATTGTGTAACGTTGTGCCAGTCTGTCGTTTCCAACGATGACTTCCAGATTGTGTAACATTGTGTAACATTGTGCCAGTCTGTCGTTTCCAACGATGACTTCCAAATAGCATTGTGCAACATTGTGCCAGTCTGTCGTTTCCAACGATGACTTCCAAATAGCATTGTGCAACATTGTGCCAATCTGTCGTTTCCAATGATGACTTCCAAATAGCATTGTGTAACATTGTGTCAATTTGTCGTTTCCAACGATGACTTCCAGATAGCATTGTGCAACATTGTGTCAATTTGTCGTTTCCAACTATGACTTCCAGATAGCAGAGGACGTAGCTGCTGTTCTGGAGGATAGGGCTAAATGTGGAGAAGCCTTGCCCTGGAGACATCCCCACTCTCTCGGACAAAAAGACTTGTGGGTTGTTGGCGTTGAGGAAGGTCCCCAAAGGCCAACCAATCCTTTTGGCTTCAGCACTAAGACCCAGTGCATATGCTCGCTGATAAAGCGCTTAGAGCTTAAAGGTGAAGCGCTACATAACTTTTCTTAAATAAATAAATAAATACATCTGAGGGTCACAGTGTTCCACAAAAGTTAGTGAAGAAAGGATAAGGATAAAACTAATTGAATAAAACTTCGTTTGGGTGCGCCACGGCTGTCGAAAGAACGGCTGTCGTAATCCTTTGATATCAGGCGGCACACCCGCGTTCTAATCCAGTAATCCTTTCACAACCAAACTAATTCAAATGTCACGTGACATTGTCACGTCTGTTAGAGCGACATTGTGACTGCCAATCACTCTCAACAACCCAGTTTCAACCTAAACCACATAATGCCCTCACTCTTTACAACCCAGTTTCAACCTAAACCACATAGTGCCCTCACTCTTTACAACCCAGTTTCAACCTAAACCACATAATGCCCTCACTCTCTACAACCCAGTTTCAACCTAAACCACATAGTGCCCTCACTCTCTACAACCCAGTTTCAACCTAAACCACATAAACCACATGCCCTCACTCTCAACCCAGTACAACCCAGTTTCAAAACCTAAACCACATAGTGCCCTCACTCTTTACAACCCAGTTTCAACCTAAACCACATAGTGCCCTCACTCTCTACAACCCAGTTTCAACCTAAACCACATAATGCCCTCACTCTTTACAACCCAGTTTCAACCTAAACCACATAGTGCCCTCACTCTTTACAACCCAGTTTCAACCTAAACCACATAATGCCCTCACTCTCTACAACCCAGTTTCAACCTAAACCACATAGTGCCCTCACTCTCTACAACCCAGTTTCAACCTAAACCACATAGTGCCCTCACTCTCTACAACCCAGTTTCAACCTAAACCACATAGTGCCCTCACTCTCTACAACCCAGTTTCAACCTAAACCACATAGTGCCCTCACTCTCTTACAACCCAGTTTCAACCTAAACCACATAGTGCCCTCACTCTCTACAACCCAGTTTCAACCTAAACCACATAGTGCCCTCACTCTTTACAACCCAGTTTCAACCTAAACCACATAGTGCCCTCACTCTCTACAACCCAGTTTCAACCTAAACCACATAGTGCCCTCACTCTCTCGCTTTCTTTATTGTCTCTCCCGAGATCTTGATTCCAGGGATGATTAACATTCACTCTTGATCTCCGTCTCCCTCTGTGTCTGTCTCCCTGTCTGTTTGTGTCTCTGTCTGCCTCTATGTCTGTATGAATCTCTCTTTCTCTTTCTCCTCCCCTCTTTCTCTTTCACACACACTTACACAGACACAGACACACCAGGAACATTATGATGGCGGAACGTCACAGGGTAGCGCCATTGTTGTTGGGTCAAAACCAGACAGGTCCCATCACCAAAGAAATACACACGGCTGCTAGCACCTTCTGGCTTAATCCGAAAAGGACCATACTACAGTCTGTACCTGGTGGCATTTACATAGTAAACAATACTACCATCTGACGTTTAACCCTCCAATGATTAACTTCACACTGATGATAATAATCTTTTTTCGCTCTCAGGTCGGAACGTGGAGGACCACCAATGCGCCAGCCTCCCCACCCCCAACACCACCAGCACCCTGTTTCACGAAGACCTGCCCTGGCAGCCTGGAGCTAACGTCTCCTACGGCCAATGCAACATCTACAGCCCTAGTAATGCTACGAGGCCCGGAGGAGACGCTGCCAAGTTTCCCTGTCTGTTTGGACACCAGTATGACTACCGCAAAGAGCTGTCCTTCAGAACTGAGGTAGGTTCATGAAAGATGCAAGGGAGAGGTGGGGGTGGGGTGGGGTTGAGGGGAAGCGGGGCTAGATCTCTAAACTAATTATTTACGCACGCATGCACACACATGTTTAATTGTGGTCTATTGACTATATACAAACACACATACACTCACACTCACACATATACACAGAGAGAGAGAGAGAGAGAGAGAGAGAGAGAGAGAGAGAGAGAGAGAGAGAGAGAGAGAGAGAGAGAGAGCACAAATATCCAGTGTCTTCCCACCCAGCACACGCACCATGTTTATACAGGAAACATTTTTCTTTTGCACCCCCCCCCCCTCTTCATCTTTATCCTACACACACAGTGAATTGTAGAAGGTTTTGTAACATAGGTTTAATTGTAACGTCTTTTATATTAAAATATGAATCCTATCCGCAAAGCGATCCTTCAGATGTCACCACGCCATTTTGCACTCTAACTTATAAAGCAAAACAAAACAAAACAAAACAAAGCAAAACAAAACAAAGCAAACAAACAAACAAACAAACAAACAAGCAAACAAACAAACAAAACCCGCCCAACAGTAAAGATAGAATAGAACATTTAATGACAAAAAAACATCAAACGGCTCATAAGAACAAGCAGACATAAGACATGTTTTATTTGTCCACAGTTCATAAGCATATGGAAAACGTTTCTAACCACTGTAACTGGGAAAAGCTTAATATTATTCATGTTATGCCTAAGATTCATTTGTCCGGAAGCAATTTAGAACCATGCTAAGACGGTTGCCAGATACTAACTTATGGTATTTGAATATGTAAAGAGCGATGATAAGAAAACGTTTCTTAATACATTTGTTAGATACGTAGTTATATACTAAGATACCAAGTTAGTCCGATTCTAAGTTGACAAATACTAAATCTTTGAATATGTAAAGAATAATGATAATAAAATATTTCAGTAGTATTGATGATCTTGGGAACATTGCACCTGCATACTAACCCTTTCCATGCCTATTGCGTTGCTGTGTCATGTAGTACGTAATCAGAGCGACTAGCAAAGCACAGAGCTTGGAACCACACATAATTCATATCAATAAAGATTATAACAACAATGATCATCGTTGACTCTCTAAGTCACCAATCCACATACAGAAAGTTTTCCATCTTAATGAAAAGAAAGGAAGTTGACGAGTCTCTTTTGAAGGCACACCACTTCTTCATCAGTTTTCCATGTGAGAGATTTCACATAGAAAAGACTAGCATTAGTTTTGTTCTGTGTTCATGTTATGCGACAAAAAAGACGATAAAAATGACACTTTTAACATTTGCAAATGAACATTTTCCTGTGCATAGTTCCCCACGATATACGCTAACAAATACTTCCACAGAATCATAACATTTCTTAATAGTGCTCTTGTGTCACTATCCATTCTGATGACATAATTTGTATACTAAGCTGACCATTAGAAAGCACACCTGGGACCATCCTCAACATTGAAGTGAAAGACACGTTCTGTATGATGCTACTGATTCAGTTGTCACGGACTAAGTAGTGAGCCTTGGTGTGTTCACCTGCTTTAGATCTTAGTTTGGTTCATATCATGTCTGCCAATGTCTTGGTTCGACACGTTCTGTATGATGCTACTGATTCAGTTGTCACGGACTAAGTAGTGAGCCTTGGTGTGTTCACCTGCTTTAGATCTAGTTTGGTTCATATCATGTCTGCCAATGTCTTGGTTCGACACGTTCTGTATGATGCTACTGATTCAGTTGTCACGGACTAAGTAGTGAGCTTTGGTGTGTTCACCTGCTTTAGATCTTAGTTTGGTTCATATCATGTCTGCCAATGTCTTGGTTCAGCTCGCTTCCATCAAGCCTCCGTTGTTTAACTACACATCATTTCTTTTTGTTTCCCTTTCACAGACTAATACAGAAAAGCAATAATATGCAATGCTATGCATTGAGTGATACGATTCTTACAAAAATACTTGCAACACACATCTAGTCATAAACATGCTTATTACTTCCAAAGAACATCTGTTAGAGCAAACTTCTGTTTAATATATTTCATTTTGAGCAGATAATGTAAAACGATTGTAATTTTACTGGTGCGTTCAAGAATGTCCATTTCTGATATGGGTATATTGTACATCATAATTGACGGTTGCATCTGTGTGTTTGTTTTACTTTGTTAATGGAATTTAATGGAATGTTGAACATTTTGATAGATATTGTACATTAAAAGAAATCATTCCAAATAGTAGATGCTTTAACTAAATGTATTTGTTTTATTCGAACAAGAGTACCATGCAAAATCACCAAAGGAGACAACAAATTAAAACAAGTCTTATCACTTTCTAAGATGGCTCCTTTCTTTTCAGCTGTATACAATCTTCGATGGAAATAACTGAATTTAAAAAAGAGAATTGGCAGAAATTGTACATTATATGTTGGGACAATGTGATTTCAAGTCTAACAATATGAGATTGTTGCCTTTGGTTTCTATATGGATTAAAAAGAAATAAGCAAACAAAACAAAGGCATAGGATTTCATACAAAAGAGATATACAGCTACACATATTGGAAATAACTCTGACTTTTCACAGAGTTTTTTTTTTAATATAGAAAACATTGATATCTTTTTGATGACAAGAAACATAACGATTCAAACAAATTGGTTTAGAATTCAATCTATGATTGTTCTTTCCTATCTATATTGCCACAAAGTTCAATCTGTGACTGCTAATCCTTGCTTTCATACGCCGCTTGATTTTCCGAAAGCTTTGCATGGTACCCTTTCTGCTATTTGCTTTTGCAATGTGTTTTCATTTTTTCTTTTGTGATGACCCCTTGCATGCTGGTCTTTGACCTCCCTCGTTGGCCTCGAGTCCACTTTAAGCAGTGTTCCTACTTCAGGTGGCACAGAAGGATGGGGGATGGATGGTGATGTGACGGGGGGTGAGAGAAGCGAAGAGCAGAGAGGTCCAGCCCAGTGGGTAGTGCCGGGGGCAGGGTGGGTGTGCTGTAAGGAGGAGGACGCGATCCCCCACCCCACCCACCCACCCACCCGATTACCACTGCTGCCTCAGGGCGTAACAGCTTTCCTCACCGTCACTGTCGCTGCCGTTAACATGCCGTTAAACGGTGTAAGGTAGTTAAACGCTAAAAGGAGTTCAGTTCACCTTTAATCATGATCGTGATGATTGTCAAGTAGTCGATCCAAGTGAACAATTTCCTCATTTTTGTGTGATTTGCATATTTTCGCCCAGGCACAAACCTAGCATTCAAAGATCAATTTAAGTTAAAATTGTAATTTATCCGGCAAACTCAATTGATTGAGTACAAAATAACATAACAACCACATGATTGCATTTTATTTTTCAGTTTCCAACCACCAAACCTTCTATAAGGCTGAAATTTTAATGAAGAACATTCTTCAACTTATGGACGCAGAACGATCCTCACTTTGAAAAACAGTTGAACCTCAAGTTAGCACGTGTGCATCTAATGGGGTTACCTGCAAACTATTAAACCGTTTCAATGAGATTATGCATGGAGTGGTGGGAGACTTCTGTGAACAAGGAAGGAGCCTGAACATGGTTGAATTCAACATCTGGAAGCGTGATTGTCCTGCACTAGGATGTCTTGTCCTATTCTGCTGTCTCTATCATGCTTTGTGAGCTGTACGGTGTCTTCTGACTTCCTATTCAGTGTACAACATATTCAGTGCGTCAGACACGCCAACCAGCGGCCATGTTGAAGTCCACTGATCCTCTCCAAGTTGTGGTGGCAGCCCCAAAGTTCCAGCTGTAGCCGTACTTCTCACGACCAGGTTTGACATCGTACACAAATATTGGCAGGACAGTTCTGAGGGATCGTTTTGGGCCTGGGGTTGAGCCAGAGACATATTGTTCAATGTGAGCAGTTACTATGATTCGAAGGGCAGATAATTATCCATTGCCATGTTGAGCCACATATACACTGTTCAGTGTGAAGCAGTTACTATGTATGATAGGAAGGGTAGATAGTTATCCATTGCCATGTTGAGCCACATATACACTGTTCAGTGTGAAGCAGTTACTATGATCCGAAGGGCAGATAATTATCCATTGCCATGTTGAGCCACATATACACTTTTCAATGTGAGCAGTTACTATGATATGAAGGGCAGATAATTATTCATTGCCATGTTGAGCCACATATACACTGTTCAGTGTGAAGCAGTTACTATTATCTAAAGGGCAGATAATTATCCATTGCCATGTTCTTCAAATGGTGTTATTTTATCTCTGATGATCTTCAAGTTGATGGAAACGGTTATGTCAGGATCTTTAACTAAGGCGATAATTTGTCTGTGATGTGTCATAGTTGATGGACATTTGTTTGCCACACTCTACCGGTTTATGACAATCGTATTTCGCTGAATCCTACAACTTTGTTGGGAATGATTTAATCGTTATCTTTAAACTGATTCAGCTTAAATCACTTTCAGATCTTATGCCAAATTATTTCCTATGATCGTCATATTTTGTGCAACAAGCAATACGAAAAAACATTAACATCAAACAACGATGATGTGACTATATGCAACATTGAACTTTTATTTGTGTGAAGAAGAAGCAATACGAAGAAACATTAACATCAAACAACGATGATGTGACTATATGCAACATTGAACCTTTATTTGTGTGAAGAACAAGCAATACGAAGAAACATTAACATCAAACAACGATGATGTGACTATATGCAACATTGAACCTTTATTTGTGTGAAGAACAAGCAATACGAAGGAACATTAACATCAAACAACGATGATGTCACTATATGCAACATTGAACCTTTATTTGTGAAGAACAAGCAATACGAAGAAACATTAACTTCAATCAACGATGATGTGACTATATGCAACATTGAACCTTTATTTGTGTGAAGAACAAGCAATACGAAGAAACATTAACATCAATCAACGATGATGTCACTATATGCAACATTGAACCTTTATTTGTGTGAAGAACAAGCAATACGAAGAAACATTAACATCAAACAACGATGATGTGACTTATGCAACGTTGAACCTTTTATGATTGTGCCGAGAGAGAAAAGACTGTGTGCATTCAATAAAAAGTACGAAGAAACGTTAACATCAAACAACGATGATGTGACTATGTGCAACGTTCAGACCTTTTATGATTGTGCCGAGAGGGAAAAGACTGTGCAGTCAATAAAAAGTACGTGGTCTAACGGTTTCTTCCAGCACCTCAGTGTTTGAAAAGTGGTTCTCAGGACAACAGGGTTTTCTCTAATGCCTTCCTAAACTCACACAGTTCCCCGTGAAGAGCAGTGGACACTGGCATTTTAGAGGAGGCAGGAACAGCGTCAGAAACATCTTCCAGACGCACCATTGAGAACTACTTTGCAACAACAAATACACACTTTGAATTCACATATTTCAACACATCATTGAGAACTACTTTGCAACAACAAATACACACTTTGAATTCACATATTTCAACACACCACTGAGAACTACTTTGCAACAACAAATACACACTTTGAATTCACATATTTCAACACACCACTGAGAACTACTTTGCAACAACAAATACACACTTTGAATTCACATATTTCAACACACCACTGAGAACTACTTTGCAACAACAAATACACACTTTGAATTCACATATTTCAACACACCATTGAGAACTACTTTGCAACAACAAATACACACTTTGAATTCGCATATTTCAACACACCACTGAGAACTACTTTGCAACAACAAATACACACTTTGAATTCGCATATTTCAACACACCACTGAGAACTACTTTGCAACAACAAATACAAACTATAAATTAATCGCGGGTTTCTCACCAAAACTGCATTTGATTAGTAATGCTTTAGTATTAACTCCAGCATGGCAACTACCAGAAATAAGAAATTACTTCTTTGTCGTCGACCACTTAGCTGGAGATGCCTTGGCCCGCACACAGCTAGCAGCTGTCTGGAGATCCGTCCAGTGGTGTAGGCTGACCAGTCTAAGGAACATCGTGAAGTGGGCAGTGTTGGTCAGTGGTGCAGGCTGACCAGTCTGACCATTACAGTGTGGGAACATCGTGAAGTGGGCAGTGTTGGTCAGTGGTCAGTGGAGTGGTCAGTGTTGGTCAGTGGTCAGTGGAGTGGGCAGTGTTGGTCAGTGGTCAGTGGAGTGGTCAGTGTTGGTCAGTGGTCAGTGGAGTGGGCAGTGTTGGTCAGTGGTCAGTGGAGTGGTCAGTGTTGGTCAGTGGAGTGGTCAGTGTTGGTCAGTGGTCAGTGGAGTGGTCAGTGTTGGTCAGTGGAGTGGTCAATGTTGGTCAGTGGTCAGTGGAGTGGGCAGTGTTGGTCAGTGGTCAGTGGTCAGTGGAGTGGGCAGTGTTGGTCAGTGGTCAGTGGACTGGGCAGTGTTGGTCAGTCAGTGGTCAGTGGACTGGGCAGTGTTGGTCAGTGGTCAGTGGAGTGGGCAGTGTTGGTCAGTGGTCAGTGGTCAGTGGACTGGGCAGTGTTGGTCAGTGGTCAGTGGAGTGGGCAGTGTTGGTCAGTGGTCAGTGGACTGGGCAGTGTTGGTCAGTGGTCAGTGGAGTGGGCAGTGTTGGTCAGTGGTCAGTGGTCAGTGGAGTGGGCAGTGTTGGTCAGTGGTCAGTGGAGTGGGCAGTGTTGGTCAGTGGTCAGTGGACTGGGCAGTGTTGGTCAGTGGTCAGTGGACTGGGCAGTGTTGGTCAGTGGTCAGTGGAGTGGTCAGTGTTGCAGGACGTGTTCTGCATCCATGCTGTCTGTTCCTTAGTGGAGATAATATTTAGTTATTATCAATAAATATATTTTTCCACATTTTAGCAGATAATCACTGGTGACTTCAAGTCCTGAAACCAAAAAACTGTTTCGTGCTTGTATAACAAATGCTTTGAGGACATGTTTATTCTTCTCTTCTTTTATACATTTGAGATGCGTGGATATACTGGTCTCTCTGGGAATGTAGCAGTGACGGGTTGGTTCTTCACGCCTCCACAGAGTGACCTCCGACCTCTGCCCCAGAGAAACTGGCAAAGAACACGTGTGGATGGCTGAGCATATGAAACAATGACAAAGCAAATGGAACATAAAACACACGAGTCTTTTTCATCAAACTAAAAACAAAAGATAAGAGCGAGAGTTTTTCAATGGGCTTTTGTACAATTAACACCATTTTGTTAGGAAAAGCGAAAAGCAAACGACACACCATAAGCATGTTCAACTTCGAACCAGTGTTTGTTTTAGTGGGCGAAAATATGCAAACCGATTTTTGTTATTGCATAGGACAGATTTTAGATATAATACATTTTGTATATGTGACCTGAGCAAACGAAGCAAACGGTGCATATGAAAACAAATCTGAACTAAATCTTTAAATTGAAACAATAGCAAGGAAAAGAAAAACAAAACACCAAAACATGTTTATGCATAATTGAAAGGGTTAGGGTTAGGGTTAGGGTTAACATGTTTATGCATAACTGAAAGGCAGCAAAACGCCAAGAAGAAGCGCCACCTTTACTGATAACGACAGCAACAATGACAACAATAACAAACCAAACAAAAAAAAAATCATTGTGATTGGCATTTTACGCTCGGACAACATCTATTGAAAACAAGGACCAGAACCGAATTGATTCAGTTTCAGGGTCTGGCTCTGGATCAGGATGGATGTGTCACAGATGCCACTTCTGATGATAATCGCGACGGAACTAGATGTACATTATAGAAGAAAAAAAATACAGAGAAACAGACTGATTATATTCAATGATAATGTCGGCAAAAATACAAACGCACAAACAAACCCCCAGAATGTCCTTTGATGTAACTCTTCAATTCCAAATAACAATTTTCTTTCCACATTGCAGTTTTTTGTCGATTATTAACTGCCACCAAAGTGTCTCTTTCCACTATGCATCAGAATCAGAATGAGAAAATCACGATCACCTCGTTGGGTCGTTTTGCGTGGTCAGGTCACAGATAGGGTTTAGAGTGAGGCGATGATCAGTTAGCCAAATGTTCTGCTAGCCCCATGTGTGGCCTAGAGTTGTGGCTGAAAGGCGTGCTGTGTTGTGTTTGTGCTGTGGCAGTTTGACCTGGTGTGTGACCACCGGCTGCTGGGGGGACTGGTCCAGACCTTCGTCATCCTGGGGCAGGGCATCGGGGCCGTGCTGTCCTCCATCATCTCTGACAGGTCAGTGATGTCCTCCATCATCTCTGACAGGTCAGTGCTGTCCTCCATCATCTCTGACAGGTCAGTGTTGTCCTCCATCATCTCTGACAGGTCAGTGCTGTCCACCATCATCTCTGACAGGTCAGTGCTGTCCTCCATCATCTCTGACAGATCAGTGCTGTTCTCCATCATCTCTGACAGGTCAGTGCTGTCCACCATCATCTCTGACAGGTCAGTGCTGTCCTCCATCATCTCTGACAGGTCAGTGCTGTCCACCATCATTTATGACAGGTCAGTGCTGTCCTCCATCATCTCTGACAGGTCAGTGCTGTCCTCCATCATCTCTGACAGGTCAGTGCTGTCCACCATCATCTATCAGTGCTGTCCTCCATCATCTCTGACAGGTCAGTGCTGTCCACCATCATCTCTGACAGGTCAGTGCTGTCCTCCATCATCTCTGACAGGTCAGTGCTGTCCTCCATCATCTCTGACAGGTCAGTGCTGTCCTCCATCATCTCTGACAGGTCAGTGCTGTCCTCCATCATCTCTGACAGGTCAGTGCTGTCCACCATCATCTCTGACAGGTCAGTGCTGTCCACCATCATCTCTGACAGGTCAGTGCTGTCCACCATCATCTCTGACAGGTCAGTGCTGTCCTCCATCATCTCTGACAGGTAAGTGCTGTCCACCATCATCTCTGACAGGTCAGTGCTGTCCTCCATCATCTCTGACAGGTCAGTGCTGTCCACCATCATCTCTGACAGGTCAGTGCTGTCCTCCATCATCTCTGCTGTCCTCCATCATCTCTGACAGGTCAGTGCTGTCTTTCATCATCATCTCTGACAGGTCAGTGTGCTGTCCACCATCATCTCTGACAGGTCCGTGCTGTCCACCATCATCTCTGACAGGTCAGTGCTCTTCACCATCATCATCTCTGACAGGTCAGTGCTGTCCACCATCATCTCTGACAGGTCAGTGCTGTCCTCCATCATCTCTGACAGGTCAGTGCTGTCCACCATCATCTCTGACAGGTCAGTGCTGTCCACCATCATCTCGGACAGGTCAGTGCTGTCCACCATCATCTCTGACAGGTCATCATCTCTGACAGGTGTGCTGTTCACCATCATCTCTGACAGGTCAGTGCTGTCCACCATCATCTCTGACAGGTCAGTGCTGTCCACCATCATCTCTGACAGGTCAGTGCTGTCCTCCATCATCTCTGACAGGTCAGTGCTGTCCACCATCATCTCTGACAGGTCAGTGCTGTCCTCCATCATCTCTGACAGGTCAGTGCTGTCCACCATCATCTCTGACAGGTCAGTGCTGTCCTCCATCATCTCTGACAGGTCAGTGCTGTCCTCCATCATCTCGGACAGGTCAGTGCTGTCCTCCATCATCTCTGACAGGTCAGTGCTGTCTTTCATCATCATCTCTGACAAGTCAGTGCTGTATTCCATCATCTCTGACAGGTCCGTGCTGTCCACCATCATCTCTGACAGGTCAGTGCTGTCCACCATCATCTCTGACAGGTCAGTGCTCTTCACCATCATCATCTCTGACAGGTCAGTGCTGTCCACCATCATCTCTGACAGGTCAGAGCTGTCCTCCATCATCTCTGACAGGTCAGTGCTGTCCACCATCATCTCTGACAGGTCAGTGCTGTCCACCATCATCTCTGACAGGTCAGTGCTGTCCACCATCATCTCTGACAGGTCAGTGCTGTCCTCCATCATCTCTGACAGGTCAGTGCTGTCCACCATCATCTCTGACAGGTCAGTGCTGTCCACCATCATCTCTGACAGGTCAGTGCTGTCCACCATCATCTCTGACAGGTCAGTGCTGTCCACCATCATCTCTGACAGGTCAGTGCTGTCCTCCATCATCTCTGACAGGTCAGTGCTGTCCTCCATCATCTCTGACAGGTCAGTGCTGTCCACCATCATCTCTGACAGGTCAGTGCTGTCCACCATCATCTCTGACAGGTCAGTGCTGTCCACCATCATCTCTGACAGGTCAGTGCTGTCCACCATCATCTCTGACAGGTTAGTGCTGTCCTCCATCATCTCTGACAGGTCAGTGCTGTCCTCCATCATCTCTGACAGGTCAGTGCTCTTCACCATCATCTCTGACAGGTCAGTGCTGTCCACCATCATCTCTGACAGGTCAGTGCTGTCCACCATCATCTCTGACAGGTTAGTGCTGTCCTCCATCATCTCTGACAGGTCAGTGCTGTCCACCATCATCTCTGACAGGTCAGTGCTGTCCTCCATCATCTCTGACAGGTCAGTGCTGTCCTCCATCATCTCTGACAGGTCAGTGCTGTCCCATCCATCATCTCATCTCTGACAGGTCAGTGCTGTCCACCATCATCTCTGACAGGTCAGTGCTGTCCACCATCATCTCTGACAGGTCAGTTGTGTCCTCCATCATCTCTGACAGGTCAGTGGTGTCCTCCATCATCTCTGACAGGTCAGTGCTGTCCTCCATCATCTCTGACAGGTCAGTGCTGTCCTCCAGCATCTCTGTGTGTGTGTGTGTGTGTGTGTGTGTGTGTGTGTGTGTGTGTGTGTGTGTGTGTGTGTGTGTTTCTCGTGTTACGCTTGTCAATGAGTCAACGACCTCACCCTGACGTCAACAACTCATTAGCATGTAGAACATCTGACCTGCGCAGTAATGCGTTGGGGGCCTACACTTTACAGTTGCCTGATCATCTTTTTCTGTGTTCCAAGGCTGTACGGCCATAATGCATGGAACACTCATGTGTCCGGTGTTCAGGTTCCACGGGCAATTGTTAACTTACACACCCTTTCTTCCTTTCTACAATATCGCCCACTAATCACTGCACACGAAATTATTAGGTTCCGATATGTTTTGTTTGTGTTTGTTTTGCTGCTACTCTTTCAGTGCAGATATTTCAAACACCCCACGTTTTGTTGCGCTTAAAACAATCTGTTGGGCGCAGATTTAAACATTTTGATTTTTGGTTGTGCGTTTGTGCGTGTCCGTGTGTGTTTGAGCATGCCTGTGAACATGCATTTTGGGCACACACAACATGTATACATGTGTATATGTGTGTACACGTGCTATACCCATTTTCCTGCTGACAGGTTTGGTCGTAAACGCACGCTGGTGTGCTCTCAGCTGGGGCTGTTCGTCCTAGGGATGGCTGTGGGCCTCGCCCCCTCCTACACCTGGCTGTCCCTCTTCAAGTTCCTCTCTGGATGCTTCCAACAGGTAGAGAGAGAGAGAGAGAGAGAGAGAGAGAGAGAGAGAGAGAGAGAGAGAGAGAGAGAGAGAGAGAGAGAGAGAGATGGTGGTGATGATGATGATGATGGTGATGCTGATGATGGTGATGATGATGGTGATGATGATGATGGTGATGATGATGGTGATGATGATGATGCTGATGATGGTGATGATGATGGTGATGATGGTGGTGATGATGATGATGATGGTGATGCTGATGATGATGATGATGATGGTGATGATGGTGATGATGATGATGATGATGGTGATAATGATGGTGATGATGGTGATGATGATGATGATGATGATGATGATGATGATGATGATGATGATGGTGATGGTGATGATGATGATGATGGTGATGATTGTGATGATGATGGTGATGGTGATGATGATGATGATGATGATGATGATGATGATGATGATGATGATGATGATGATGATGATGATGATGATGATGATGATGATGATGATGATGATGATGATGATGATGATGATGATGGTGATGATGATGATGTGTCCAGGGGGTGGTGGGCACACTGACCACCATGACCATCGAGCTGTTTCCCATGGAGTACCGGTCACTGCAGCCCCTGACCTTCTCTGTGCTGTGGGGGATGGGGGCCTCCTCCATGACGCTGTTCGCCTTCACCATGAGGGACATATCCTGGAGACATCTGCAGTTCGCCATGTCCTCGGCTTCACTGCTCATTGCTGCTGTACAGATGTGGTCAGTTGATACATCCAGACTGTCTTCCTTCCTTCCTTCCTTCCTTTCTGCTGTACAGATGTGGTCAGTTGATACATCCAGACTGTCTTCCTTCCTTCCTTCCTTTCTGCTGTACAGATGTGGTCAGTTGATACATCCAGACTGTCTTCCTTCCTTCCTTCCTTTCTGCTGTACAGATGTGGTCAGTTGATACATCCAGACTGTCTTCCTTCCTTGCTTTCTGCTGTACAGATGTGGTCAGTTGATACATCCAGACTGTCTTCCTTCCTTCCTTTCTGCTGTACAGATGTGGTCAGTTGATACATCCAGACTGTCTTCCTTCCTTCCTTCCTTTCTGCTGTACAGATGTGGTCAGTTGATACATCCAGACTGTCTTCCATCCTTCCTTCCTTTCTGCTGTCCAGATGTGGTCAGTTGATACATCCAGACTGTCTTCCATCCTTCCTTCCTTTCTGATGTACAGATGTGGTCAGTTGATACATCCAGACTGTCTTCCTTCCTTCCTTCCTTCCTTTCTGCTGGACAGATGTGGTCAGTTGATACATCCAGACTGTCTTCCTTCCTTCCTTCCTGCTGTACAGATGTGGTCAGTTGATACATCCAGACTGTCTTCCTTCCTTCCTTCCTTCCTTTCTGCTGTACAGATGTGGTCAGTGGATACATCCAGACTGTCTTCCTTCCTTCCTTCCGTCCTTTCTTCCTTTCTGCTGTACAGATGTGGTCAGTTGATACATCCAGACTGTCTTCCTTCCTTCCTTCCTTCCTTTCTGCTGTACAGATGTGGTCAGTTGATACATCCAGACTGTCTTCCTTCCTTCCTTCCGTCCTTTCTTCCTTTCTGCTGTACAGATGTGGTCAGTTGATACATCCAGACTGTCTTCCTTCCTTCCTTCCTTCCTTCCTGCTGTACAGATAATAATAATAATGGGAATTTATATAGCGCTCTTTCTCACATGAGCTCAGTGCGCTTTACATTGATAACAAAAACATTAAAGCTAAACAAATAATTAATCATTAGAAAGTAAAATAAGCACGATGCTTACACACAACGTTCTCTTACTTCCTTACTCACACACACACACACACACACACACACACACACACACACACACACACACACACACACACACACACACACACACACACACACACACACACACACACACACACACACACACACACACACGCACACATACACACACATGCATGCGCACACGCACACTCGCACACAATTAATTATGCAAGAGTAAAATAGTTACAATATGAACATTCTAAGAAGAAACATAGAGACCACATTCACATTCCCAATCAAGTTTGAATACAATACTGCAACTTGAAATAAAATCATACTGCCATCGACATACCAATTACATGACTAATTATAATAGACAAATTTTGCAAAAACAAAAATACCCTTCTACCTCATTTACAAGCATTTAAAGTTTACAAGACGTAGACATTCTACATACAAAATACGAATTATAAAATAATTGTAAATACATTTTTTTACAAGACTTCTGCAATAAAACGGACGCCCCCTCCCACACACACACACACACACACACCTCACACACAAACACTAATCAATCATAATATGTCCGAAACAAGTGAGTTTTAAGGGCAGAGCGAAAGGCGGAAATAGAGTCAGATGAGCGGACATGTTGTGGGAGGGAATTCCATAAGTGAGGTGCTAAATAGTAGAAGGATCGTTCACCAAACGATTTCGTGTGGACCCGAGGAACCTTGAGTGTGCAGCAGTCAGAGGAAGAACGTAGGGAGCGAGCAGGTAAGTAGACAGTTACTAGTTCGGAGAGATAGACGGGACCAGAGGAGTGAACAGCACCGAAACAAAGGCAAGCTATTTTATACTTGATTCTAGCCTCTACTGGAAGCCAGTGCAAGTTATGAAGATGAGGTGTTATATGATCAGAACGTGGAATCTTGAGAGTGAGGCGTGCTGCACTGTTTTGCCGTTTTTGAACACGTTGCAGGAGATACTTAGGACAGCCACAGAGAAGAGAGTTGCAATAGTCAATGCGGGAAAGAATAAAGGCAGAAATAAGAGTTTCGTGGCTGCAACAGACAGAAAGTGTCGAACAGCACTGATTCGTCTGAGCTCATAATTGATGGAACGTATGAGATTAATAACCTGTTTATGCATTGTAAGATTTGAATCGAGGGTAACTCCGAGATTCTTTGCTGACTTAGAAAACTGAACACAAGCATTGCCAACTGTAAGAGTTTCTGGAAGAGAGATAGTTGCAGACATACGCTGAGAGGAAACAATCAGAGCTTCCGTTTTGTCATCATTAAGTTTTAATTTGTTGCATGTCATCCAGGATTTGACATCATGAAGGCAGGATTCCATAGACTGAATAGCGCTGTCAAGTTGGGTAGGTTCCGCCGATTTTTGAAGCTGGGTATCATCAGCAAAGGAATGGTCAATAACAGAGTGACTAGCAAAAACATCAGAGAGAGGAGCAGTGTACAGGACAAAGAGAACTGGCCCCAATACAGATCCCTGAGGTACACCACAAGAAATTAACTTCGGATCTGAACTGCAGTTGTTGATCAAGACAGTCTGAAAGCGATTTGTTAGATATGAGGAGAACCACTGTAGAACTGTAGAATGGATTCCAAAAACACGTTCCAGCCGGGATAGAAGAATGGTGTGATCTATTGTATCAAATGCTGCCGACAGATCTAGGAGAGTCAAGACTGACACTTTTCCATTGTCAAGAGCTAAGAGGAGATCGTTAAGAACTTTAGTCAGAGCCGTTTCAGTGCTGTGAGCAGGTCGATAGGCAGACTGGAGGGGGTTGAACAAATTGTTTGCTGACAGATGGTTAGACAATTGTGCAAGGACAATTTTCTCGATTATTTTGGAGACAAACGCTAAGTTGGACACAGGCCGATAACTTTTCAAGTCATTATGATCCATGGTAGGCTTCTTTATCAAGGGTTTAACAAGAGCAGTTTTGTACAGGTCAGGGAAAACACCACTCAGTAAAGAGTTGTTTATGATCTGAGTCATGACAGGCACAACAACATCAAGACATTCATACAACAAAGGGGTTGGTAAAGGGTCAAGGTCACACGTCTTGGGGGCAGATCTTTTCAAAGCATCAAAGACATCTTTCTCAGACACAGGAGAAAAAGCAACAAGAGGGGAGTCTACAAAATCTTTGCCTAGGGTGTGTGAAACAGTGGGCTGCAAGTCAAGCTCTTCCTAATGTTCTCAATTTTGGAATGAAAGAAATCAGAAAAGACACATGGCAATGATGGTGGGGGGTAAACAGTCGGAAGTTTGGTAGGTTTAACCCTTGCACACAGTTTGTTTGTAATAGAATACAGTTCTTTACTAGATCTTGCCGCTGCCATTTTGGTACTGTAGTACATCGTTTTTGTCTGATCTGTCAAGAAAGTCACAACATTTTTAGCTTTATTATATATGTGTTTATGTACAGTGAGCCCTGAAGAATCTGATTGTGCTTGGGCCTGTCTTCGTTTTTTCTTTGCTTCTTTTATTTCGTTAGGCATCACACTAAACCAAGGACTTGAGTCTCTGCTCGAAGAAACTTTGCGAGAAGAAACAGGAGAATGTTTGTCCAATACTGACCGAAGGGCACTATCGTACTCAGCGGCAGTACAAGAACTAGATGTGTACTTAGATCATTCTACTTTGATATCATTTCCGAAAACAGTTCTGTCGATTGCGCGGATATTTCTGACGCTGCGGTACACGTGTTTGTGGACAGGGAGCTCTATGTCAAACAAACTCACAACACAAACATGGTCAGACAGATGTGGTCAGTTGATGCATCCAGACTGTCTTCCTTCCTTCATTCATTCCTTCCTGCTGTACAGATGTGGTCAGTTGATACATCCAGACTGTCTTCCTTCCTTCCTTCCTTCCTTTCTGCTGTACAGATGTGGTCAGTTGATACATCCAAACTGTCTTCCTTCCTTCCTTCCTTTCTGCTGTACAGATGTGGTCAGTTGATACATCCAGACTGTCTTCCTTCCTTCCTTCCTTCCTTTCTGCTGTACAGATGTGGTCAGTTGATACATCCAGACTGTCTTCCTTCCTTCCTTCCTTCCTTTCTGCTGTACAGATGTGGTCAGTTGATACATCCAGACTGTCTTCCTTCCTTCCTTCCTTCCTTTCTTCTTTTCTGCTGTACAGATGTGCTCAGTTGATGCAGCCAGATTGTCTTCCTTCCTTCCTTCCTTCTTTCCATGACTTTGTGGAAAGCGAATCTATCTACATTTGTGCCCCTTCCTTCCCTCCCTGCACCACTGTCCATCCTTCGCTTCCTTCTTTGAAATGACTTAAAATGGACACAGGACTAAGGGAAGTAACTCCTTGAAGCTTGCTACATTACCGATCACATTGTCTCCCTTTTTGCCTCTGTCTGTCTCAATTTCTGCTTCTCTTTGTCTTTCTCTCTGATACCCTTTCTCTGACTTTCTTCAGTCTTTCTGTCTCTCTCTATGTGTCTGTAAGTATGTCTATCGGCTTTCTCTCACTCCTAGCTTCCTTTCCTCCTTTCCTCACTCTCCCCCGCTCTTTCCTCCCCCCTTTCCTCTCACTCCTAGCTTCCTTTCCTCCTTTCCTCACTCTCCCCCGCTCTTTCCTCCCCCCTTTCCTCTCACTCCTAGCTTCCTTCCCTCCTTTCCTCACTCTCCCCCGCTCTTTCCTCCCCCCTTTCCTCTCACTCCTAGCTTCCTTTCCTCCTTTCCTCACTCTCCCCCGCTCTTTCCTCCCCCCTTTCCTCTCACTCCTAGCTTCCTTTCCTCCTTTCCTCACTCTCCCCCGCTCTTTCCTCTCCCCTTTCCTCTTTTCTCTCACTCCTAGCTTCCTTCCCTCCTTTCCTCACTCTCCCCCGCTCTTTCCTCCCCCCTTTTCCTCTTTCACTCCTAGCTTCCTTTCCTCCTTTCCTCACTCTCCCCCGCTCTTTCCTCTCCCCTTTTCTCTCACTCCTAGCTTCCTTTCCTCCTTTCCTCACTCTCCCCCGCTCTTTCCTCTCCCCTTTTCTCTCACTCCTAGCTTCCTTCCCTCCTTTCCTCACTCTCCCCCGCTCTTTCCTCCCCCCTTTCCTCTCACTCCTAGCTTCCTTTCCTCCTTTCCTCACTCTCCCCCGCTCTTTCCTCCCCCCTTTCCTCTCACTCCTAGCTTCCTTCCCTCCTTTCCTCACTCTCCCCCGCTCTTTCCTCCCCCCTTTTCTCTCACTCCTAGCTTCCTTCCCTCCTTTCCTCACTCTCCCCCGCTCTTTCCTCCCCCCTTTCCTCTCACTCCTAGCTTCCTTCCCTCCTTTCCTCACTCTCCCCCGCTCTTTCCTCCCCCCTTTCCTCTCACTCCTAGCTTCCTTTCCTCCTTTCCTCACTCTTCTTTCCTCCCCCCTTTCCTCTCACTCCTAGCTTCCTTCCCTCCTTTCCTCACTCTCTCTTTCCTCTTTCCTAGCTTCACTCCTAGCTTCCTTTCCTCCTTTCCTCACTCTCCCCCGCTCTTTCCTCCCCCCTTTCCTCTCACTCCTAGCTTCCTTCCCTCCTTTCCTCACTCTCCCCCGCTCTTTCCTCCCCCCTTTCCTCATTCACTCCTAGCTTCCTTTCCCTCCTTTCCTCACTCTAGCTTCCCCGCTCTTTCCTCCCCCCTTTCCTCATTCACTCCTAGCTTCCTTTCCTCCTTTCCTCACTCTCCCCCGCTCTTTCCTCCCCCCTTTCCTCTTTCACTCCTAGCTTCCTTCCCTCCTTTCCTCACTCTCCCCCGCTCTTTCCTCCCCCCTTTCCCTCACTCCTAGCTTCCTTCCCTCCTTTCCTCACTCTACCCCGCTCTTTCCTCCCCCCTTTCCTCATTCACTCCTAGCTTCCTTCCCTCCTTTCCTCACTCTCCCCCGCTCTTTCCTCCCCCCTTTCCTCATTCACTCCTAGCTTCCTTCCCTCCTTTCCTCACTCTCCCCCGCTCTTTCCTCCCCCCTTTCCTCATTCACTCCTAGCTTCCTTCCCTCCTTTCCTCACTCTCCCCCGCTCTTTCCTCCCCCCTTTCCTCATTCACTCCTAGCTTCCTTCCCTCCTTTCCTCACTCTCCCCCGCTCTTTCCTCCCCCCTTTCCTCTCACTCCTAGCTTCCTTCCCTCCTTTCCTCACTCTTCCCCGCTCTTTCCTCCCCCCTTTCCTCTCACTCCTAGCTTCCTTTCCTCCTTTCCTCACTCTTCCCCGCTCTTTCCTCCCCCCTTTCCTCTCACTTCACTCCTAGCTTCCTTTCCTCCTTTCCTCACTCTCCCCCGCTCTTTCCTCCCCCCTTTCCTCTTTCACTCCTAGCTTCCTTTCCTCCTTTCCTCACTCTCCCCCCGCTCTTTCCTCCCCCCTTCCTCTTTCACTCCTAGCTTCCTTTCCTCCTTTCCTCACTCTTCCCCGCTCTTTCCTCCCCCCTTTCCTCTTTCACTCCTAGCTTCCTTTCCTCCTTTCCTCACTCTCCCCCGCTCTTTCCTCCCCCCTTTCCTCTCACTCCTAGCTTCCTTTCCTCCTTTCCTCACTCTCCCCCGCTCTTTCCTCCCCCCTTTCCTCTCACTCCTAGCTTCCTTTCCTCCTTTCCTCACTCTCCCCCGCTCTTTCCTCCCCCCTTTCCTCTCACTCCTAGCTTCCTTCCCTCCTTTCCTCACTCTCCCCCGCTCTTTCCTCCCCCCTTTCCTCTCTCACTCCTAGCTTCCTTTCCTCCTTTCCTCACTCTCTTTCCCCGCTCTTTCCTCCCCCCTTTTCCTCTTTCACTCCTAGCTTCCTTTCCTCCTTTCCTCACTCTCCCCCGCTCTTTCCTCCCCCCTTTCCTCTCACTCCTAGCTTCCTTTCCTCCTTTCCTCACTCTCCCCCGCTCTTTCCTCCCCCCTTTCCTCTCACTCCTAGCTTCCTTTCCTCCTTTCCTCACTCTCCCCCGCTCTTTCCTCCCCCCTTTCCTCTCACTCCTAGCTTCCTTTCCTTTCCTTTCCTCACTCTCTCCCCGCTCTTTCCTCCTTTCCCCTTTCCCCGCTCTTTCACTTTTCCTCCTAGCTTCCTTTCCTCCTTTCCTCACTCTTCCCCGCTCTTTCCTCCCCCCTTTCCTCTCACTCCTAGCTTCCTTTCCTCCTTTCCTCACTCTCCCCCGCTCTTTCCTCCCCCCTTTCCTCTCACTCCTAGCTTCCTTTCCTCCTTTCCTCACTCTCCCCCGCTCTTTCCTCCTCCCCCGCTCTTTCCTCCCCCCTTTTCTCTCACTCCTAGCTTCCTTTCCTCCTTTCCTCACTCTCCCCCGCTTTTCCTCTCACTCCTAGCTTCCTTCCCTCCTTTCCTCACTCTCCCCCGCTCTTTCCTCCCCCCTTTCCTCTTTCACTCCTAGCTTCCTTTCCTCCTTTCCTCACTCTCCCCCGCTCTTTCCTCCCCCCTTTCCTCTCACTCCTAGCTTCCTTTCCTCCTTTCCTCACTCTCCCCCGCTCTTTCCTCCCCCCTTTCCTCTCACTCCTAGCTTCCTTCCCTCCTTTCCTCACTCTCCCCCGCTCTTTCCTCCCCCCTTTCCTCACTCACTCCTAGCTTCCTTCCCTCCTTTCCTCACTCTCCCCCGCTCTTTCCTCCCCCCTTTCCTCTTCCCTCACTCCTAGCTTCCTTTCCTCCTTTCCTCACTCTTCCCCGCTCTTTCCTCCCCCCTTTCCTCTCACTCCTAGCTTCCTTCCCTCCTTTCCTCACTCTCCCCCGCTCTTTCCTCCCCCCTTTCCTCTAGCTTCACTCCTAGCTTCCTTTCCTCCTTTCCTCACTCTCCCCCGCTCTTTCCTCCCCCCTTTCCTCATTCACTCCTAGCTTCCTTCCCTCCTTTCCTCACTCTTCCCCGCTCTTTCCTCCCCCCTTTCCTCATTCACTCCTAGCTTCCTTCCCTCCTTTCCTCACTCTTCCCCGCTCTTTCCTCCCCCCTTTCCTCTTTCACTCCTAGCTTCCTTTCCTCCTTTCCTCACTCTCTCCCCTTTCCCGCTCTTTCCTCCCCCCTTTCCTCTTTCCTCCCCCCTTCACTCCTAGCTTCCTTTCCCCTCCTTTCCTCACTCTTCCCCGCTCTTTCCTCCCCCCTTTCCTCATTCACTCCTAGCTTCCTTCCCTCCTTTCCTCACTCTCCCCCGCTCTTTCCTCCCCCCTTTCCTCTTCACTCCTAGCTTCCTTCCCTCCTTTCCTCACTCTTCCCCGCTCTTTCCTCTCCCCTTTCCTCACTCCTAGCTTCCTTTCCGCTCTCCTTCCTTTCCTCCCCCCTTTCCTCATTCACTCCTAGCTTCCTTCCCTCCTTTCCTCACTCTCCCCCGCTCTTTCCTCCCCCCTTTCCTCATTCACTCCTAGCTTCCTTCCCTCCTTTCCTCACTCTCCCCCGCTCTTTCCTCCCCCCTTTCCTCTCACTCCTAGCTTCCTTCCCTCCTTTCCTCACTCTTCCCCGCTCTTTCCTCCCCCCTTTCCTCTTCACTCCTAGCTTCCTTTCCTCCTTTCCTCACTCTCCCCCGCTCTTTCCTCCCCCCTTTCCTCCCCTCACTCCTAGCTTCCTTTCCTCCTTTCCTCACTCTTCCCCGCTCTTTCCTCCCCCCTTCCTCTTTCACTCCTAGCTTCCTTTCCTCCTTTCCTCACTCTCCCCCGCTCTTTCCTCCCCCCTTTCTCTCTCACTCCTAGCTTCCTTTCCTCCTTTCCTCACTCTTCCCCGCTCTTTCCTCCCCCCTTTCCTCTCACTCCTAGCTTCCTTTCCTCCTCCTCTTCCTCTTTCTCTCCTCACTCTTCCCCGCTCCTCCCCCCTTTCCTCTCACTCCTAGCTTCCTTTCCTCCTTTCCTCACTCTTCCCCCGCTCTTTCCTCCCCCCTTTCCTCTCACTCCTAGCTTCCTTTCCTCCTTTCCTCACTCTCCCCCGCTCTTTCCTCCCCCCTTTCCTCTCACTCCTAGCTTCCTTTCCTCCTTTCCTCACTCTTCCCCGCTCTTTCCTCCCCCCTTTCCTCTCTCACTCCTAGCTTCCTTCCCTCCTTTCCTCACTCTCCCCCGCTCTTTCCTCCCCCCTTTCCTCTCACTCCTAGCTTCCTTCCCTCCTTTCCTCACTCTTCCCCGCTCTTTCCTCCCCCCTTTCCTCTCACTCCTAGCTTCCTTTCCTCCTTTCCTCACTCTCCCCCGCTCTTTCCTCCCCCCTTTTCCTCCCCCCTCTCACTCCTAGCTTCCTTTCCTCCTTTCCTCACTCTCCCCCGCTCTTTCCTCCCCCCTTTCCTCTCACTCCTAGCTTCCTTTCCTCCTTTCCTCACTCTTCCCCGCTCTTTCCTCCCCCCTTTCTCTTCACTCACTCCTTCCCTCCTTTCCTCAGCTTCCTTCCCTCCTTTCCTCACTCTTTCCCCGCTCTTTCCTCCCCCCTTTCCTCTCACTCCTAGCTTCCTTTCCTCCTTTCCTCACTCTCCCCCGCTCTTTCCTCCCCCCTTTCTCTCACTCCTAGCTTCCTTTCCTCCTTTCCTCACTCTCCCCCGCTCTTTCCTCTCCCCTTTCCTCATTCACTCCTAGCTTCCTTCCCTCCTTTCCTCACTCTCCCCCGCTCTTTCCTCCCCCCTTTCCTCTCACTCCTAGCTTCCTTCCCTCCTTTCCTCACTCTTCCCCGCTCTTTCCTCCCCCCTTTCCTTTCCTTTCCTTCCCTCCTTTCCTCACTCTCCTCTTTCCTCACACTCTAGCTTCCTTCTCTTTCCTCCCCCCTTTCCTCACTCTCCCCCGCTTTCACTCCTAGCTTCCTTTCCTCCTTTCCTCACTCTTTCCCCGCTCTTTCCTCCCCCCTCCTCCTCTCTTTCACTCCTAGCTTCCTTTCCTCCTTTCCTCACTCTTCCCCGCTCTTTCCTCCCCCCTTTCCTCTCACTCCTAGCTTCCTTTCCTCCTTTCCTCACTCTTCCCCGCTCTTTCCTCCCCCCTTTCCTCTTTCACTCCTAGCTTCCTTTCCTCCTTTCCTCACTCTCCCCCGCTCTTTCCTCCCCCCTTTCCTCTCACTCCTAGCTTCCTTTCCTCCTTTCCTCACTCTCCCCCGCTCTTTCCTCCCCCCTTTTCCTCACTCTCTCTTTCCTCCTCTCCCCCGCTTTTCCTCCCCCCTTTCCTCCACTCCTAGCTTTTCCTCCTTTCCTCACTCTCCCCCGCTCTTTCCTCCCCCCTTTCCTCTCACTCCTAGCTTCCTTTCCTCCTTTCCTCACTCTCCCCCGCTCTTTCCTCCCCCCTTTCCTCTCACTCCTAGCTTCCTTTCCTCCTTTCCTCACTCTTCCCCGCTCTTTCCTCCCCCCTTTCCTCTCACTCCTAGCTTCCTTTCCTCCTTTCCTCACTCTCCCCCGCTCTTTCCTCCCCCCTTTCCTCTCACTCCTAGCTTCCTTTCCTCCTTTCCTCACTCTCCCCCGCTCTTTCCTCCCCCCTTTCCTCTTTCACTCCTAGCTTCCTTCCCTCCTTTCCTCACTCTTCCCCGCTCTTTCCTCCCCCCTTTCCTCTCACTCCTAGCTTCCTTCCCTCCTTTCCTCACTCTCCCCCGCTTCCTTTCCTCCTTTCCTCACCTTTTTCCTCCCCCTTTTCTCACATTCCTATTCTTTTGTCATCTTCTTTTTTTTTGTCCTCAACTTTCAGTACCTGCAAATTGTACTGGCTTTATGATAATGTATGCAAATGTTACTCCTTTATGATAATGTATTTCAGTCTGGAGTTTCCGAGCATGACTTCCAAAAAAGGGAAGAGGCGTCTACTATCCTGGACAGGCTGGGTTTTACACGTTACTATAGTGGAGATGCCTTTGCCCAGGGTACATCCCACCTCTTTCAGCCAAGAGTATTTTAGGACAACTAGTGTTGATGCTTTTGTCCTCTTCCTTTACACACCTTTTGTCATCTTCCTTTACACACCTTTTGTCATCTTCCTTTACACACCTTTTGTCCTTTACACACCTTTTGTCCTTTACACACCTTTTGTCATCTTCCTTTACACACCTTTTGTCATCTTCCTTTACACACCTTTTGTCCTTTACACACCTTTTGTCATCTTCCTTTACACACCTTTTGTCCTTTACACACCTTTTGTCATCTTCCTTTACACACCTTTTGTCATATTCCTTTACACACCTTTTGTCATATTCCTTTACACACCTTTTGTCCTTTACACACCTTTTGTCATCTTCCTTTACACACCTTTTGTCCTTTACACACCTTTTGTCATCTTCCTTTACACACCTTTTGTCATCTTCCTTTACACACCTTTTGTCATCTTCCTTTACACACCTTTTGTCCTTTACACACCTTTTGTCATCTTCCTTTACACACCTGTTGTCCTTTACACACCTTTTGTCATCTTCCTTTACACACCTTTTGTCCCTTTACACACCTTTTGTCATCTTCCTTTACACACATATTCCTTTACACACCTTTTGTCCTTTACACACTTTTGTCATCTTCCTTTACACACCTTTTGTCATATTCCTTTACACACCTTTTGTCATCTTCCTTTTGTCCTTTACACACCTTTTGTCATCTTCCTTTACACACCACCTTTTGTCATCTTCCTTTACACACCTTTTGTCATCCTTCCTTTTGTCATCTTCCTTTACACACCTTTTGTCATCTTCCTTTACACACCTTTTGTCATCTTCCTTTACACACCTTTTGTCATCTTCCTTTACACACCTTTTGTCATCTTCCTTTACACACCTTTTGTCATCTTCCTTTACACACCTTTACACACCTTTTGTCATCTTCCTTTACACACCTTTTGTCATCTTCCTTTACACACCTTTTGTCCTTTACACACCTTTTGTCATCTTCCTTTACACACCTTTTGTCATCTTCCTTTACACACCTTTTGTCATCTTCCTTTACACACCTTTTGTCATCTTCCTTTACACACCTTTTGTCATCTTCCTTTACACACCTTTTGTCATCTTCCTTTACACACCTTTTGTCATCTTCCTTTACACACCTTTTGTCCTTTATTTTGTCATCTTCCTTTACACACCTTTTGTCCTTTACACACCTTTTGTCATCTTCCTTTACACACCTTTTGTCATCTTCCTTTACACACCTTTTGTCATCTTCCTTTACACACCTTTTGTCCTTTACACACCTTTTGTCATCTTCCTTTACACACCTTTTGTCATCTTCCTTTACACACCTTTTGTCATCTTTACACACCTTTTGTCATCTTCCTTTACACACCTTTTGTCATCTTCCTTTACACACCTTTTGTCATCTTCCTTTACACACCTTTTGTCATCTTCCTTTACACACCTTTTGTGTCATCTTCCTTTACACACCTTTTGTCATCTTCCTTTACACACCTTTTGTCATCTTCCTTTACACACCTTTTGTCATCTTCCTTTACACACCTTTTGTCATCTTCCTTTACACACCTTTTGTCCTTTTCACACCTTTTGTCACACCTTTACACACCTTTTGTCCTTTACACACCTTTTGTCATCTTCCTTTACACACCTTTTGTCATCTTCCTTTACACACCTTTTGTCATCTTCCTTTACACACCTTTTGTCATCTTCCTTTACA